>ML664154.1:2033911-2468345 GCA_007570785.1 Antilocapra americana | reverse complement strand
ACACACACACACACACACACACACACACACACACACACACACACACACCCTGTTTTCAACCATACAGGCGTTGTTTCTCTGTACTATACTGTCAGGGTAAACAGCTGTCTTTTACTATCCACCCCCAAAATAGCCCCTGATGGCTGAGATGTGGGCATTTAGTTGATAAATATATATATCACAGATTTCTCAAGTTTATAATTTAAAAGAAAGGGTAGAGAGACTAGGGCTAAAAATTCACTGGCTGCCTTCATTCATTGGACAAGCAGGCTGTCTCTACCCTCTCTGGGCAAGGGCAGGGACGGTAGAGGGACAGAGAACAATACCACTTCTGCCCTGAGGAGGGCGCTTTGCAGGAAGTCCAGCAGTGGTAATCAGCAGGGATGGTGGGGCTTGGTTTCTCCTGGTGCAACCCCCAAGCCTGGGCCTCGCTATCAGTGCTCCCGAAAAGTCTGCTCCGAGAGAGCATTTGGATTAACTGGTCTCATCTGCTTTAGATTCTCCGCACTGTGCCTACCCAGAGGCGGACTGCTGGTCACCCAGGGAGGAACCCAGTAACCTTCAAGGACCTGCTGAGCAAGGATGTGTCTGCCCAACTGTGAAACAAAAATACCCCCGCCCCCAAGGGGCTCGGGTGGGAGAGTGAGCCTCTTTGCCCTCCATCCAGGGATGAGCAGGGCCGAGGGGGAGGCCAGCTAGTCACCCTGCTCTCTGCCCTTCCCTTCCTGGGCTGATTCAGTGAGCAGGGCGGGACCTGAGCTTTTTCCTGGAGCCGCCATCATCACAGCTTCACTGCTGCCGGTCTGCCTCGGCCCCACCCTTAGAGCCCACAGTTCTCTTCCTTTCCAGTCAACCTGCTGGCCTTGCCCTGGACCGGGTCTCGGTGGCTCCTGCCTCTGCCAACAGGCTGTGCTGGTGCCCCACCTTTGCCCCAAGGGTCTCCCCTGTGACCCTCAGGTAACCACACTTCACCGCTTCCAGCCCTGCCTCTGCCCGCTTCCTGCTGCCCTGAGGCGGCTGCACCTCCGTGACGTCGTGGCGAGGCCTCAGGCAGCGAGCGGTGAGAGGAGGGACTGCAGGGCGGGAGGTGCTCCGTCTCTGCGGCCACCCGGGGAACCTCTGTCCCGCTCTGGGAAGCCTGTGGGGTTTATTCCTCAACCTCACTGAGCTGCCTGAGGCCTTCCATGTCTTCCTTCCTCTTCTGTAAGCATCGACAGACGACAGACGGTGGCAACTCGTTTTCCCAGGTATACTAGGCCTTTTCCTTATTCACAGGGTAATCTGCTGCCTCACCAATGCCCACTAGCCACGCTTCTAGCCACTCTTCCTGTTCCCACCCTCCAGCAGCTATTTTAAAATAATCAGTCACATTAAATAGCTGAAGTTCCCCTGGCCTTCTGAACTGCCCTCCCTCTTGGCACGGCTTCTCCCTCAAACAATCCCAGCAGTTATAACCAAGTCACTTAACCACTCTGTCTTACCGTCTCCACCTGCCAATAGGGATAATAATGCTTAATTATCTCAGAGGGGTGTATGAGGCGCTGCTGGCAGATGCTGGCAGCGGGTGAGATGTGCGAGGGAGGCTGCTCTGCCTGCCTCCTGGCAGGAGCCCTGTACTCCAGATCGCCTATCCTCTCTGGCAGCAGTGAGGGAGGGCAAGGCCAGCCCCAAAGACCATTTGGGGAGGCCTGCTCCTCCAGAGTCCCTTCTTAATCAGTTACGTGAACCAGGGGAGGCGAGGATGGTGGCTATGGGTCCATACCCAATAGAAGGTGGAGGGGGCACTTGAAAGCAGCTTCAAATCCTAAGCCCATGCTGCCTTTTCCTCATAGCAAATAATGAGAAAGAAGAAGGAAAGATAAATGGAGATAAATGTCCCTAAATATGGAGGACAGGATCATCTTTTTCTATTCAAAAAGGGGAAAAAAGAACTCATTTCTGTTTCACTTTTACAGAGCACGGAGCCACTTTCTTCATCATCACCTCTAGACTGTCCAAGTCCCAGTGAGTTTAGGCCTACAAAAGACCATGTGAGTCTACTGTGTTTTTGATGTTTGGGGAGCCTTTGTTGAGATATAAGAATACTAAAGCATACCTCAAAGTAAAATGAGAAAAAAAAAATACATGTTGCTTTCTCTTTCAAATAAAGCATTAACAAGCACAGTGTACTGACTAGGCATAAACTAAGAAGATTGGTGGTGGTCCCCACATAAGGAGGGGAATGGGGAGGTGGGGGGAATCTCACAAAACTGTGGCAGGAATATACACTGGCAAAAAACTTTTAGGAAGTGAACTTTTTTCCGACCCAAATTTGAAATATGCAGTTCTTAACATCACCATGAGGGGCAGCTGAACATCATGTGCTCAAACGTGGTACCCTGAGAAGGACACACCATTTATGTAACGCATAAAGCATAGCCCAGTTCTAAGCATGAGGAGAGATCAGACAAACCCCAAAAGAGGAAACTTCTGTTCAAAGTAGGGGCAGTATTCTTTAACAATGACAATATCATAAAAAAAAGGCTGTAAAAGTGTTCCGGATTTAAAGAGACTTTATCAACATGACAATGAAATGCAATATCTGATCCTGGACTAGATCTTGTACTAGAAGGAAAAAGTGCTAAAAAGGACATTGGGGGTCAGTTAACAGTACTAGAATACACAGTAGATTTAATAAAAATATTTTATCCATGTTAAATTACTGAAGTTGACAACTGTAGTATTACAGTTATTAACCGAATATCCCTATTAGGAAATACCAAAATATATACTGAAGTATGTGGGGTACTTCATGGGAATAAAAGCCATGATATCTGCAGCAGACCTTCCAAGAATTTAGAAAAAACTCTTTTGGTGGGGAGCAGGCCAATAATAAAGAATGGGGTGAAATGATAAAAACAAGTAAAAAATCTGGGCAGAGGTTATATGGATATTATTTGTATTATTCTTGGAACTTTTAAGTTTGACATTACTTTAAAAATGTGCAAATTCTTTGGCTCAGCAATTATTTTTCTTGAAATTAATTGTACAGAACTAGCTATACAAGTGTGCAGAATCATCTATATAAGAATATTCACTGAAGCACTGTTTGAAATAATACAACATCAGAAGCTGCCTAGATAACCATCAAAGAGAGTTTGTTAGAAAAGGAAAGTTTGTTAATTTCTACAGCTCATTCATACAAAGGATGCCTGAGAAAAAAATCTGAGAAACCTATAGGGGTAGCAGCAACAGGTTTCCTAAAGCAGAAAGTAATATACTAAGCAGGGAAAAGCTCATATCTATGATACATGGTCAAGTGACAAAGCAAGGCAATGAATGTATTGGTTTGTATATTGAGACTATTTTTGAGACCATAAAAAATATAAACACATACACACATACAAACTGGGAAGGAAACACACCAAACTATTCATGACAGTGACTTCTAGAGATTGGGAAGGGAGAGTCTCTTAGACTTTTTACTTTAAACACAATTTTATTTATTTATTTTGTTATTTTTTAAGCATTGCTTTTAAAAATAAACCATAAGATTTTAAAAACACAGCATTACTAGAGACCTCTTCGGGTCCCTTTGTTCAGATGAGCTGATGTTTCTAGTTGGACCCATGAGGCCCTTCTTCCTGCCTGCTCTGGTCAGTATTCCCCAGGTGTGGGGGGAGGGAGTGGGGGCGAGGACAGGCATAAGCCTGGCGAGTGAGGCCTATGCTAACAACCACTAAGAGCCACAGGGGGAAGGGTCAAGTCTGGGTTGGAATAGTGGGAACTGAAGGGTGTCTTCCTCCTGCTGTGAAGAGCCCAGCTGCCTTGGGATAGCCACCTCCCTCCCTGGGTTTATGGGTTTCTACTCCACTCAACACTGACCAGTCTCCTACTTGGCATTTCAGATCTCCAGGAAGCATGTGTGTCACTCATTAATTATTTTCTTAATTCACTCCACAGTTACCAAGCAGCACGGGAAAGCTGAGGTAAACGAGGAAGCCAGGCCAGCTGCTGGGAGAGACAAATGCAGGGCTGGGTGAGACCACGAGGCCTGTGGCAGAGGCTTTGAAGAGCCACTGAGCAGCCTGGAGGAGGGCACTGATGGGAAAGCAGGTAGAGGCTGTACAAGCAATGCTGCGAGCACGGTGAGAGCTAGACTGTAGGCTGAGCTGTCCACGGCTGTTTCCAACTGCTTTCTTGGCCTTGGATTCTGCTGTCCCAACTAGGCTTGCATACAAAACTTGCTTGGGGTGTGCTGGGACCCCAGCCTGATTTAGACTTTAGTCAATGTTGCTTGCATCTTATCTGTTGTTTCTCTTGACTAATCTCTCTATTTTCTGTTCTACTTTGGCATTTATAGTTTTCCCATTTCTTAGAAAACTGACTCCTGGAGAGCCTTGCACATTCCCAGGCTCAGCTTTCTCCCAACTTGGTGGGTCTAAACCCCTGGCCTGCCTCCCTGCCCATCCTGCTTGAGCCCATGGGAACCCAGGGCTGGGTGGTTTGGGACCGCCTGGGTTCTTCACAGTAGGAGGGAGAAACCCATCAGGGTCTGCACCTCCAACCCTGACTCTGACCTTTTCACTGTGGCACTTGGTGTATGTTGTCACTTGGGGCCTTCCTAATCTCACCAGAGCCTTGAAACTCTGTCTGGGATTGCAAGGCCAATTCTGTTCCAAATTTTCTGTAATTGTGAGAGTCATGGGAACATTCCCTGCTGAAGTCCAAGGCTCTTTCTCTTCAGAGAGTTCAGAACCTGTTTTATTTGGAGCTGGTAAACTGTGAGCCCCTCCAAAACAATTCCTATTCTCACCAGATCCATAGTCTCCTGAGGCCTGAGAACCCACTGTTTTGCAGGAGCCCCAAAAGCTCAGGAGACAGTCTTCTACCACAAGACAAAAGAAACTCTGGCAACTTCTCAAGACCTGTGGCCTCTGCACATGGTAAGCATGCTCATCTGGGCTTGGTGGACAGCTTCCCAGTGGTTCTACGTCCTGTAGGAAACATTTCAGTATCTCTGGAGGCCTCTCAGACTTTCACATTTCTGGGCCCTCCAGTGCTGTGTTTTACTACCAGGGGCAAAGGATGGGTAAGATCAGAACAGGGCAGGGTGGAGTCGGGGGAGGGAGGGCATCCTAGCTCTGGAACAAAGTAGGCATGAGGCAGAGAAGCAGGAATTAATGAGCCAGCATATTTGTGGGACAGATTGGAGTTTGTCTGCTTCCCTGTTCTTCTACCCTCCTCTCAAGTAAATCAAGTAGATCAAAAGTGTGGGCACCTTTGAAAGATCATAGCCTAAAACAAGAATTGGTAACCTGGGGACAGATGAGAATGTTGATGTTTCTGGCCAATGATCATTCCAGAAGTTCTCAGGCAAAAATCAGGGTGTGATCTTCAGAATGTTATTAGGTTGAGTTTCCAAGCATGACAAAAGAACATTTGATTGGTTTATGGAACTAGCATTGAAAATATTCCCTTTGTCAATGACAAGTGCTGGCCTGGTGGCTAGAGTTGGAAAAGGTAATTTTGCAGCTGTGGTAGTACAGACTGGTTCAGATAAAAATCATCAATAAACGCTAAAGCTGAAGAAGAGAGAGTGGGGATTTTGATGAAGAACAGGGTATTTTCATAGCCTCACTGTCTTCCCACAGACTGCTTATCAGTTACAAGAGAAAAAATATGTAACACATATTGCATGTAAATATACATTGGACAAGTTGGAGAAACCTTGACTGGGTGATCAAATCAGCAAATCCAGTATGAGGGGGCACATAGACATGATGTGTCTTGAGATATGATACTTTAGGAATGACACACATCGCTTACACAGACTATGGCCAAGAAGGTAGAAACTGAATCTAATTGTAATGAAAACCAGAAAAACTCAAAAGAGTAACGTTCTATTAATGAAAACAAATGTGACTGTACTCTTTAAAAAAAAAGTCAATGTCATCAAAGGCAAACAAAGACAATGGAAATATTCCAAGTTGAAGGAAACTGAAGAGATATGAAGACTAAGCCCTGACCCTGGACTGCAGGTCCTGGAAGGCAGTCACTCTTCCAGGACTGATTTGAAAAAAATTAAAAATCTTATCCATAGTGTAGGGATCTTCATCAAATTTGAGGGGGGGAGGTTAGCCAAATAAAAAGTTCTCTGAAATATCCTTTTCAAATGATCAGGTATCTAAAGAAATTCTCTGACCAAATAATGGCATTTCCTTTTGAAATTGTTCCTACAGAGAAGCCAGTGATGAGTGTCCCCAAGCATTTTTATCATGACTTCAAATGTAGGCAGTAAAGAAAATACAACATGGACAATATCCTAGCTTGATGCCCCCAAAAGATATGCTCCCCCAAAATAAAACTTCCCTGAATCTTCCTTAAAGACAGACTGGACATGATCTGAAGGGTCTCTTTCAGGCCTAGAAAAATATTGATATGATTGGTGGGATAAAAATATGGAACACATAAAATGACCCATTATCATCAAATTGGATGATCTATAGTCTTCAGGTACTGCACTTGTAGCGGCCAATCCCTTGTCTGAAAGGAAACCTTGGTAAGAGTTCAGTCTAAAACAGAATAGAGTAGGTGTGTGGTTGAAGCTGGGTGGTAGTCTAAACCTGGCTAGGTTTCCCCATCTCCCTGGCAGAGACTCAACCCAGGTCCTATAAATTCTAGGACATGGAGCTGACATTACTGACCATGTGAGTTGAAAGGCACTCACTCTAGTGATGGACATTTTTTTCTTTCCTTTGATTCACATATATATTCTAACATAATTGCTTCAATTTTGATCTTATTAAGAATTGTAAAAATATTATTTGTTGCAAATGGTTAGGCCTAGTGATGGTTCAACTATTTATTAAGCCTAAATAAAGCATATGCTTCCTGTAGGTAACTGAATGGACTCTAATATATTAATACAGACTTTTTTTTTGCTATAATGCATTATATATTTTTTGAAAAAAACCTTACACTCTGCAAAATTATATAATAAAACAAAAGAGACTATGGGGGGAAAATGCATTTGGAGAAGACCACTCAAAATATAACAAAAACACAATAGTCCTAGTGAAAAAAGCAAACAGGTAAATTAAAACCTACATTTGCACCAGTGTATCAGTCAGTTGATCCTTTGCAAAAGGATCAAAATCCTGGATTTTGTGCTTCTTTCTTGGAGATATAGGTCCTGGGAAGCATTCTCATTCCACAGAAATCAGTTTCATTAAAATTAAAGATCTGACACACTGTATAGACTTATTTATCCAAAATACTATAATTTAACATAAAGGACATTCTTCCAGTCTCCTAATTTTTTGGTCTCAGCTTTATCAGGTAGCGGAGTAGAAAATATAGTGGTTCTAAAAACTACTAAACCAGCCACTATTTCCACTATAGAAAGGCATTTCTGTTAATTTCAACTTTTTTCTTAAGGTCTTCTTATGATGCTAAAGTTTTCTGTTTAATTTTAAGAAATCTTGCCCCTCATTGCTTTATGACATGAGTATCCCAGGAAAGGCTCATATGAGAGCCATTATACTGACATCGTTCCCCCATTAATCAATCACATATTGAGTGAGTTTGCATTGAAGAAACAGATGCTATAAGAGAACAGCTATATCTCCATTCCTGTTTTTATGAGGAATCTCAGAGGAGGTGAGAGCAAATGAACATTTATCAAGGATCCACTGGGTACTCTGCTGGACACTTGGTATATATTTAAAACCGTTTGATTTTCACAGTCATACCTTATTGGAAGTAGGTTCTTGTCCTTGTTTTATAGATTAGAAAACTGAGGTTCATGAAATAAAACTCTCACCTGGTTTACATAACATATTAGTAGCAGATCCTGGATTTGTACTTCGGTCTCATTGCCATCCAAGTTTGTACTCTTTATATTACATCAGTCAGATTTTAATGCAAGGATCCCACCTTTTGTATCATTAACTGAATGTAACTTTATTGGAACAGATTTTCTCCGAAAATCAGGTACAAATATTTCACTAAGATTCAGAATAATTGATTCTATTTCATCAACTTTTATAGTAATTTGTATTTTGTTACACTTTACAGGACTTTAGAAATTTATTAAAGCACTTTCAATACAATATTTTTCCTTTGATCTCTATAATCAATAGTCATATGATATAGACAGAGTACAATATCCTATTCCCATCTAACAAATAACAGAGCCTCAGAAAGGTAAAGTGACTTTTACTATAAGTTAATAATTTGGCCAGGACTCACCATGTTTTCTGTCTAAAAATTCAGCCTTGTTCTTATAAATGCTGAGGGAATCACTCTTCAGAATTATCTACTGTGAAGTTCTATGCTTTGAATTGTTTGTCATTAGAGCTATTGGACTGAGTTATGCTACATGTTTTGAAATGTGATGAAAACATTGAAAAATAAAGCAAGGAAAAAATGATTTTAGTGTGTGTGTCATTGAAGATAATGATTACTGGTAGAATAATGCATATCAAAAGCGAATACAAATAAACAACAAAAAAAACTGAATAATGGATTTCAAATGATGATGTATTCTAATTTACTAAAATAATTTTCTAATACTGAGAACTATTGTAGAAAACTAATCATTATTTTAGAATAATAGAACCATAGCATGTGTAATAACAAGTAATTTAGGAGGAACATAAGCTCCCTTAAAGTGATACTAAGCAATCAGCCTCTCCTCTTGCCCAGGCTTTTGCTCCCACATTTCACCCTGTTCCATCCACTCCTGTCCCAGTGTTCCCTGGCCAAATCTCTGCCCTTCTAATTTCTCCAGGTAGAATATCTAACTACAAAACCATTTCATACTATTTTATCAGTGATATTGGTTTAAAAGCATATGAACTCACATTGCTGGGCAATGGAGGATGGAGCCTCCCTGGATTTTCTGCCATCCTTTACCATCCTTGTGAATGCTCAGTTGCTCAGTCATGTCTGACTCTTTGCAACCCCATGAAGTGTGGCCTGCCAGGCTTCTCTGTCTGTGGGATTTTCCAGTCAAGAATACTGGAATGGGTTGCCATTTCCTTTTCCAAAGGATCTTCCCAACCTGGGAATCAAACCTGCATCTCCTGCATTGGCAGGAGGATTTTATTTTTTACCACTGAGCCACTGGGAGAGATCCTTTGAGTGTGCAAAATTCTCTTCCAAAGAAGTTTAAAAAAAAAAAAAAAAAGGATGGTGCCTAAAGTCAAGGCCCCATGGCCACTCCTGGCTAAGTCATGGGGTGTGTTCTCAAAACATATACCTCTAATAGTCAAGAAGTAAAAAGATGTGTGCAGACAAGGCAAGTATCTTGTCCCATCTGGCAGGAGGTAGCAAGATGTGAAGCTGCTGGGTCAGACCCAGGCAGAATTGGGCTGAGGCTCTGCATGTTAATAGACAACTCTCAGAAGGTTAATGAATAGAAGGTCAGCCTTGCTCTTGTCTCTTGGGTCACCTCCTCTCACTTCTCCCCACTGCTCAGTTGTTTGGCCAACAAGAGAAGAAAGGGATGAAGATCTGAGAGGTTACTTTGAAAGGCCAGTCACTGCTGACCAAGAAAAAAAAAAAAAAATCCACCTCCAAGAAAGAAAGCTGGCCAGGAGGAGAGGCAAGCAGCTTGTAACTCACAGGCTGAATCCATGGGCTGTGAACTTTTCTTTATGCCTTTTCCCCCCTTTTTATCAAACCCCCAGATGGCATGTGTTCTCTAAGTGAGCAGTATTAGTAGACGTCTCCACGGATCTTTTCACCAGAGTCTTCTTTTCCTGTTTTGTACTCTCTCACTTTCTCACAGGAAAAGGGTTTCCTTGAATGCTTTTGTGGGAGGATTAAAATAAAATCTTCCCTCTAAAATCCTCCCCACATATTCCCCCGGAGCTAGAGTGTGTGCAGGATGAGGCAGCCAAGTGACCTGTGATCAGCGCTCTGCCTGCTCTTTCCCTTTTCACTTTGCTCTCTCTTCTCTCTTGCTTAGGCTCTGACTCACTCTTTCTTTTACCTCTGGATCTATAAACTACTCTGGAAGAGAGCTCCTTGGCTGCCTTCAGATTTTTAAATTCAGCTTTCCCAGAGGAGGTGTAATCTGCTTAGCCTTGATAGGGCTGGTTTTGAGTGACTGGGGTCTTTAGAAAATCACTCTTGTTTCCATGTACTCTCAGAGGGCTGGATGGAAGGGCCTGGTTTTCCTCTCTTGATTAAACAACTTGCCTTCTAGAGATTTGCTAGACCTAGAGGCCTCTCTGTGAGGAGACTCTGCCCTGGGCAAGGCTCATGAATCAAGCCCTCTCAGGTCCTAAATGCTCTACTAAACTGGAAGCAAGCACCTCCCTGTCCCCAGTACCAACTTCTCTAATGACACAAAGGAGGCCTGCAGAACTATAGGGAAATTGCAAAGACTCCAGAACCTCCTTCTTAAAAGGACACAGGTCATTGGATTTAGGGCCCACCTTAATCCATCCCATCTTAACTTGATTATATCTGCAAAGACCCTATTTCCAAATAAGGTCATACTCACTGGTACTGAGGTTAGAACTTCAATGTAACTTCTTTCAGGAGAATACAATGCAACTAGTAACAGGGCCCTTCCGGGGCTAACATGCCATGATTTTACTGGCCTGTACACCCTCTTCCCCAAACCAGCCTGTTTACAAGTTGGGAGCACACTAATGCACACACTACTTTCTGACCTCTCCCATTCTGATCTGTTCCCTTTCTGGAAAATCCTCAGCCTCTGAGCCCTTGTAACCTTATCTATTTATCCATCCATTCATCCATCCTTCCATCTATCCATCCTTTCATCCATCCATCCTGCAAACAGTTACTGAGTACCTTTTATGTTCCCAGTTTTACTGCTGAGTTTGCCTCTAACTCATCCAGAAACTTACTCCACCCCTTCTCTCATCTCAGCTGAAAGCCATCTCTCTTTTCTCTAAGCCATGGCTCCAACTTGTATTTACTAAGCATTCAATCAGGAAAGTAAGCTTATATCTTGGTGAATGATTTACAGATACTACTGCCAATCAAAATATTAAATGTAAATAACATTTCTTCTCCTTCCCTAGCAGAGGTCCTTGGCTCTTGCAAGGAATCAATGATCCTTGATTGATAGCTTCATTGACTTCTTGACTCACTCTTTGGGACTTCAGCTGAGAAGGTGAAATCTGGCTCTCCACCCTCTGCTGGGTGTGCCCCAATCCAGGCACCCTCAGGTTTCAAGCCTCCATTTCTGCATAGGGGCCCCCAGCCTATTTCTGGAGGGTCTGGGTCAGGGTCTCATTTACGGCTCCTCCTCTCTTCCTACCCCCAACCCCACCCCTAGAGCGCAAAGGCTGGAGCAAAGCTACTGGGAGCCCACTTGGGTTGCTCACAGTCCTATCCCATGAAGCCGACTCACCTCTCCTCACCGTTCCTGCACCATCCCTTTTGAAAGTTTTCCCTCCTGGACAGCTGATTCTCCCCGATATGTGCTGTGCACCAGCCTTCCCAGCTCTACTCCTCCCCTCCATACCTTGTCCCTGTTGGGATGGTCCTCAAGGGGCCCTGGCTTCACTCTTTCCCTAACGAACGCCTTTCCACCTTTGAGTTTCAGCCCAGACGTTCCTTCCTCAGAGTATGTAACACATGCTTGATTATCTGTTTTACCATGGCTCCTAACAATTGTAATTATAGCATGCAACAACCGTAATTACATAGTTAATTGCATTTGTTGTTTAATGTCCATCTTTTTTGCTAGGAAGAAAATTCCTAGCAAATGCTCAGGAAGCATCTGATTTTTTCACAGTATTTTGTACACAGTAGGTGCTTAATATGTGTTTGCTGAGAAAGACTAGTGGAGGCATTGCAGGGGCCTGCACTTTTCTACAGGTAGCTGGCTCCTCCTGCATGATGACAGGCACAAAGGGAGGAGGGCTTTGCCTGGCTGAACCCACACATCAGGCTTAGAGCAGAGAGAAGAGCTGGCCGAGAAACCCAACCTGGGCCTTGCTCTACTCCCCAGGGTACGAGCTGGCTCAGGCTCTGAAATCCCATCCTGATTCCGCTCATGCTAATAATACACTGGCCTTACTAATAATAATTATGCTGAGCCTTTTTCAAAAGGGCATTTCAGTCAGGGCCTAATATCCCTAACTGAGCATCTGGTGACAAAGTGATCCTGGGAGAGAGAGTGGTGGAGCAGGCGCAGGGTTGCCGCTGGAGGAAGAGTGACGTCAGTGGCAGAGCAGGGGCTACGGAGGTGTTTGAATGACTCAACCCTCAGCTTAATTGTTGCAACTGGGGAAAGTCCAGGGGACCGGGATTCGGTTTTATTCTGGCTGCAATTAAAGGGGTTCCCCTCTTTTCTTTCCTTGTCTTCGTCCTTCTGCACTTTGTCATCCACCCAAGAGAGAACCTGTTACCCTAGCTCAATGACTGAAAGAAGAGCAAGAAATCATAATTTGAAAATGGCCTCCTGAGGGAAGCCGGGATCAGACCAGGAGGAGAAGTATGATGTAAATGCAAAAACTGTCAAGAAGGGTGAGGAGAAGTGAAACTGGACCTGAAGTCACTGGACAGAAAGCCAGCACACCTTCCTCATTCGGAAGGACTGAGTTCCTAGCCTGAATCCAAAACATTAGGCAGAGGGACAACCTTCTTAGTGGCAACTTCTGAATAAGAAGCTGCAGAGTGCAGACAGAGGGGCTCTCTCCTGAAGCCTGCAAGGAGTGATTGTCTCTGAGGTAATTTTCTGCTTTCTAGCATCTTTTAAGTATTAAGTACACTATATAAAAAACAACAACAACAAAACAAACAAAATAACCCGCAAACAAAATAGAATGCTTTAGCAGTACCACTCACTTCTCAGTGGTAAGGAAAGGAACAGCCTAGACTTTGCCCCACAGCAGCTGGGAGGGTCTGTGTCTGCATGTGTCTGTCTCAAGGTAGCCCTGGGTGCCTGTGGGTTTCTCTGTGTCTTTGATTGTGCCAGGGTATCTATGTGTGTGTATTGCACTATACCTCTGTATGTGCTTGTCCACATGATGCATGTGATGCTGGTGGAAGTTACTCACCACAGGCTTAAAAAAATTCATATATATATATTCACACACACTGTTGAGAAAAGAGAAAGCAAGGGAATTCCAGAAAAAAAAATCTACTTCTGTTTCATTGACTGCTCTAAGCCTTTGACTATGTGGATCATAACAAACTGTGGAAACTCTTAAAGAGATGGGAATATCAGGTCATCTTACCTGTTTCCCGAGAAACCTGATTATAGGTCAAGAAGCAACAATTAGAACTTTATATGGAACAATGGACTGGCTCAAAAGTGAGAAAGGAGTATGAAAGGCTGTATATTGTCACCCTGGTTATGTAACTTATATGCAGAGTACATCATGTGAAATGCTGGGCTGGATGAGATACAAGATGGAATCAAGATTGCTGGGAGAAATATCAACAACCTCAGATATGCAGATGATACCCCTCTAATGACAGAAAGTGGAGAGGAATGAAAGAGCCTCTAGATGAGGGTGAAAGATGAGAGTGAAAAAGCCAAATTGAAACTCAATATTAAAAAACTAAGATCATGGCACTGGGTCTCATCACTTCATGGCAAACAGAAGGGGAAAAGGTGTAACAGTGACAGACTTCCTCTTCTTGGGCTCTAAAACCACTGTGAATGGTGACTACTGCCAAGAAATTAGAAGATGATTGCTTCTTGGAAGGAAAGCTATGACAAACCTAGATAGTGTGTTAAAAAGCAAAGACATCACTTTGCCAACAAAAGTCCATATAGTCAAAGCTATGGTCTTTCCAGTAGTCATGCACGGAATTGACAGCTGGACCCTAAAGAAGGCAGAGCACCAAAGAATTGATGCTTTCAAACTGTGGTAGTGGAGAAGACTCTTGAGAGTCCCTTGGACAGCAAGGAGAGCAAGCCAGTCGATCCTAAAGGAAATCAACCCTGAATACTCATTAGAAGGACTGATGCTGAAGCTGAAGCTCCAATATTTTTGCCACCTGATATGAAAAGCTAACTCAATGGTAAAGACACTGATCCTGGGAAAGAGTGAAGGCAGAAGGAGAAGAGGGTGATAGAAGATGAAATGTTTGGATAGCATCACTGACTCAATGGATGTGAACTTGGGCAAGCTCCAGGAGATGGTGAGCGACAGGGAAGCCTGGCATTCTACTGTCCATGGGGTTGCTAAGAGTCAGGCACAACTTGGTTATACTCTTGATACTACAGGGATCCCAGGTGGTGCTGAGTGATAAAGAACCTGCCTGCCAATGCAGAAGACATAAGAGATGTGAGTTCAATTCCTGGGTCAGGAAGATCACCTGGAGGAGGGTATGGCAATTCACTCCAGTATTCTTGCTTGGAGAATCCCATGTATGGTCGATAAGGAGTTGGACATGACTGAAGTGACTTAACATGTACATCGATACTATATACAAAATATAAACTACTGAGAACCTGCTGTATAGCACAGGCAACTTTACTCAGTGCTCTGTGGTGATCTACACAAGAAGTAAACTCAAAAAAGATGAGATACATGCATATGTATAGCTGACTCACTTTACTGTACAATGGAAATTGACCCAACATTGTAAAGCAACTATACTCCAACAAAAATTAATTTAAAAAAAACGTTCACAGAGGTTTCCTATCTTCACCTAGAATCCCCCTAACCATTTGTCACCCATGGGGGCTGGAGATTGCACCACAGGCTTCTGGTGAACAGAAAGTCTGGGCAGCCTGGACTGGAGAAGCTCCCAGCTTTGCCCTCAGTCCCCCGCTGGTTCAAGGACAGTGATACAGGTCTTCCACTCCTCCAGAGCATGCCCAAGCAAAGGCAGTCTCAGACTATTTGTGGTACCCACTTCTCCTGTGCAGGGTGGGCTCAGGACCTGGCATGGGGAAGGGGGAGGGCCTCTAAGGCTGAGGCTCTGACCCCTCCATTGATTTTCTCTGTCGATTCCCTCTTTGAAAGTCTCCCAAGCAGGTTCCTAGAGAAAAAAAGACTCTCCATCTCAGACATGCCCCTCAGGTACCCTGGGCTACCTCCCTTCCTTAAGCACTTATTGACTTAAAGAAGATGGAGGCTAAACAAGTGCAATGTACAAAATCTCTGTGCGCTGAACTTCAGTGGCTGGAGCTCAGCAGTCACTTCACCAGTAACCATGTCAATGAAAATGATGGAGGTGTTAATCCGTGTAAGTTTGGTGCTATGGCATAGAAGAATCTCAAAGATGAGGGTGATCATCAGTCTGTCTCCACCTCCTAAAAACCAACCTCAGGATCTTTAGGACCCATTTAATCAGTTATGCTTCCCTCCCCCACCTCCGCCTAAAAGAGCTGATGATTGGGGCAGGGGTGAGGTGTTCAGATCTGGGAAATGGGTTATTAAGGGGAGCAAAGTAGCAGGGTCAGATAGGGGCGCTGAGACCTGGAGGCATATGCTGGTGTGGGGCTCTGTGGTGGGGACACTCACAGGTGTGGTGCCCTCTCTGTCTTCTCAGACACAGGTGGTGCTGGACTAAGGCAGGGGGGCTCCAGTCCCTGCAAAGACACAGTGCCCAAGGGTGGCCCCAGGACCTGCATACTCCTCGGGGCTTGGGGAGAGAGGAAGAGGTCTAGGATGACTGAAAACACATTTTCTTTTCTAGTTTATTGGACAGGGACTCGGTATCAGATGTACTTTGATTTTTGAAAAATAACTGACATGTCTTGCAACGTAGATTTTGGGGGAAATTTATGCTTCCTCCAACAGTTTCTGTGTAGACATTCGAAAAGTGTGGTCCAGCACTAGTGGTACCAGCATAGTGCTGATCAGCGGTATCAGCACTAGTGATTTTTGTATGAAAGGCATATTTCTTGGCCCTATCTCAGGCCACTGATGAGAAATTCTGAGTGCAGGACCCAGAAATCTATGCTTTCCTAGCGCTCTAGGGCATTCTGGGGCACAGGGAAGTGTGAGAACCATGTTTTGTTTTGTTTTGTTTTTAAGATATTTTTTGGATGTGGACCATTTTTAAAGTTTTTATTGAATTTTTTACAATATTGCTTCTGTTTTATGTTTTGATTCTTTTGGCCATGAGGCTGCACCCCCCTGCCTTGGAAGGTGAAATCTTTCAAAATTCTTCCATGCCAATCCTGTCATGAGGGTCCTCAGTTTTTCTTTTGAATGTCAGCTTTTCCTGGGTTTCTGGAGGTTCTCTGCTCTACTGTTTTCTGTTTTGGAGTGACTCAGAAGAGGGAAAGTCCCAATCTTTTTTACTAGTCAGCCTTGACAATGTGTCCCTGGGTGTCCTTCTGTGGGGTATGGATCCTGAGAGCCTGGAAAGCACTGGTGGCAGTACCCACAGTTACTGCAGACGCTGTGACCAGGGCAGGACTTGCATTAGGGTTTGTTTCCAGTTTATCACGGAGTTGTATGGATCTTGTAATTCTTAACAAATCCTGTCTTAGGGACAAGGAGCCTAAAGGCTAAATTTATAGGGCATACTGTTGGTCGCTCAGTCATGCCTGACTCTTTATGACCCCATGGACTGACTACAGCTTGCCAGGCTCTTCTGCCCATGGAGTTCTCCAGGCAAGAATAGTGGACTTGATTTCCATTCCCTTCTCCAGGGGATCTTCCCAACCCAGGGATTGAACCTAAGTCTCCTGCATTGCTGGCAGATTCTTTACTGTCTGAGCCACCAGGGAAGCCAAAGCATAGTTTGTATCCAAATCCTGCATATTCCTACCATGTTCAAAGAACCGTTTTGCCACCCCAGAGTGGGAGAGATTTCTAGAGAGATCTTTTTGCCACCTTCCCAGCTCACATTCCTGAAGACATGGGCAGCATATCATGGAATAAAGGCCAATTTTTTTTGTGAAAGGAGAGGCCCTAGAGACTTCAGCAGGAGTCGACTGTGGCTAGAATGGATGCTGTCTCCCGGAAACACAGTGAGGATGCAGGCTGTGGCTGAGGCGATAAGTCACAGGAATAGTGGGAGAGGACAAGACAAGGGTCCTGCCTCCATGGTGATGGGTGACTGAAATTCATCACAGGGAAACAAGGGCCTCTGCAGAGCACATGGGGAGCAGATTCAGGAAGAGCCCTGGGGCCAGGAGCTCCAGAGATGGCTTCAGGGGACAGACTGACCCTTGTCCCACAGGGAGGGTGGACCCTCCATGTCCACAGTGGGGCACTGTGTCTGACACAGATGGAGCAGATTCTAGAGGAAGGGGCCCAGCTGAGCCATCCCAGAGTCCATCTTCATGGAAAGCAGGGGTGGTAGTAGGGAGTGCAGCATGTGAGGGAGAGCTGGGCAGCCCAGAGGTCAGCTGGCTGACCACCTGAGAAGATGGATGCTGCTTCCTGCCAGAAAGCACAGATGCCCAAGAAGCAGCTCTGTTTGAGGTTCGCAGAGAGGGACAGAGCAGGCAAGGAACGTCAGCTGACATTTGAACAGAGAAAGCTGGAAGGAGGGAGGCACAGGCAAGCTTGGACGGAAGGGAGCTTCAGAAAAGCAGAAACACACTGGGAGCTGGGGCTGAGACAGGAGGGCTGAGAGGCAGGCAGAGCAAAGGGGAAGGGGCTCGGCAAGATCAGAGGCACCTTGAAGACAGAGTGCACTTCACTTAAAACAGGGAGGCCTGCAGGGAGCAGCCTGTGGGAAGCCATGGGCAGGGCCAGAGACTTCCTGGAGAGATGATAGCCTGGGGCTCTGAAGGATGGGAAAGTTGACACTGCTTTAGCAGAAGGAACCTGGCTGAATACTAAGGAGCGAAGAGTCTGCTCACAAAGGGACTGGATGGGGCCTCTTTCTACTGATCAGAAAAGAAAGCCAGGCATGCTGGAGCAGAGCTTTTGACTTACCCAGCAGAAAGCTGCCTCACAGAGAGGGTCCGTGGAACACTGTGAGGGCTCTGTCTACCAGTGTGGGCTGAGAAAGGGTGAAGGTCAGGTTTGTGAATTGTGTTTGAGCCCAGATGCAGAGAGTTAACCGAAGATGTGGCACTTTCCCTGATATGAGTGCCTTTTTGTTCTACTAGTATGTGACCTGAGAAGTCAAACACTGAGTCTGGGTTTGTAACTCAAGGATGGTGTCATGGACCAAATGTACATGTCCCCCCTAAATTCATATAAATTCATGCTTATATTTATCACATCACCTCCAATGTGATGGTATCTGGAGGTGGGGCCTTTGGGTGGTAATTGGGTCTAGAGGAGGTCATGAGGGTGGAAACCCCATGATGGGATTAGTGTCCTTATAGGAAGAGGAAGAGAGACCAGAGCTGCTTGCTTTCTCTGTCTCTTTCTCTGCCTCTGACTCTGCCATGTGAGCATAGAGCAAGAAGGCTGCCAACTGCAAGCAAGTAAGAGGGCTCTTGTCAGGAACTAAATTTGCCAGCATCTTGATCCTGGACTTTCTAGCCTCCAGTTTTTCCAAAACTGTGAGAAATAAATGTTTAATGTGTAAGCCACCTAGTCTATGCTATTTTGTTATAGCTGCTTGAGCAAACTAAGACACATGGAAATGTTATTTTGAATACCCATAACAGCATTCAGACATATACCTGCCAAAAGGAAAGTGGTATAAATTGTACAGGTGTTAGAGCCCAGCTAAGCTCATTGATCTGTCTCTCTGGAATGTTAGGAGCAGTTCAGAACTCCTCCCTGTTTTAGTGGGCTTATTTCAATCATAAGAGCACAAAGGAGCAATTCTATCTGTTCATTATACCAGGAGCCTGATGGGAAGGAAATGCTCCTGGGGCTAGAAATAGCAATTTAAAACGGAGAAGGAAGACCTGAGGGGAAGCATGGTAGAGAATTAAGACAGAATAAGAGATGAAGGCTGAGGGCCTGGTAGGAAAAACTAGAAAACTTTAATAGCTATGACTGAGGTCTTCACTTGTAAAGTAAAACAAGATGTATTAGAAGCTGACAATGTTTAAAAGAACTTGAAAGAATTGCATAAATAGGGAACCTAAGATGGATGGAGCTACTGCTGCTAAGTCGCTTCAGTCGTGTCCGACTCTGTGAGGCCCCATAGACGGCAGCCCACCAGGCTCCACCGTCCCTTTCTCCAGGCAAGAACGCTGGAGTGGGTTGCCATTTCCTTCTCCAATGCATGAAACTGAAAAGTGAACGTGAAGTTGCTCATTCATGTCTGACGCTTCGCAACCCCATGGACTGCAGCCCACCAGGCTCCTCTGTCTATAGGATTTTCCAGGCAAGAGCACTGGAGTGGAATGCCATCGCCTTCTCCGTAAGATGGAGCAGGGCTGGCCTAAGGGCTATTTCATGGATCTGCTAATTAAGGATTATTAATAAGCCAAAGCTTCCATTTTTAGTGTGGAGGAGTATGCCTCTGACAAACAGATTCTGCAAATAAAAACAAAATACAAGAGAAGAGAAAAGGAAAGAAGGAAAAAAAAAAGGAAAGGAAAAACTACCTGAAGGTTCCAGAAACTGAGCAGCACAAGGTGAGTTTTACTTTTTGCAGTTTTGCCCTGGGGCAGCTGTCCACCTAGTGGCGAAAACACTAATGGAAAAAACCTACCATCTTTCTGGCTGAAGAAACCAAGGGAAGGAGTCCTAGATAACCAGGGATACTGGAGAGCTGGGGAAGAATCCCTCGACACAAGAGAATCAGGGAAATGGGATTCCAGATACTGGGTGTAAACCTTCCTCAATTCTATGGCTGACTCCTGAACCACACAAGCATAAGACAGACTGAAAACCGCAGGAACTGAGCTGTTGCCCACGCAGACACAATAGAGTCTGCAGGTTGAGTATAACGTGTTAATTTTCTGCTATATCAAAAACATCAGTACTCTTTGGGTACGTCAGACATGAATGAGAATTCAGAGTCTCTACATCACATAATAACATTCACAACACATGTAATCCAAAACTACTAGACATACAAAGAGCCAGAGAAATGTGATCCATCTTCATGGGGAAAAAAGATCCCAACCCCAGGATGACCTAGATTTATGATAGTGGTTACTATGCCTGTGCTCAATGGAATAAAGAAAAATAGTTATGATGAATAAAAGATAAGACATCCCAGTGAACAATTAGAAAGTATAAAAGAAAGATTCACAAGAAAGTATAGAGCTAAAAGAAATACAATATCAGAAAAAAAAATCTCTTGAGGGACATTTTCAGAAGAATGGAGATGGTAAATGAAAGAATCAACAAATTTAAAGATAGAGATGAGGAATGGAGAAGAAAATAATGAACAGAGCCTTAGTAATCTGTGGGACAATCTACACATTGGTAATTATAGTCCTAGAAGGAGGGAAAAGGAAACAGGAAATAATATGTCAAGAACTATAGTTGAAAAATTCCCAAATAATAGTGAAAGACATACATTTACAATTTAAGAAGCTTAGAGAATCTCAAAAAGATAAATTGGGAGGAAAGAAGACATGGCCGGGCACATCATAGTCAAGTTAAAAACTGAAAATAATGGGAAAATCTTAAAAGCAACGAGAGAAAAAGTGTATTTATATATATATAAAATCCTAGGGTAACCATGAAAATTATGAAGAAGTAGAGCTGAAAAAATACATAGACAAATGAAAGTTAATAGCCTGCCCACCTCTGCCTAAAGATGGGGTGGTGGCAGTGATGCAACCTGGCCTGGCCTCCACATCGCCCAAAGGCCAGCAGAGTCAGTTGGCAAACCTGACAATTCTTTTCTGGATCTTTCGGGAGGGAAGGGGAAAGAAAGAAGGAGAAATAGGCTTTCTGGGACATCACAAACGACCTAATCTGAGTAGAGAGTCCAGCACACCGTGGGGCCAGGGAGAGAGCCAAGGTGTCCCAAGCGCCGGGCTCACAGTCTAGAGGCTGGACTGAAGAACCAAAGCTACATGAACAGGCTCTGAACTGAGGAGCTCGTCTGATCCCCTTGAGCCTCAGATCCCTCCTCTGCAAAGCGAGGGGAAGGGTTTACAGCAAATTCTTAGTAATTGTCTCTCTAGAGGAAAGGGACAGTTGAGAACTCATGCTCCTACTTTAGTTGTGTGCATTTGTGTTGGTCATGCTCAGAATGAATCCCTTTGCCCTCTCTGTCCTCTCCTGAGTCTAATACATTTACACCCTCTGTTTTGATTCTTGTCTTTATGCTGATGTCCTTAGTGCACATCTCATTTGGACTTCTCCCTCATACTCCAAACCCATAACCAGCGGCCTATTCAGCAGCTCTACTTAGCCTACAAGCACATAAAAGTCAAAATTTTCTAAACAAGAGTCTTTCAAAATTTTGTATCAGAATCATCCAGGAATCTTGATAAAATGCAAAGGCCTATTCAACTTCAATGAGTCTGTGCCTCTGTGCTCCTTATTAACTACAGGTAAACTTGATACCTACCAAAATTTGAGAAATACTTATTTAAATTAAACCCACACTTCACTCAAAACCTGCTATTTCTCTAACCAGTTCCCTTCCAGTATCCCCATTCAATCAGAGACTGGCATCACCATCCACCCAGAGGCACAGTCCAAGATGCCAGGTGTCATCCTTGGACCTCTGTCACCCTCACACCTAAGTATCACCCAGTATCGACTCTTTTCCATGTTTCTCCCCTGATTCCTCTGGGTTTCATTCACCCCTACTGCCCCTAACACATATTGCTTCCACTTTTGCCATCTGTCCTCCACATTTGAGTCATGGTAAATGTTTTTAAAAAATATTCTATTTTGAGACAAGTTTCAATATCTAGAAAGTTTCAAGATTACCACCAAAAGCCTATACACTTTTCATCAAGATACCCCATTCAAATTCTTGAAAATTGTCACAGAAATGCCCTATAGAGATCATATACATTACCCAGTTATCATGCCTTTTTAATGCCCTTCAATCTGGAACAGTTGTTGGTCTCCTTAGCTTTCATGACTTTGAGATTTCAAGATCATGAGTTAGGCATTTAATAAAGCATATCTCAATTTTAATTTGTCTGATGTTTCCTCATGAGAAGACCCAAGTTATACATTTTGAACAGAGTATCTGAAATGCTATGTTCTTTCACTGCATCTTCTTAAGTGGCACGGTGTCTGTTATTGGTGGTGTGAACTCTAAACATTTGATTCAGATAGTGTTACCAGATTTCTCTGTAAAGTTACTTTCTCCTCTTTTGTAATACATATTTTGGGGGAAATACTTTGAGGCTATGTAAGATCCCATTTCTCTCTCCAGTTTCACCCCAAGTACTAGCATCCATTGATGTTTCTTAACTATTAATCTGATGGTCACCAAATAGTGATTTTTTTACTAACATCATTCTCTCCATTCTTGGGAAAATCTTTATCTTCTCTTTATTCGTTTATATTCATATCAGTGTTAACTCCACAGTTCCTATCTTATTCAACAGATTATAATGTTACTATCAGTATATAATAAGTTCTAAATTATCCTATATTTGGACATTGGGAAGTCCTTCAAGCTGAGTATTGTGTTCTTTTGACATATTACCATTATTCTTTGTGTACTTTCTTACTTTCTGGCACAAAACAATGCACATACTTCTTCTGCCTAGGTTCTAGAAGGGGCCTTTAAGCTAATGAGTCCTGGTTGCCTTTAGTATAGAAGAGAATATAGAATTCAAGATCTGAGTGCCAGGTATATTTTTTGCTACATGGGTGCCATTGCTTTGAGGCACTCTCAGCTCATATTTATTCATCTCTTTTTATGTTGAAAATCACAAGTTTCACACTGATACCTCCAATTCCAGTTCAATTTTTTTAAACATGGAGAGGCTATTTATTCAACAGCAACTTTGAAGACAAAGCCTCAGAAGTCTGAGGGGATACATTTCCCCTATTTCTACTTCAGTTCACATAATTCATTCTAGCTTTCATGCTTTCCATATTTGCACCCCCTTTTCCAAAAGCTCCCATTACCTCCAATATGGTTTTCAATATCCCTATATATTTAGCTAATATCCCAATCATATTGGGTTTCCAGCTCCCTCACCTGTGAGTCTCGATTCCTGCGAGGGTTTACTTCTCTAGGTCAGGACGTCTACCTAAACTGGGCCTGCCAAATGGCCTTTTGGAGAAAGAAAGAAGGAAGGAAGCCAAGAGAGGTTTTTTGTTTGTTTATAAAGAAGGGAAGGAAGATATTGGAAAGAAAAAGCAAGAGGAAAAACCAGATTATTTTTCTAAAATGGAAATTAATCACCTTTGGGTCATGTGTGTGCATCTGTGTACACCCCTCTCTCCCCTCACCCCTACCCCCACACACAGAATGACTGCTCATTGCTCTAAGGCAGTAAATTTCCATCACAAATGTCCAGGAGGCCCCATCTAATGTAACTACTGCTGACCTCATTGGCCAGTTTCCCTTCTTTATCTACATGCCAAGTACAGGTGTCCTCTCTCAGCTCTTCTAAAATTCCACCTTCTCTATTGACACAAGCCCTTGGTATGTACTACTTATGTTTCTCCGTGCTCTAACCTACCTTAGGCATTTGGTTGACTTATTCTTCAAATCTCTACTGGAGCCCATCTCCTCTGAAAGCTCTCCTTAATTCCCCTAGATCTAATGAGGCTGTTTTTCTTATGTATTGTTTTCTTCATGCTCTCACAGAATACAATGACTCTCATCTCAACTGTCAATTATGTACTTATTTGTGTATGCATCTGACTAAGCTTCCCTTTCCTCATTCAGTTATGAGTAATGTGAGAACAGTAATGCTGTCTCTTTTCAATCCTAATTGTGCCTCCAGATTGTAGCCCAGGATTGGCACATAATAGATGACCAATAAATATTTTTCATGTGAATAAACTGCATTTTTAGAAACATAAATAGTTTAGTCATCAAACATGATAATTTTCTCTATTTTGAATAAAAGGCAAAAGATGGAAGAATAATATGGTAAAATGGATCCTGAAAGCTGTTAGGTTGAGTTTATAAGCTTCATCATTTAAAAGGAACATATACAAAGTCACAACAGATGATCTAAATAATGTGTGCAGGACAATAACACAGGAAGCTTTACATCTAAGAAACTTCCAGTGTAAGGCATATACAGATTTTATGTTTGGCTCACATTATTATTTATGTGACTCAAGGCCATTAAAATGTTAGTCTTTCCAAATGTAGAATAGGGTTCCATTCAAAACTCATATGTGAGTGTATATGTATTACTAGGTAGTTATAGGTAGATCACTAGACAAAGTGATCTTAAGTTGAAAGAAAAGACATTTGAAAAGTTTTTAAAGAAGAATGAAGTTACCTTCATCTATCCAAACAGTAAAACTCTTGCTAAAATTAATATAATCAGAATAAAATTGGAAGTAAAACTTTTGATAAAGTTACTACAATTAGAATAATATGGTTGAGCATAAGAATAAATAAATTGACCAACAGAGGAGATTTTAGAATCAAAACATAGTTTATGTAAGGAACTTAATATATGACAAGAATGACATATGATCCAATAAAATATGGAAAATACCTTCAATAAATGGTGTTGATATAATTTTCTATATTTACCTGCATAAAAACACAATAAAAATATATGTCCTAATGTATTCAAAATCATATTTGAGAATAGCCCTAGTGTCTACCAACAAGAGAATGGTTAAACGTAGACTGTTACAGTAATTAAGAAAAAACTACTGCTTCACTCAGCAACAGGAAACGATCTCATACTCAGAATGCTAAAAGAAAGCAGTCAGGCCTGAAGAGCATCCTGATTCCACTTATGAGGAGTTCTAGAAGAGACAAAAGAAACCTACAGTTGAAAAAAGTCAGAATAGCGGGCAACTCGGCATTTGGGACAGAGGAAGGACATGAGGGAACTTCCTAGTATGACGACAAAGTTCTCTATTTTGATAGAATTTTGGGTCACATAGTTGTATGCATTTGTTAAAACTCTGTAAATGTACACTTAAGATCTGTGTACTTCTTTATATGCAAATTTTTCCTTAATAAAGGAAAGAAGTATAAACAAATATATATACTCTCATTAAAAGACATATGCTAAAGTGTTTATGGGTGATGTGTACTAATGTCTACAACTTATATGGAAACATATCAACAAAATAGGGTGGAGTGATGAATAGACAGAGGAATGGATAAAATAAATAGTTACATGATAAATCAAACTTATCAAGATAATAAAATAGTATAGGAAATTTTAAAAACCATTTTATAACCTTGGGATAGAGAGAACTTTTAGAATAAACTGAAACATCCAACAAGTAGAGAAAAAGATGGATATTTTTGACCAAATGACTATGAACCACTTTTGTAAGCCAAAGGGTATCATAAATAGTATCAAAAAGACAAGTGTATTCTTTTAAATACAAAAAAGAATTGTATTGTACTGGGACTTCCTTGGTGATTCAGTGGTTAAGAATTTGCCTTCTAATGCAGGGGACATGGTTTGATACTTGGTCTGGTTACTAAGATCCCACATACTGTGGAGCAGCTAAGCCTGCGTGCTGCAATGAAGATGCAGAGCAGACAAAAAGAAAAAAATAATGAAATGAAATAATCTTTATTAACAAATTGTACTTTTTTTGTACAGGAAAACATGAAGGAACTAATTATATCATATATTGCAGAAAAAGGGTCAATATCTCTACTATAAAAAGAATTCCTATACATTTCTAAGAAACCAGAAAGTAACCCAATAGAAAAATAGGTAAATGCATGTATAGATAATTAGCTAAAGAAGAAACATGAATCCCAATAACTATGCAAAAAGATCTCTAGCAGTCAGTTGAAAATTCAATTGAAGCAAAACGAGTTATTATTTTTCATCTTTGGATTGGCAAATTTTAAAATATTGTTTACTTCCAGTACTGGTGAGGATGTTAGAAGATGGGCACCATACATCCCTGCTGGAGTGTGAAGGTTTACGAACTTTCAAAGTAGCACCCTGGAGTAAGAATCCCCAAGAGACACACAAGACACAGTGAAATAGGCACAATATGATGCCATTTTTATAAAATAAAAAATTTCTTTTTGGACAAAGATAAAAGTGTGAAAGCAGATGCATCTAGCTGTTGAAACTGATGCTTCAGAATAGGAGTTGGTAAACCATTGCCTAAGTACCAAATCTGGCAGGTCACCTGCTTTTTTACAGTCCAGGGGCTAGGAATGGCATTCATACATTTTTAAAGGGTTACATTTTAAATGGTTATATAATCATGTACATAATATCCTCATTTGGCCTCTTAGCCAGCAAAATCTAAAATGTTTTCTATATGGCCCTTTAGGAAAACTTCACCAAACCTTGCTTTAAGGGAATTGTAGGTTCTTATTTATCCTTTTTTCTTCTCTGTATTGTTCTGACTTTTATAATAATCAGGTATTGTTTTTGCACGTTTAAGGGATATAGCTAGCGGGTAGATCAGGAAGATCAGTCACTTTTGATGCTGTTATGAATGGATGTAATGAAGACAAAAGGAAACCAGGGAAACATTAGGAAGAAACATTAGGAAGCTACTGTAACAGTCCAGGTGAGAGAAAATGGTGCTTTGGAATAGGGTGGGATCACAGTACAAATGTGAGAGTTGGATCATAAAGAAGGCTGAGTGCCAAAGATTGATGCTTTCAAACTGTGATGCTGGAGAAGACTCTTGAGAGTCCCTTGAACTGCAAGGAGATCCAACCAGTCCATCCTAAACAAAATCAACCCTGAATGCTCATTGGAAAAACTGATGTTGAAGCTGAAGCTCCAGTACTTTGGTCACCTGATGCAAAGAGCTAACTCATTGAAAAAAATCCTGATGCTGGGAAAGATTGAAGGAAGGAGGAAAAGAGGACAACAGAGGATGAGATGGTTGGATGGCATCACCGACTCAATGGACATGAGTATAAGCAAACTCCAGGAGATGATGAAGGACAGGGAAGCCTGGCGTGTTGCAGTCCACAGGGTAGCAAAGTCAGACACGTGACTGAACAACAGCAGAGACGAGAAGAAAGGCGCAGACTTTATAGAAACCTATAGGAATAGGGTAGGGCTTCTCTGGTGGCTCAATGGTAAAGCATTTGCCTGCCAACACAAGAGATACAGGTTTGATCCTTGGGTTGGGAAGATCCCCTGGAGAAGGAAACAGCAACCCACTCCAATATTCTTGCCTGGGAAATCTCATGGACAGAGGAGCCTGGTGGGCTGCAGTCCGTGGGGTCACAAAAGAGTCAGACACAACTTAACAACTAAACAACAACAATGTAGTATTAGCAGGAGGATTGAACTTGGGTGGGGAGGCATAGAGAGAACTCAAAACCGATTCCTAGGTTTCACCATTTGGAATGGTGCAACCACTGAGTTGAAGAGATGGAAGAGAAGAGATTGGAGAGTAAATCAAGAGCTCCATTTAGGACCTGTTAAGTTCTAAAGGGAATTGTGTGAACTAGATAGTTGGACATAGATGATTATAGCTGTTCAGGTTGTAGAGGAGAAGGCTGAGATATAAGTACAAATGTGAGAGTCCTCATCTTGTTGTTGTTCAATGATGTGTACCAAGTTGTGAAACTTATAGCTTTCTGGAAGTAATGGAGGCAGAGAAGAGGACTGAAGCAGGATACATAGATGGGTTCCAGGTTAGGCATTTACAACTGGCCTCCTGTTTACAATTCGTGGGCAGGAATAAAAGTGGGCTTCAGGCTGGACACTTACTTCTAGCCTCCTGTTTGCATTGCCTGAGACAGAAGATAGGTGGGCCCCAGGTAGGCATTTTCAATCAGTCTCCTATTTGCTCTCCAAAATGGAAGTAACAACAGAAATGGGGAAATAGCCAGGCTTTGTCTCTTGTGGACACCTTAAAGTAACCATCACAGCAGGAACAGAGAAGGGCTAAATTTCGTTTGAGTAAAAGATAAAAAAATCACATATTTCCCTTCTTGGGGCAAGGGAGACATTACACATGTGCAGAGAGATTCTTTGGGGTCAAAAGTCAGGGGATACCAGGTCAAAATAAGTTTTGCTTCTATCCTTCCAGACACTTTCGTGTTGAAATCTATCTTGGCTGAAAAGCGCACGCACACCTAGGGGAGGGTCACAGAGTTCAGCCCTGTGTCTTACAGCATGTACTCTGCTTTTGCAAAAAATGTTGTACTTTTCACTTTACCTTCCACCTCTTCATCAGAATTCTTTCTTGTCAAGGTAGGTAAGGGCTGGGGATTTAGGCTCTAGTCACACATCTGTGGTCTACTGGCTAGGACACCTGGTCAGGGTACTGAGGTCTCATTTCCATCTATTGGTTACTGCAAGCTACCACTAGCTGCTGCGTGTACCCAAAGTCAGGACCAGGAATCTATCTGATGACACAGTGCTCAACCCAACTGGAGACTGTCCCCTGTAGATGATGTCTTTCATGCCACTGACCAAATGTTTTGACTCCCCCAAATCATCCTTTTCAAAACATCCTCTTTCATTGGCCAGGAACAGCATGGCTTCAGAGGAGACACCAGCACTTCCTCACAGCCTGTGCCCCAACATTTGCCTGAACAACCAGTGGCTATCATTTCTCCTGGATGAACGGCTCACCAGACATTTGGCTTCCCCAGACGAGAAATGAGCTCTGGTCCCAGTCCCTCCCAGTATGCCCCACCACGGGTCCCCGCTATGTGCAGCCATGTTTTACTCCTGCCATGCCTTGACCTGAAAAGACCCAGAAGGACTCACCAAGGAGCTGGTGTAGGTGGGATCTGAGGTATCGTCCTGGAGGTAGCGGGAAAGGCCAAAGTCAGACACCTTGCACACCAAGTTACTGTTGACCAGAATGTTCCTTGCGGCCAGGTCCCGGTGCACGTAGTTCATCTCTGCCAGGTACTTCATGCCCGCGGCAATGCCCCTCAGCATCCCCACCAGCTGGATCACCGTGAACTGTCCATCATTTTGCTGTAATAAGACACCAAAGGCATCCAGATCAAGACTGGCTTCAGTGGTTATAAGGAAGCCAAGCTGCCAGGGTCCCACTGCTAGTCACTTCTGTCAGTGCTGGGCCAAGCTGCTTCCACCTCCTGCTGGCCCCACTCCCATTCTCTTACCTCTCCTCCAAGACTCTGCCTTCTTCTGGCCAAGCCTTGTGGATTTCCTCTTCAAGTCACATCTCAAAGCCATTCACTCCTCTTAACCTTCACTGCCACCATTCTAACCAAGTCATCTTCATCCATCACCTGTAACGGCCTCCCTCCACCTGCCCCCCTCTGAAATCCATTCTCTAAGGGAAGTTAGAGCCATCCCTGTAAGACATAAATCCATTCAGGTCACTGGCTGGCTTAAAGCACTCTACTGGCCTCCTATTGCATTAAGGGAAAGTGCCAATCTCCTCAGCTTGGCCCACAGGGCCCCAGGGGATCACCTGATGCCACTGTACCTTGTACTCCCATGCTGAAGGCACAGTGCCTGCTGACCTTTCAATTCGCTCCCTGGCCAAGCCCTTCCTGCCTCAGGGCCCTGATACAGGCTCTTCCCTCTGCTTCTCCCCCACAGTCAACACCTACTTGCCTCAGATCTTAAATGTCACCTCCTCAGTGAGGATGTCCCTATAACCAGTCCTTTCCCCCACACATAACTAGCGCTTTCATATTACTATCTTTCAGTGCATGCTCTTACTTTCTTTCTTAGCACGTGTCACAAGGTTTAGCTGTATGTGTGTATGGCTGTGTGTCTGCATGTCTCTGCTGCTCTGAGATAAGAACCCTGTCTCTTGTAGTCACCATAGGACTCCCAGTGCTGATGATGCTTGAGTAGACGGATGTAGCTCAACAAACACTGGCTGGATGAATGACTGGTACGTTACTTCCTGGCCCCAGAATTAAATGTGAAGATGTCTTCCTGGACACTGGAATAACACATGTGCCTCAGAGGGCTGGTTGGTCAGGAGAACTGTATGCGCCGTGTCTGGCTTGTGGACCTTCCCAGTAAATGAGAGCTGTTGCTGCGCCACCTCCCACCAACCTGAAGCGATGTCTTCTTTCCAATAAGTTTCTTACCTGGCTGTCCCCCCTCCTCCATGGTTGCATGACAGCTTGTCAGTGAATGGACGTTTGCCTTCCTCTACCTCCCCAAAGCCACTGAGTCTGGACATTGCCCACACTGGTTACATCAGTGGACCCTGGACGGTGCTGCCAAGAACACATTTTCCCAATCGGTCCAGCCCCAGCTGCTCCCTAAAGTGCTGTGGGTTATGTAAGTGGAGCATGGTCCAGGCACTGAACTGCTCTGACTGGGGGAGAGGTGGGAGGAGGCAAGATACCCTGGGTTAGTCTACTCACTGCTGAACACAAACCTTGGACAAAGCATCCTCTCCCTCTGCCCCAGGGCCCTCCTGTGAAATACAGGAAGCATAAACAATGTGAAGAGCTCCCAGTTATTGAGCAGCTACTGTCTGTAAGATGGCATACAATGCACTAACATGCATTATCTCACTAATATGTATGGGACACATCATTTAGGCATGTGGTTCTGCAAAAGTAATTTTCTATGCAAACATAAGTAAGGAAAAATAAAAGAGCTGTTATCAAAATGTTACATATTTTTTTATTCAGGAAAAAAATCCAACAATTGAAAAGTTTAACAATGGTGGCATTAATTGTTGAAGACTCTGTTCCTCATGCAAGATTGCAAGCCTGGGGATGGTTATGCCCCTCCGTCAATTGAAGGAGTGGAGAAAACTGGCTTTCCCTCTACTCCTTCCTGAGCATACCTCCTCCACCAGAAGGAGGACCCCCCCAAACACACTGAGTCTGACACACTCCAAGTTTCAATTTCTCACTCAAATCTTAACCACCTCCCAGTCTGCCCAGAACACTTTCCTTGCAATATTTGCTTCTAACCAACTCCAAAGAAAGTGCAGGGCTGCTTTTTGGAAACTGATTGGTTTTCAGCACATGGTGCCCATCTGCCAGAGCTGGATGTGCTGTGAGTGATGCAAATCTTCCTTACTAATGAACTTCACTCCACACCTCTTTAAGAAGCTAGCCCTGCTTTCCCCAGCACCATCATTTCTCTAAGTGGGTCTCTGGGGATCTGACTCCCCAGAAAGTTGTCATGCAACTTAGAAAATGTATTTCAGCCACAAGCCACAAGGGTTGATTTTTTTCAATTCAGATTGTTACTTCTCCTCTGTAAGTGGAGACAACTATGTGGTTAAAAATAAACGTCGCCCTACAGAAGCCCACTTGAAGACAGATGTTGGGGAGGGCACTGATGGTGGCTGGAAGCAGTTCTGCCAAGAGCAGCGTTGAAAGCATTTGCAGATTTGTGTCTGTCTTTCCACTCTAAGTCATTAAAGACTTTACTGAGCTGCTTCATTTTCTGATTTGAATATTTAGATCAGTCATCTTACAGATTCTGGTGTCAACAAAGGACAAGAAATGGTTAAAAGTCCAGGCTTTGGAGCCAGACAGATTGTGGTGGGTCTGAGCTCCATCCCTCACTGGCTGCATGCCCTTGGGTAAGTTATTTAACCACCAGAGCAGTGATTACTACATTTGTAAAATAAGAGTACAGTGAATCTCTTTTCCTTAGATTTGAGATTCAAGGTTAAATGAGATAATACATATGGAGGGATTGGCTTAGTGCCTCATGAATCCTAAGACAGCAGTCACTATTACTGATATTATCAGTAAGGCCATAATGTCTTACTAACCAGCTCTCCCATGAACCCCAGGTGCCTGGCAAGTGACATGGAAGATATCTCAGGCCAAAACTGTAGGTTCCTCCTGGCCCCTTGGGTGTGTGAGGCAGATATCTTAGAATCACTGCCCAAAGAGAGCCTAGTTCGCTGAGAATTCAGAGTTCAGCAGGTTGGCACACCCACCTGAACTGTTAGTCAGTCAATCAGTTCACTCGCTCAGTTGTGCCCGACTCTTTGCAAGCCCATGGACTGCAGCATGCCAGGCCTCCCTGTCTATCCCCAACTTCCAGAGCTTGCTCAAACTCATGTCGATCAAGTTGGTAATGCAATCCAACCACTGCATCCTCTGTCATCCCCTTTTCCTCCCTCCTTCAATCATTCCCAGCATCAGGGTCTTTTCCAAGGAGTCAGTTATTTGCATTAGGTGGCCAAAATATTGAAGTTTCAGCTTCAGCATCAGTCCTTCCAATGAATATTCAGGACTGATTTCCTTTAGGACAGACTGGTTGAATCTCCTTGCAGTCCAAGGGACTCTCAAGGGTCTTCTCCAACCTAACAGTTCTAAAGCATAAATTCTTCAGCGCTTAGCTTTCTTTATAGTCCAACTCTCACATCCATACATGACTACTGGAAAAACCATAGCCTTGACTAGATGGACCTTTGTTGACAAAGTAATGTCTCTGCTTTTTAATATGCTGTCTATGTTGGTCATACTTTTCTTCAAAAGAGAAAGCATCTTTTAATTTCATGGTTGCAGTCACCATCTGCAGGGATTTTGGAACACAAGGAAATAAAGTCTGTCACTGTTTCCATTGTTTCCCCATGTATTTGCGATGAAGTGATGGGGCCAGATGCCATGATCTTAGTTTTGTGAATGTTGAGTTTTAAGCCAACTTTTTCACCCTCCTCTTTCACTTTCATCAAGACATTGTTTAGTTCTTCTTCACTTTCTGCCATAACGCTGGTGTCATCTGCATATCTGAGGTTATTGATATTTTACCCAGCAATGTTGATTCCAGCTTGTGCTTCATCAAGCCTAGCATTTCACATGATGCACAATGCATATAAACTAAATAAGCAGGGTGGTTCCTGATTTGGAACCAGTCTGTTGTTTCATGTCCAGTTCTAAATGTTGCTTGCTGACCTGCATACAGATTTCTCAGGAGACAGATCAGGTGGTCTGGTGTACCCATCTCTTTAAGAATTTTCTACAGTTTGCTGTGATCCACACAGTCAAAGGCTTTGGTATAGTCAATAAAGCAGATATTTTGCTGGAACTCTTTCACTTTTTCGATGATCCAATGGATGTTGGCCATTTGATCTCTGGTTCCTCTGCCTTTTCTAAATCCAGCATCTTGAACATCTGGAAGTTCATGGTTCATGTACTGTTGAAGGCTAGCTTGGAGAATTTTGAGCATTACTTTGCTAGTGTGTGAGATGACTGCAATTGTGTGGTAATTCAAACATTCCTTGGCATTGCCTGTCTTTAGGATTGGAATGAAAACCGACCTTTTCTAGTCCTGTGGCCACTGCTGAGTTTTCCAAATTTGCTGGCATAATGGGTGCAACACTTTCATAGCATCATCTTTTAGGATTTGAAACAGCTCAAATTTCCATTATCTCCACTAGCTTTGTTCGTAGTGATGCTTTCTAAGGCCCACTTGACTTCGCATTCCAGGATGTCTGGCTCTAGGTGAGTGATCACACCATTGTGGTTATCTGGGTCATGGAAATATTTTTTGTATATTTCTTCTGTGTATTCTTGCCACCTCTTCTTAATATCTTCTGCATCTGTTAGGTCCAAACCATTTCTGTCCTTTATTGAACCCATCTTTGCATGAAATGTTCCCTTGGTATCTCTAATTTTCTTGAAGAGATTTCTAGTCTTTCCCATTCTATTGTTTCCCTCTATTTCTTTGAACTGATCACTGAGGAAGTCTTTCTTATCTCTCCTTGCTATTCTTTAGAAATCTGCATTCAAATGGGTGTATCTTTCCTTTTCTCCTTTGCCTTTAGCTTGTCTTCTTTTCTCACCTATTTGTAAGGCCTCGTCAGACAACCATTTTTCCTTTCTGCATTTTTTTTTTCCTTGGGGATGATCTTGATCACTGCCTCTTGTACAATGTCATGAACCTCCACCCATAGTTCTTCTGGCACTCTATCAGATCTAATCCCTTGAATCTATTTGTCACTTCCACTATATAATCGTAAGGGATTTGATCTAGGTCATATCTGAATCCTCTAGTGGTTTTCTTTATTTTATTCCATGTAAATCTGAATTTGGCAATAAGGAGTTCATGATCTGAGCCACAGTCAGCTCCTGGTCTTGTTTTTGCTGACTGTATAAAGCTTCTCCATCTTTGGCTGCAAAGAATATAATCAATCTGATTTTGGTATTGACCATCTGGTGATGTTCATGTGTAGAGTCTTCTCTTGCGTTGCTGGAAGAGGGTGTTTCCTTGATTCTCTTGGCAAAACTCTATTAGCCTTTGACCTGCTTCATTTTGTACTTCAAGGGCAAATTTGCCTGTTACTCCAGGTATCTCTTGATTTCCTACTTTTGCATTCCAGTCCCCTATAATGAAAAGGACCTTTTTGTGGGGTGTTAGTTCTAGAAGGTCTTGTAAATCTTCACAGAACCATTCAGCTTCAACTTCTTCAGCATTACAGGCCGGGGCATAAACTTGTATTACCATGATATTGAATGGTTTGCCTTGGAAACAAACAGAGATCATTCTGTCGTTTTTAAGATTGCATCCAAGTATTGCATTTTGGACCCTTTTGTTGACCATGATTGCTATTCCGTTTCTTCTAAGGGATTCTTGCCCACAGTAGTAGGTATAATTGTCATCTAAGTTAAATTCACTCAATCCAGTCCATTTTAGTTCACTGGTTCCTAAAATGTGAATGTTCACTCTTCCCATCTCCTGTTTCATCACTTCCAATTTGCCTTGATTCATGGACCTAACATTCCAGGTTCCTATGCAATATTGCTCTTTAATGCATCGGACTTTACTTCCAACACCACATCCACAACTGGGTGTTGTTTTTGCTTTGGCTCCGTTTCTTCATTCTTTCTCGAGTTATTTCTCCACTGATCTCCAGCAGCATATTGGGCACCTACCAACCTGGGAAGTTCATCTTTCAGTGTCCTATAAGCCTTTTCATGCTGTTCACGGTGTTCCCAAGGCAAGAATATTGAAGTGGCTTGCCATTCCCTGCTCCATTGGACCACATTTTGTCAGAACTCTCCACCATGATCTGTCCATCTTGAGTGGCCCTACATGGCATCATTCATAGTTTCACTGAGTTAGACAAGGCTGTGGTCCATGTGATCAGTTTGGTTAGTTTTCTGTGATTGTGGTTTTCATTCTGTCTACCCTCTGATGGAGAAGGATAAGAGGATTATGGACGCTTCCTGATTGGAGAGACTTACTGAGGGGGAAGTTGGGTCTTGTTCTGATGGGCAGGGCCATGCTCAGTAAATCTTTACTCCAATTCTCTGTTGATGGGCGGGGCTGTGTTCCCTCCCTGTTGTCTGACCTGAGACCAAACTATGGTGGAGGTAACGAAGGTAATGGCGACCTCCTTCAGAAGGCCCCGTGCAGGCACTGCTGCACTCAGTGCCCCGACCCATCCCCAGCAGGCCACCGCTGACCCACGCGTCCTACTACCTGAACTGTAGTAGGACCTAATAACAGAGGCCTGAAGTTAGGATCGATTAATCTATAAACTCTGACTTCTTCCCTTCCTTGGTTTTTGTATGGTAAGTCATACTTCTTGGAATATGTTTGCATCTTTAACACCGGTTCTATGGAGTAGGCAAGGCAGGCCGATATTACTTTGTTTTTATAAAGAAGATAAAAGAAGTCCAGAAAGTTTAAGTGATCAGCCTTAAGCCATTCTGTGTGATATTCATTTATTTAAAAAAACCTAAGTCTAAACAACAAATTGCTTCTCCACTGACATTCCATCTTTGATCGATTGGGAATGATTGCCTGTGTGGAAAAGTCTGTGTATAAGCTTTGTAGGAAGAAGAGCTATGATTGATTAATGATGTCTACCATGGCCATAGAAATAGAAAAGAGAGATATGAACCACAAATACACTACACTAATCTGAATCTTTTCTAATTCCTGTTCAGTGCTTTTTCTACCTAAAGGGAATCAGTCCTGAATATTCATTGGAAGGGCTGATGCTGAAGCTGAAACTTCACTACTTCGGCCACCTGATGTGAAGAACTGACTCATTGGAAAAGACCCCGATGCTTGGAAAGACTGAAGGCAGGAGGAGAAGGGGATGACAGAGGTGAGATGGTTGGATGGCATCAACAACTCGATGGACATGAGTTTGAGCAAGCTCTGGGAATTGGTGATGGACAGGGAAGCCTGGTGTGTTGCAGTCCATGGGGTCACAAAGAATCAGACATGACTGAGCAACTGAACTGAACTGATGCTAACTCTGCAATACTTTTAAGATCTGCAGGGAAATCACATACCATGATAAGACAGTCACACCAGCAGCTGAGTTCATAATCTTGGTGAAACTTAGAGATATGAACATTAAGTTTTTCTGACATGTCCAACTGTTTTATATTTAGTTTATTGATATAAACTTCCCCAAAAGAACTTCCAGAGATAATGATTATCAACATACAAGATAAACAAGACAGGAAAAGAAAAAAAAAGCCCAGATTTCTTAGAACTCTGGGAAAGGACCTGGTTCCATGCTGAGCACACAGTAAAAACAGTTTATAGAAGAAATACAGGCTGGGTGAAGTGATCTAAACTTTCTTCCCTTCACAAAATGCTTTCTGCTGAAATTGCCTTTCTGCAAATTCACTGAAGCCACTTGCTGGCCCTTTTATTAGACAGGAAGGATTTAGGTATTTCAACTTTCATTGACAAGCCCACTTCAGGAAATGAAACCCTTATTTGATTTGTTTGAAGAGAATGAATCATAGATATTTTTTACCTGAAAGAGCCCTTTCAAGACCATCCAGTTCAATGCCTTTAGTTTATAGTTTGGGAAATTGAGTTAACAGACTTGCTCAAGGCCACATGGTGACTCATAGCAGAGCCCAAAGCAGGGCCTTGGTCTCGGAACTTGCAATCTGGGATTCTCTTCCTGACAACTGGCTTGCTGTTGTCTAGCTCCAGCCTATGAATGAGCATCCCATGAATGATAAATGCCTCCAACTGACATTGCTCAGTGACTTTTAAGAGCTTCCCAGTTATAGCCATCTGTGAATGAACCAGCAATAACCACAAAGCCCTGCTTTAGCCATGAAGGCCTTACAGAGCAAGCCAACCTTCTTGGCTAGGGCATAAGGCATTGAGGAGGGCTTCAGCACTTGTGCCTAAGATGATACAAGAGCTACTAGGTTGAATCCCCTGAATCTGAATGCCAAGAAGGAATTATTTAATTATAGATTTGCATGTGACCTAATCCATAGCAAAATTTTAAAAAATATGGATAATTATTACCCTAACTGAATGTATGGTTAAACAATAATGATGTTTCCAATCCCTCCATAATGTGAGGGATTTTAAGTCCTGCAATGAGAGAGGAGTGTTGAGTGGATTGTAAAAAGCAATGTTTGATGCCTTCAGTGGACCCTTGGTGCCCAAAGGCTCTGAGACCCTGACTCAGAGCTGGAGGCATGGCCATAGTCCAAAGCTACTACGTCTGGTGTGGAGGGGCCCCTCTGTGGGGGTGGAGGGGGGGAGAGAACAGGTGCACAGGTTGACGTCAGACCCTTTCCTTTCCTTCTCTGAATGGTGATCCTAAAATTATACTACCTCCCAGAAGATGGACCCTGCAGAACTGAACTGATGACCCACTTTTCAATTTTATCAAGTAGCAGATACATCAATTAATGCTGCTATGCTCCAGGGCCTGGTAGTAAGGCTGAAATTAGATTTATAGATTACCTGCCTCTACACCGCGCAGGGAGTTGGACACGCTTCATTTCCCTCCCCTCCTGGCGCTGCCTGCTCTGGCCGCTCCCTCTCTGCCATCCTTCCCCTCCATTTCCCTGTGCTCCTCTCTCACCTCTAGCTTTTCTCCCACTGCCTAGGCTGCATCATCATGAAAAAAACTGGCATCCGACTTGCCCCCATGTCCTGTGCCCTCCAAATGGAAATAGGCATGTGCAGAGCAGCAGCACAGAGTTCTGATTTTTTGCAGGCTCCTGAGAATGAATCGCTTTGCTCCCCTGCATGTTCCAGGGAAAGAGTCTGATCTCAGTTCCCAGGTTGTGTTCAGAGTCTCTGAGAAGCACAGACTTGCAGGAAATAAATGACTCCCGAATGGGTCTGGAGGCTGGTTCCAGAAGATACTTCTAATATTACCACCTATTCATGTTTATTTGACTGTCTGCATGAGCAATCTGATCATGAAGAAATGCCCCCAGGGGAGCATGGTCCATGCCCCTCTGTGACACAAGAGGTCTGGTGACAAGGACAAGAGATCCATGTACACTCAGGATGCTCCATCAATCCTGCCAACACCCAAATGCTTTTGCTCCATAAATTGTTTTTCATTCCACTACTCTCTCCTTGGTGCTCACTGCGCTAGGTGCTGGGGTTATACAAAGTATATCCCACACCCTCAAGGAGGCTGTTCCATGCAAAGTACATGAGCCCCATCACCTATATCATCTGCCCCCCCACTCTGCCAAACAAAAGCCACTACTGCCTATTGACCCAGATGAGCATAAAGTGTGTGCTCCCCCTGCAAAGGCAGCTTAAGTATGCACACATGAAGCTTCTAGACAAGTCCTCAGCTTCCTGTCCACAGGGAAGCCCCCAAACTCTACTTCCAGGCTTCAGAGCCACCATGTAACTGCTGACAGATTACCAAACAGGCTGACTTCAGCCTCTAAATATGCAGCTCTACTGTTCTGTCAGCCTATCTGCTGTCTGGCAAATTCTTCCTTCTCTAATATTAGAGAAGTTCTCTCTCCTTTTTGAAGCCATCCCTGAAGGCGTCAGTTCTTCTATATGTGATACCTCTGTCCTTCATGCGTGGAAACAAAAAGTCACCCCAGGGACTGGAGACTGCCAGGCTCCTCCATCCATGGTATTCTCCAGTCAAGAATACTGGAGTGGGTTGCCATTTCCTTCTCCAGGGGATCTTCCCAACCCAGGGATGGAACCCAGGTCTCTTGCATTGCAGGCAGATTCTTTACTATCTGAGTCACCACGGAAGCCCATCATCACATATGTGACACCTCTGTGCTTCATGCATAGAAACAAAAAGTACAATCCAGGCAGATGATTACTGGAAGCTTTGGGCACAAAGGTCCTGGGAGACAGGGGCATCTCTGCAGGTTGTATTCTCTATGATGGACATAGTAGGACTTCCCATCCCTTATGTGTAAGAAGACATCAGGTTGCAGTACTCATCAAAATGTGGGGCAGGCTTCCTCTCCATGCATCTGGGTGGGCTCATCACCATGGCTGAAGGATGCTATGTGACTATTCCGGCTAGGTTACAGAACTGATACAGCCTCTACCTTCTGTGCTCAGGATGCTTGTTTTGAGGACCCAGCTTGCTGTGAGGAAGCCAAGATGGCCAGGTGGAGAGATTCCAGCTGACACCCATCACCAACTATGAGACAGATGAGTAAATGAGTCTTTGAGCGATTCCAGATCTTAACCCTTGAGCTGCCCCTGCTGACAACATGTGGAACAGAGAGGTGCCTACCCAAATTATAGACTTATGAGCAAACTAAATTGCTATTGTGCTAAGTCACTGAAGTTTGGGGTGATATGTTCCATGGCATTAAAGCAATCTCTCTCTCATCAGTATAGGCCCAGTTCCCAGCAAAGGACATGGCTAGAGCAGTCACCTGGTGAACACTTCAATGACTGACTGACTGTTTCAATGAATAATCCTTTGATCTGCAGCCATAGCTACTGTTTGGTAGCTTTGGTGACATGCATAGCCAGCTACTGGGTGTTACCCTGAAGCCCTTGTTCAGAAGGCCTTGCCCCTGTACCCTCTTGCTCCCAGGCTCCCCAGCTAAGCCTCTGGTTGAGGCAGGCCTTGCTCCGTGGCCTGTGGTTAGACAGCTTCTATTCCCCAGACATGAACACTATGGCCACACTCATCCAAGCCCTCTCTGAGTAGCTCTGAGATGCCCCATAGAAATGAAAGTGCTCCTATTGTGGCTGCATTTGGGCATTCTGACAATGGTCCTTTATAGACTTCCCAGCCATAGGCCTTTGGGGCCCCCATCCCTGCTCCAGGCTGGGTGAAAGTCACAGTTCTCCACCAACCCCAGAAAAGACTTGTGGACACTTGTGACACGCTATTCCCATGTCCTGCCCAGAAGCACCTCCTCAGAGGCCAGGTGGCCCAGGCATCAGGTAGGGGCAATGTGTTTTATCTCTGAATTGCAAATGAAGAGAGCTGAGTGGGAGGGCAGCTGTGCTGGAAAAAAGGCAGAGATGGCCACCGATGTCTGCACGAATCACGCAGGACAGCACAGCAGCTGGAAGTCTCTTCAATTTCCATGATTCATACGGATGCCGATGGCCATTCTCCGTCCTCTATTCATTCTTACTCATCGAGGCCTGGCTCTGTGCCATCCTTCTACAGAGGGGTCCACGTGCTCTGCTCTGTTCTTTTTAGCAACAGATCTGTTAACCCTGCTAACATCTCCAATGCCTATCTGTATTTCATCAGGGATTCCTAAGCAGCAGGTCGTCCTCACATGGACACTTCTTCCCAGTCCACCATGGTCCCCCAGCTCCCACCAGTGTCATCTGTGCTTTTACTTTGAAGGGTAAAGGTAAGCTGAGCAGTTCCTACCCTGAGGAAAGAATCCAAAGCGCCATTCTCCATGAACTCCGTGATGATCATGACCGGCCGGCTCTTGGTGACCACACCCTCCAGGCGAATGATGTTGGGATGGTCAAACTGCCCCATGATGCTCGCCTCACTCAGAAAGTCCCGTCGCTGCTTCTCTGAGTACCCAGCTTTCAGGGTCTTGATGGCCACATAGATTTCCCTCTTGCCCGGAAGTTTCAAACGCCCCTTGTACACCTCTCCAAACTCTCCTGCAAAAAGAATGCAATTATAACCCACTTTCTCCACATCCTGTGCTGCCATGAGGGGAGGCAGCTTACCAGGAACAATAGTGCTCCAAGTGGAACAGTGATTAAAGTGGCAAAAAGGAAAGACTGACCTCACATTATAACTATGATGGCCTGGCTCTTAGCAGTTGTGGCAAACACAGAAGAAATAACCCAAATACGTTCTTTACCTCGGATTTTAGACAGCTTGGGTAACTGAAGTGAAATTTCAGACTCTATATGGGTTTATTTTTCCTCACGTTTAGTTTTTCATTTGTATCCCAGCTGAACAATTGAGATGAAACGGTCAGTTTCACTGTGGCAGAAACATAATTCATTTTCAGCAGAGCCTAGTATAAGAATGTCTAGGGGCTAGGGACATGTTCAGGTCCTCCAGTCCTCTGAATGAGATGTATAGTGTTTATGTTTCTACATTGCCCTAAAAGTGTTTGTGTCCATTGGGTCCCTGAGAAGCAGACACCAAGGAGTTAGGAAGGGAAGTTAGCAGACTCTGTGCAGGATAAAGGGGAGAGGAAGCAGGATTGCCCAAGCCCCAGATCACAATGCAGACCTGACATTATGAAAAGCAAGGAGGAAGCCGGAGAAAGCCAGGAGAGGCCCAAACTGCAATGCAGACCTGACAGTCTCATCCAACCCAATGAAGAGCTCCAGAATAAAGAGTGCCCATCCCCAAAAGACCCTACCCTAGCATCCCACTGTGCTCTGTCACTGGCTGGGGTTTTGCCAGAAAGAGCTGGGCTCTGCGAGAAAGCCAAGGTAGATCCTGACAGTGCTGCGGTGGGAAGCTGGCAGCTACCTGCACTCCTGGCAGCTGAACAGAAAGTGGCTTTTTCAAGTAGACACGGGCAGCACACCTCCATGGGTTCTGCAGCATTTCAACATTTCTGTAGTAAAATCACCAGGAGTAAAAACAATTCTGGTGACACTATTTCACAGCTGCTTTAAAAATATGTTGAATCTTGTTCACGTGCTTTCAAAAGTTATGATTTAACTTGGTTTCGTAACTTCAGTGCTTTCATGTGAAGCAGTTTAGAATCTACTTGTAAGTGCATCACAGAGATGGGTGTCAAAGGCCTGATAGGAGAAACATGTCTTTCTGCCAGGAGAAATTTCTTTGTCACTTTCAGCTTCTGGAAGACGATGATGGAGCAAACTGTGAGCAATCAGATAAATTACTGGCCGGATTATGAAAGCAAGTTAACATCTGTGATTTAGACGGGACTTTTTTTGTGTGTTTTCTGCTGCATGGATTGGAAGGAAGCTGCACGAAAGGGCTTTGGATATAAAGCTGCTCCAGAGTCAGCGGGACTTCTTAGACTCTAAGGCTGGAGCAGAGATCGTCTTAAGCACCATTAGGAAGATTTCAGCATGAACTTAAGATAGACAGCATGTGTAATACTGGTTTTGATACTGGTTTTGAGGTCAGATCAAGTCTCATTCACGTCCGTACAGCCGCTGCATTGCCTGCTATGTGGTAGGCATGTGACAGAAGTTGGGGTATTATATTTATTATTTGTTTGGCTTTGCTCATCCTTGGGTTACAAATGGCTGGAGGCTCTATCTCTGTCCTATCCAAAGTAAGTAGAAGTACCAGTATTAACATTTTTATAAAAGACTGTTTACTGCAGCATCTCCTTTAACCTCAAACACCATATGACCATAACCAGGGGAATGGTTAAAAAGAGGACCGCTGTACTGCAGAATGCTATGAGCTCCTGGAGACGAGTAGATGAGTGAGGCACAGTGACTTCAAAAGATGTTCACTATAAGTGAGACAGGAAAGACGAGAAAGTTAAGAGTGTGGCCTGCAGAATATGCCCAGGTTGAGATCTGTGTATGTATGCCAAAAAATTTTATGGAAAAAATTCATAGCAAATTTATTTTCAATTTCAAATTGTTTAAAAAATTGGTTATATTGGAATGGTGGGAATAGGAATGGGGGAGTATAGATTAGTGAACTTAATTTAGTTGCTTTTCTGTTGTTTAAATTGTTACAATAAACATTGATTTTGCAGTCTGAGTAAAATTTAAAGAAAAGTATTGAATAATAACTACATGTCATATATGTGCGTGCTTGCATATGTACATATTTGTGTGTGTATATGTATGTATGCATATATATGTATACACATATGTGTCTATACGTCCATATACATATGCGTCTATATGCATGTTTGCATATATTGTACATATGGTTGTGTCTCTATATATGTCAATGTGAAAGTCACTCAGTCATGTCCAACTCTTTGCAACCCCATGGACTATACAGTCCATGGAATTCTCCAGGCCAGAATACTGGAGTGGGTAGCCTTTCCCTTCTCCAGGGATCTTCCCGACCCAGGGACTGAACCCATGTCTCCTGCATTGCACGCACAGACTCTTTACCAGCTAAGCCATAACTGAAGTTGTGCAATTCCCCAGTAGAAGTGGAGAGACTGTCTTTTGTATCAAGATCAACAGTGAGGTGTGAGGGCTCTTGGAACCAAACCTCTGTGGTTTTTCTTTAGCTGAGTTTTTACCAGAAAAGAAGAGGTAACTTTTTTCTTGTTAGATTCAGAGGTTGTCCAAGGGCATGAGAACTCCCCTCCTGTTCACTGGGTTTTATTTAGTTGTACTTTCTCTTTCTTCTCCTTCTCATGCTTATTCCAATTCTTTTATACTTTCCACTTTGATCAAGGGCTTCTGAGGTGGTACTAGTGGTAAAAAGCCTGCTAGTGGTAAAGTCTCCTGCCAATGCAGGAAACTTAGGAGACAAGGTTTGTATGTATATACATGGGTGGCTGTGCATAGATATATATGCAATCAATTCTCTGACACCTTGACCTAGTAGGTATTCAATAACTATGAACTGAATGAATATATATGAATATTTAATAAATATACTACCTGAAGAATATCAGTATTTCTTTCTTATTATTGTACTGATGAGTTCTATTTTCTTTTAGTAAAAAGACACAGTTCAGAGTGAGGGGAAAACATGCTAATATTTCTTCTTGGGCTAGATGGTACACCGATATGTCTTGACCACCTATATGCCAGGCACTGTGCTGGGCTCTTTGCATGTCTTATCTCATTAATTCTCACAATACCTTTATGAGTTGGGTATTATTATGCCCATTTTACTAATAAAGAAACTGAGGCACATAGGAAACATGCCTCAGAGCCCTCTGCTGTGAGGCAGAGTTAGGGATGCTGTCCATAGTTCATACCTTTTCCTGTCACATCACCTCTCAGAAGGTGTGTTCAGGTAGCAGTGCCACAGGGACGAGAGCTGGGGGGAAGTTGCCATGCAGGGACCACTGTGCCCCAACCGTGCAGGTGCTAATCATTCGCATGCAGTTACTGTCACGGTGACGCAGTAACAAGCAAACACAGTGGGACTATCTTCTAGACAAATGGCACTCATGGAAAGCTCTTGCCTGGCTTGTTAGGTAAGATTAGAATATTGAGGAATCAGAATATTGATCAATTTCTACACATCAGTCTGGGGAGTTCGTAAAAGCACCCTGGGTGAATTTACTATTCCCCAGAACATATACATAAACCCCACTGTTGAGGACTTCTGTTTTATACAAGCCATTCTCAAGGATGGCTTCCCACAGCAACCCCCGAGAGAGCTTACAAGGCACAGGGGCCTGGATCCCACCTGCAGGAATTCCGATTAGTTGGTCTGGGTGCAGCCTGGGCATGGACATATTTAAAAGCAGCCCACAGGATCAGCTACATAATTTGTGGGGCCTGGTGCAAAATGAAAATGCGGGACTCCCTATTCGAAATTAATTAAGAATTTTAAGACTGTGGTAGCAGAGCATTAAACTGAGCATGGGCCCTGTTGAGCATGGGGGCCCGTGCATAGGTCACAGGTCCACGAGGTCAGGCCTGGCTGCCCAAGTGAGTCTGAAGAGCAGCCAAAGTTGAGAGCCATGGGTCAAAACCACCCAAGCATATTCAAACAGATCGGGGAACTGCCAAAGGCCCTGGAGTACCTGGAATTCATCCCTATACCTTTGAATTCTTTTGAAAGCCATGCTTGCATATAAGCTGCCTCTCACTGCACAGGGCCTGACACACAGGCTGGGCTTTGTAGCTGTGACCGGGAAGAAAGAAGAAGAGAAGGAAGGAAGACATGGATGAAGGTGTGGCATCACAAAGTCGTATCTACATAGAACAGTGTGGGCCATGTATATTCCTTTCCTAATTGACAAATATCATGTCATTGTTTAACCTTTGTGGCTGACTGGTCTTTAGGTGTAGCGCTCCTAACACTTTTGCTCTAAATTATATCCTCTATAGGGGGAGTCTTATCATATAGTTTTTTGAAAATACAAAGTAAAAACATGGGAGGATTTTTTGGCAGTGAAACTTCTCTGTAAGAAATTAAATGCGGGGGTTGGTGCCTATCATTATAAATCTGTCTAAACCCACAGCATCAAGAGTGAACTTGCACCAAGGAGCTTGGGTGATAATGATGTATCAATGTAGGTTCGTCACTTGTAACAAATGGAGCACTCTGTCTGGGGATGTTGACAATGGGAAAAACTGTGTATGTGTGGGGGCAGGGGTTATATGAGACATCTCTGTCCCTTCTACTCTATTTTTCTGTGACTGTAAAATTGCTCTAAAAAAAATAGTGTTTTTAAAAAAGTGCTCTCCTTGGATAAGGGAGAGATGGGTTCTGTATGGTTACCATATAGCAGTGTTACCGCTCTTGGAAAATCTGCTCCATAATCACTGGAAAGCAGTGACTTAAAGGATTGTGATTCTATAAAAATTGCTCCTTTCTGGGGTCTGACAAAGAAATGACTTCATATTCTCCAAGCCCAGAGGTTTCCAAACCACCAACTGCAAAGGAAGTCACTTCATCCACAGTTCTCACTCAGAGGCTGTCCTCTACCATGTAATTAAGTGGCCCCCAGAGCAGTTGGGGCACACTCTGGCCAAAAGGAGAAACTCTGGAGAAAGAAACTTGAGTCTACACCACCTCCCCATCCCCTCATCTTGGCACCACCCCTGGACTTCAGGCAGGGTGCTTCCCTTGTTCAGCCTCAGATTTCTCAGCTCTGTTGGACAAAAAGAACTGATTAACTGTGGGTCCTTCCCAGGTGTGGGGTCTACGAGAAAGTGCTTTGCAAACTGCAGACTATTGAAGATATAGCTGGGTGGTGATTTTAAAAAGACAAACCAGGGGTGGGGAGTGGAGAATGGAAGAGAAAAGGGTTTCTGCATCCTAGACAAGTAGGGCATCTTGCCAAGGGTGGTGAAAGTCCCCTGCCATGTATCTGGGCATGGACAGTGTCTCCAGGTAAGCCCTGTGCACTAAAGTCTGTGAGTTCTGGCCCCTCTAGCACCCCCACAGGCTCGTAGGGAACTGGAGTTGATGCACCATTTTTAGTAATACACAGAAAATTAAGGCCATCCGTTACTTACAATCTGACTGCTGTCACCTGTGGTCTTTGACTTCATCTTCATGTACTATGTTCAGGGAACTATTTTTGGACAACTTTCCTGCCATTAGGGCCAGAACTTGAGGTTTGTGTTGCTTTGATTTGCCATGATCTGAATTCTAAACATGACTGAGCATACAGACACATCACAGGAACTCTAAAAAGCTTCCTTTCATATGAGCTCCAAATCATAGCCATCCATTTTCTGTATTTTTAAGAAAAATTCTTAGCTCCAAAAATCTATTTTCAACAAATTCAGTATTAGCATTATATACATATATATACACACACACATACTATACATACACGCACATACATACACATTGTTGTTGCTTAGTCACTAAGTCATGACTCTTTGTGACCCCATGGACTGTAGCCCACCAGGCTCCTCTGTCCATGGGATTTCCCAGGCAAGAATACTAGAGTGGGTTGCCATTTCCTTCTCCAGGGGATCTTCTGGACCCAGAGATAGAAACCACATTTCCTGCCTTGGCAAGTGGATTCGTTACCACTAAGCCACCAGGGAAGCCTATATATATCCACACACACACACACACATCGATATACATATAATTTTAATTTTGGCCATTCTGTGTGGCTTAAGGGATCTTAGCTCCCCAACCAGGGATTGAACCTGCATCATGGCAATAAAAGTGCTGAGTCCTAGTCACTGGACTGCCAGGGAAGTTCACAGAATTATATTTAAAATAGATACTTATAGGAAGTGACTAAGTAGTGGTTATGGGTGGTTCTTCCTATGCAGCTCCTTGACTGACAGTAATGGCAGCCAACCTAATTTTGGTCTGGCTGAACTGTGATGGGCACAGGTCTTTGCAGCTGACCTTGGATCCTCTACTAGAACCAAATCTCCTCTTGGCTAGGACCCAACTTCAGTGTCAGGCCAGTTTAATGCCAGTAGCTCTTAGCCATGGTTCTCAAAATGTGATCCCTGTCCAATAGCACCAGCATCACCTGGAGACCTATTAGAAAAAGCAGCTTTGGAGCCCAACCTCTACCCAGCTAGGTCAGAAGCTCAGTAGGCAGGGCTTGGTGACTTGGGTGTTAACTTGCCTCCAGCTGATTCTGACGCCTGGCTCCAGTTTGAGAACTGCAGCCCTCAAAGCTGTCTGCTGAGGGTCATTTTGCCAGTTCCTGTCACTGCCTTCCCAGACAGCTGCTAAAATGATTCCCTACAAATTTCAGCTCCTTGCCAGGTCCTCTTCCCTATCTTCCTTGACAAAATGAGGAAGAGAGAGAAAAAAAAAATGGTTTAGCAGCATTAAATGCCTCAACTATTATATATAAAATCTGAAGGAAAGAATTTTCAATTTTTGGAAATGAAACATCCAACCTGCCAGCAGGTATTTCAAGCACTAGCTGTTGGCTATGTGCTGCTAGGATCCACACACAATTGCACTCTTTTCTTTAGCATTTTGAAGTCACAAACTGCCTGGGGGATGGAAAAAGGGAAGTAGAGCTTCGCGTAACTAATTCAAGTTTCCACCAGAAAAGAAAGTTTTAAAGAATTCATTTAAACTAGGTTTAAAAATATGATTTATAGCAAGTTTTATGACACTAGCCTCTATATGATAGGTTATGGCTACACTAGGGATAGTAAAACCATGGCAGGCATTCCACCACCTCCTGATCCTATACTCAGAACAGACATTACTAATTGATCATAATTCCACTTCTCCTTCTCAATAGAGTTCCCCAGATACCCATTACTGGGATTGGCAAATCAGATGACTCTAATTAGTAGCCATGATGCTCACAATACCTAATACCTAAATGGTGAGAGTAAATCTAGTGTTCTCCTTTCTCATAGCTTCTTGTAGTCATTAGACAACCATATACCTAGATATTATTATTTTTAGATTGAACCCAGGTCTCTTGCATTGCAGGCAGACTCTTTATCATCTGAGCCAACAGGGAAGTACTTAACATAAGCAAGGATATACAATTAAAAATGCTAAATATTGTGGCATTTATTGTTAGCCTTCTTAAGTCAATAACTGATTATTTAAAATATGAGGACCAGAGGATGGGACAAAGGCATTCTAGGAATAACATGATCTTCCCAGGGAATGAGGGGCATCTTTGTGGCATCACCATATGGGCACACTGAATTCTAGAACAGTATTGCTATTCCCGGCCAAGTGGCTTGGGTATTCCAAACTGCTAGGTAGAGTTTGACATCAGAAGCAATGTCTCTGTATACTTAGCTGCTCTTTTCCAGGACAGTGACAAGAGTGGAAGGTAGTGTGGGAATTACATTCACTGGATTAAGATCAATCGTATTTGGGTTTCAATTTTTGCCCTACTATTAACTCAACCAGTAACATGGCCTTTGGCAAGTTGTTCACTGACTATTGATATCCTTGAAAAGAGAAGTGAAAGTGTTAGTCGCTCAAGTCGTGTCTGACTCTTTGCAATCCCATGGACTGTAGCCCGCCAGGATCCTCTGTCCATGGAATTCTTCAGGCAAGAATATTGGCATGGGTAACCATTCCCTTCTCCAGGGGATCTTCCCAACCCAAGGATCCAACTTGGGTCTCCTGCAATGTAGGCAGATTTTTTAATGTATGAGCCACCATCCTTACCAGTTTACAAATGCATATGTAAATGCATGAATGCATGCACGCATGTGCACACACACACATACACACTAACTCACAGGGCTAACAGGGTCATTATGAGGGCGGAATGAAGCACACACACGGTGAGTGTTCCATGCATGTCAGCTATATTAATTATAATTACTGACAGCATCTATTTACTTTACTCCTCTAGAAACCCTATAGTCAAAGCTATGGTTTTTCCAGTAGTCATGTATGGATGTGAGAGTTGGACTATAAAGAAAGCTGAGCACAGAAGAACTGAACTGTTGGAGAAGATTCTTAAGAGTCCCTTGGACTGCAAGGAGATCCAACCAGTCAATCCTATAGAAAATCAGTCCTGACTATTCATTGGAAGGATTGATGCTGAAGCTGAAACTCCAATACTCTGGCCACCTGATTCAAAGAACTGACTCATTGGAAAAGACCCTGATGCTGGGAAAGACTGAAGGCGGGAGGAGAAGAGGATGACAGAGGATGAGATGGTTGGATGGCATCACCGACTCAATGGATATGAGTTTGAGTAAGCTCCAAGAGTTGTTGATGGACAGGGAAGCCTGGCATGCTGCAGTCCATGGGGTCGCAAAGAGTCAGACAGGACTGAGTGACTGAACTATAATCTAGAAACCCTTCCTGCTGTGACTCCTATCCAATATTGGTATTTTCTACCAAATCATCACCAAGAAACCCATTCTCTTCATCAGAGAGAAGAGATGGGTCTTCTTTGCTGGCCCCATCCTATCTGTATACACCACAGACTCCCTCTCCCCAACTCTCCTTATCCAGCCCTCTCACCTAAGCCATCTGTGGAAATGCTGGGTCAGGATCTGCTGGAGTAAGGGAGAGGGGTATGGGAGAGGGCAAGGGTGGGATGATACGGGAGAACAGCATTGAAATATGTAAATTATCATACGTGAAATGAATCGCCAGCCAGGTTTGATGCATGATACAGGGTGCTCAGGGCTAGTGCACCAGGATAACCCAGAGGGATGGAATCAGGAGGGACGTGGGAGGGGGGTTCTGGAAGGGGAACATGTGTATACCCATGGCGGATTCATGTCAGTGTATGGCAAAACCAACATGATAATGTAAAGAAACAAAATAAACAAATAAATAAATAAATAAAATGGGCATGTCTCCCCTTCGATGATCCCTTCTAGTGACACCTTTACCTATATTTTCATTGTTGTACTCAGGGCTGCTACATACAGTTATGAAGGTTGCCCACTATACACCCCAGGAACACCATTCATGCTTTAGGGCCCAAGTATACATGGAAGCCTTAGTTTATATTCTGGGCATGTCTACAGCTCAAACTGATTAGAATCAAGCAGTGGATCAGAACTCCACAGGTCAGTTGAAGCTGACCTGTGAGTGACTCCTATGAGTTAGATTCATGGTTTCAAAGAGTTGACATTCTCCAACGATAGCAGATGCCCTCTCTGAAAGGACTTCAATAATTCCCATCACTGCAAGGAAAAGAGGAAGGATCAGTTTTCCTCATTCCACTAGGCTCCTTTCAGAGCGCTGAATGACTCACAATCTCATGTGACCTCTTTCTGGTTTCTCTGCATACTCCCAAACTATACCCAGTTCTTCAAAGTCTTATCCCTATTATGATTTTCCTCCAAGGACATTTTTAACTAAGCACCTCAGTGCCACAGCAGGTCAGGCATGGGACTAACAGAAGCACGCAAATTTCATCACTCCCATGGAACTTTGAGCATGATGATAAAAGAGGGACACAAAACAAATATTGGGACTTCCCTGGTGGTTCAATGGTAAACAATCCTCCTGCCAATGCAGGAGACACAGGTTTGATCCCTGAGTTGGGAAGATCTCCTGGAGAAGGAAATGGCGAGCCACTCTAGTATTCTTGCCTGGGAAATCCCATGGACAGAGGAACCTGGCAGACTATAGTCCACAGGGTCACAAAAGAGTTGGAGACAACTGAATGGCTAAACAACAACAAAACAAACATTACACAATGATAAATGAACTAATTATGTAGTTGACTCTTGATCAACATCAAGAGTTTGAATTGCACATGTTCACTAGCGTGGAGACTTCTTTCAATAAACAGGTACTGTAGTATTACACAATCCATGGTTGGTTGAGTCCAGGGATGTGGACTCATGGATATAGAAGGCTGACTGTCAAGTTATACACATCGATTTTCAATCATACAGAGAGGTCTGTGCCCCTAACCCCTGTGTTGTTCATGGGCCAAATGTAATTCAGTCCTCTTGATTGGTGTCACATCTGGCTCAGTTATTTTGATTTCTCTGTTCATTATCCTCAACAATGGTAGAAGAAGCTTTGGAGGTTGGTACAATTCTTCAACCCCAAAGTTTTCAGATGTTATTCCATTGGCCTTTACTGGCAAGCACAACCACCAGTCCCCACACCCTGGAGGCCAGGCAGCCCCCTTTGCCCTTTAAAGTGTTTAACCTGATGGCCATCATTTCTGGTGACAACCTCCATACCATGTCTCTCCATAAGCTCCAGCCATCAAGCCCACTGGCTCCTCCATCCACCATGTTTGGGTACTTTCTGGTTTAGGTTGGTTTACTTGCTGCAGAGCAGCCTTCCTTACCACTCTTGATTCCAGCATTAACCACCTCAAACCTCCCCCATGTTTCCCAGCCCCATAACTGGTCAACGTGCCTCTGAATTCTTACAAACCTTTCCCATCACCCTTTCTAGTTCAATCAACACAGGTTCATCAGGTGCTTCTCCCACCTCATTTCTACCACCTACCCTGCTCCAAGACTACCTCACTCACTATTTTAGATAGGATAAAATCCATACTCAACCTCCTGATTGCTAGATTCCAGACTTAATGCTTGATTAAGTCACCTACCCTCAGGGGATCCCCTCTGTAGGAGCCTCCTCTCAGCCTTGTTCTCAGAGTGTGCCACATGGAGCATCAGCCCATCCAGCAGCCCCAAGTCCTTAGGGCCCCCCAGGTGCCTCTTGCCTGTGTTTTTCCTTTGGCCATCAAGCCTCTCCTCCTCCTGCCTCCAGGGCTGCGTGTTCTCTGACCCCTCGTCTCACCTCTCAGGCCCATCCCCTCCCCCTGCAGAATAGCACTTTGGGTTAACACATCAGCCAGGATTGTCAGGCACTGAGTGGGCTTTTCAGCATCCACTACAGTTTCAGGCATGGAATCAGTGTTTAAGGAATGAGGATCTTCTTGAATTCTCAATCTAATCCCTCCTGCAACAAACACAGCCCTCTCCTCTGGATCTATATGCAGCAGGAATGGAAGGCCTAGGGTGTGCTAAACTATCAGCTCTCCGGGAAGTGAAGAAACAAAACCTTTGATTTGTAGCATTTGCCAATTATCATGGTGTAAATACCCTTCCCATGGCTGATTTCAGACTACCAAGATGTCACCAGACACAGGGCTTCAGAAAGATGCACACAGTTGGCTCCTACGAAGTAGCACAAACTGGCTTAGCACACCACTGCTGCAAGGCCGTGGTCATTTCCCTCCTTAAGTTACTTAATTTTCCTCTTTCATCTCATTCTCCCGTGAGTTGCCTCCAAACTTACTTTTCCTACTAGTTTTCAACCTTAAAGGCTCAGGCCAAAGGTGACCTTTGCAAAGTCCTCCTAATCTCCCCTCTCACTCCCAGAACAAGGAGCTGGACGCTGCTCTCTGTTGGCCCCAAACTTCGCATTTGCCTGTGCTGTGGGATGTGTGGAACAGTGAACATGTTACTGGCCTGTTTCTCAACAAGACTGTCAGCCTTCTGGGCAGAAGAGTGTCTGTTCATCTCTGGGGTTCAACATCCACAGCAAAAAGTATTTAATAAGAGCATGTTGAGGGAAGGAGAAAAGAACAGAATGAAGGAAGGGGAAAGGAATTCTGATTCTTCTCATGTTGTATTACCATTTTGGAACCTAGATTTGGTCCCCTGAGTGGAATCTGCCAGGTGGCTAAGGGAAATATTGCCAACTATACTACAAATGTTACCTTACAAAATTCTTTTTTAAAAAACTCAACTCACACCAGCTCTTTTAGCATAAAGTGAAGTCAAGCTCAGTGAGGCAAGGAGTGGGGAAAGCAGGAGTGGTGACAGGAAGAATCGGAGGATAGAGAGAGACTGACTCCAGCCAGGAGCGTCTCCTGATGAAACTGCATCACTTTCCATATAGTGAATTCACATCCAGAGGAATGAGCTGTGTGATTACTGAATTGCAAGCAGAGTGGTATCCGTAGAAGGCAGTCAGTAGCAACTGGACAGAAGACTTTATCCCAAGCTGCTGGGCATCTTCTAAACTGCTCTGTGTATCCATCCCTCCCCAGGGCCAGGTAAGACATGGCAGGGACTAAGTCTTCTCTGAGCAGAATGCACAAACTTGGCAGCAGCATCAAAGGCTAACCCAGAGATAGAAGGTGAAGGATGGAGTAGGGCCATGGATTGTTCTTTTATAGGCATCCAGCAGTTGGTGAGCTCACTACAAGCTGCACCTCCCCGGCAAGGTCATAAAGTGAGAAGGCTCTTTACCCCTCCCCTGACAAAGATGGGAGGGGGACTGACACGGGCTCTCTGGGATGAAATGTAGTGCATTGCTCTAAGCACTTGACATAAATAACAACATTAAAATCACTTGCACCATTGCCATATGACATAACAATAATGAACAACACAGAGGAGCAGGGTACAAGATCAAAAGCTTTCACTTCCAAGTTTACTGGAAAAATCTGAGTCCCTTCAAGTCATCCAACTTATCTGGGATCCAGCCTTCTAAGGCATGATCCTTAGGTCTGTTAGTGTCTAAGGGGAAAGAGAAAATTATCTGCACAGAAGTGAAAGTCGTGGTTCAGTAACATATTTAATGAAAGTCAATGGGAGATATGTATACACTCATGTGGATCAGATTATGGTCAACTGGCTGGAACATGTGAGAGATTGATAGAAAGATGGTCATGTGTCCCACAGGGAGGGTCCAGCACCCACCACAGGAATGCCGTAAGGTTGGAGCTCTTTAAGAGGGAAATCAGAGCAGAAGAATGTGACTTAATGGGGCAAGCTTTCAAATGTGACTTCCAATTTCACTGATGGCTTTTTGACCCCTCAGTGCATTAAGAGAGGCAGTGAATGGGAGGAGGGTGACTTTCCCTTTAAAGATAATATATGGAGTGGCTGTCTGGAAGACTTTGACTAAACATATTTTATGGAGCTTAAAATATTGGAAGAGGCAACCCTATAGCTCTCCAAATATTGGCATGAAAAAAAGCACTTCCAGACATAGGAGCTATGGGAGTACACAGCATATGAGTGAAGAGAGCCTGAACAATGGCTGGCTAATCCAATTTAAAGAAGAAGAGAAGACAAAGAATGTTCTTTAAGGAACCAAAAGTAGGAAAGAGGACATAAAGCAAACACCTTTTAAGAAGATTCAGAAAAGACCATAGAGGGGGCGCTAAAGAGATTATTTCCAAAGGAATATTTTGGGATATTTTTCTCATTTATACCAATAAGGCTAGATCCATTATTCAACTGACTCAACTACTGATCTATCAAAGGAAGACAAAAATGCTAGACCAGCCTTTAGGTAGAATTTCCTGAGAGCATCTCAGACAGTTATTCTCTGATGGGCTGGGTTTGTATTCCAATGCAGGAAGATGGATGAGAACATGCATTTCTTGGGAGGGAAGTCTGTCTTACATTACCATCCATATCATGGATCTTTTGTAGAAAATATGGATATGGGTGGGTTTTCTTTTGGAAATAGTGGTCCTTCTTTAGTTCATCATAGTCTGTCTCCAAATCCATGTATATCAGAAAAGGAAAACTGAAAGTGTGGGAATAAACTTTGGCCCAAAGCCATGGAGATATTGGAGTCAGTGCTTGGGATACTAAGTTCAGCTTCTAAAAAGAGAAGTGCATTTCTCAACTTATCACCCTATCTCTCTCTCTTTATTTGCATTTGGTGTCCCATTTCCAGAGCTATTTCTGAATCTTTTAAAACCAGAGTTGACTTCTCTGCAACACCAAATAAGCTCGGACACCATGAACAAGGTCCCCAGAAGATCCTTAGACACACATTGTTGATGGCTTAGATGCCCGTTCTGGGGAGAAAGATGATAGATCTCACCAGAGTGCTGAAAGAGGATGTCTTTAGACACTAAGCGGGCAGAAAGGAGGTGAGGAAAGAGCCATACCTGCTCCGATGACCTCTTCAATTTTCACAAAAGAGACATCAATCTCCTTGGCAAACTCCCGGACAGCTTCGTTGGGGTCCTCATAAGTGAAGGGGTCAATGTAGATCTTCATCCCTGGGGAGCCTTTTTGGAGGAGATAAGCAGGGTTAACATCCCAAAGAGGACACAGCGGTCATTAAGCACTGGCTGGTGTCCCCAGCAGTAATGGTCTGGCTGGGTTGGGGGCGTATCTCCTACACGTCCGGCTGCCTCACTTTTCCTTGTCAGACCTCCCTGTCTCCCTTCCCTCTGGGCCATGCTAGCCTGGTTCTCTGTCCTCTACTTCTCCTCCATATTTTCTGTGTTTGAGCTCTTGATGAAATGTGGAGCAGATTACTTATAAGTGACAGATCGGGACCAGTTCCCATACCAGGCGCTCATAGAAGGCAAAGAAGCTGATTGATGCCAACCAAATGCATTAGCAGAAAAGTGGTGGTAAAATGGCAGGGCAGATATCAATATTTATCAACTTGACAACTTTCTGGAGTGGAGGCCACCGTTAAGGTTATAACTGACAGCTGTGTCCAGGGCTGAAAGAGGTATGAGGATGGATTAAAAACAAAAAAGAAATGGCTATTAGACAAACCTCAAGATAGGAGTGCCAAGCCAGTAACCAGAACAGAAAACGTAAAGAGAAGAGCACAGAAAATACTGAGAGAGAAAATCATAAAATCTACACAGAATAAATGAGGTGGAATGAAAGAAGAAATGGTAATTGAACCCCCATGCCTTCAGACACAGTCAAGTATGAAAAGTGAATAAAATGGTGAATGAGAAATACATAAAGGAATATGGACTTTGTCACTGATGTTTACAGTGGCAAGATAAATAGGTGTGCACAGGGACAAAATAGAGAATTGTCATTGCAGAAAAAATACATTCGAAAAGTGGAAGAGAGGGGACAAAAACAGGAAATGGAACCCAAGAAACAAATGGATTCATCACAATGTCATTTTTCACCGTGTTGGATGTGTCATTAGGCAAGCATGGAAAGGGATTTCCTAGGGGTAGTGAGATTGGAGGAGGGCTTCAAAGGCTGAACAGGACAGTCTGGCATCGCAGCCTTGTGAAGAGGAGTCGTTTTCCCTTCCCACCGCTGCTGTTTGGTTCCTGAAAGAGGCAGGTCAACAGGGCAGGCAGGTGGGGAGAATCCCCCACGCTGTGGCTGCAGCTAAGGTAATCTTAGTTTCCCTGAGCTTTGCCCTCTCAGCACACACTCCCCACTGCAGCTCCTTCTCAGCAACTCCCAGCCTTAAAAACACAGTCTAGTTTATATGTGTATAAATATATATGCATATATAACGATAATTTATATGTTATAAATTATCACATAGTGACATTTCCCATCCAAAAACTTCTGGTGGCTCTACAGTGACCCCAAATGAATGTTGCCCAATCACCAGTTCAGGCCAGAGTTTAATCCAGATGGAGAAGGAAGATGCATCCAAGAACTCAAAGGGGAAATGTTTTTAAAGCCAGGTACCCCGCCCAGAGGAATTACTTTTTCTGAAAATTGGATTATTCCCAGTCAGGAAATAAAAGCACTCCAAGTGTGCTAGACATCAATCTAAAATGCTCTTTGAAAACTTGGAGATGACAATGCTGACTTTGGAATTTATTGATTGAACTTTGAACAAAGAAAATCCTCATCTTTATGATAGAATGTCTTAATCCCTGGGGTAGGGGTGGAGAGAATGGAAATTGTACTTTAACAGCAGTGGACAAAAGGGAAAGTAGAACTAGAGGCTCATCTCCTTCTCCTTTGGTCTGAAGAACAAGTAAAGAGCAAGAATGAGTGAAACCACATGGAAGTCTAGCAACCCAGACCAGCATGTTCAGGCAGTCTTAGGTTTCTTCAGAAGCAACAACTTAAGATAAGACTGTGAAAGCAAGTAGGTGGTGATCCCTACTGGGATTATCTGGGAGGTGATCCCAAGAAGTACCTGCAGGTCAGCGGGCAGTAAGGTAGGATGGAAAGGCAGCCTAAGAAAAGTGTCCCCTCAAGGCACTGACTGCCATGGGCTGTGGGTAATTGACATAGGCTTAACTTCCCACCCCAAGGAACCTCTGAGATCACAAGCATCAGAGTTAGTTAGGGTGGCGTGAGCTGGGGTGGCACCCACGACTCCCATCAGTCATTGGTGGGGGCCTGCTCTGCCTGCAGTGCAGGTGGGCCAGCAGGGTCCAGGGCCAGAGAGGCGCTTAGGTGCAGAAACAGAGATGCTTTAGGTGGACGTTGGCCCCTGTGTGCTGGAGGGCTGAGCACTGGAGACAAGGCCACGGCAAAAGACCCACTCAAAATGCTTAAGGGGTGGCAGGCCTGTGTCGACAACCTGTGACTTCTCCCCAGTTCTGGACTGAGATGAGAGAAAGCTGAGAGGCCAGAGGCAGGGATCCCAAGGTGAGGTCAGAACTCTGAAGCCTCTCACTAGCTGGGCATTTTGCAGCAAGACCACAGGCATCTCTTCTATCATTTTTTTCTTCTGCCGAAGGAGGAGAAACACCTTCCTCCCAGGGCGGCTGTAATATTAAAGACCACATTGCAAATGACATACCTAACATGGTGCTGGATGTACAGGGAGGGCTCACAAGCTGAAACACTCGTGATTATTGTCAGTAAATTGTTCTAGGAAGTGTATGGGGAGGTAGGAATCCAGGGTGGTGGGGGTGGGCAGTGGGGATGTAAGCTGCTCAAGGTTATATTAGTTACTTTAAAAATACCACCTTGTTATTTTGGATTAAGGGCTTTTAAACGATGTGTGCTAAGCTGTCCTACAGGAACTCTTCCACAAAAACTAATTAAACAATCTAGAATGCGCTGTAATGAATGGTGTGCAAGTAAAGACATATGTAAGGATGAATGAGAGAGGATTCTGAGTTAATGAGCTCCACAGATACTGGCCCTGATCAGTTCTGGGAAGGAACTATTCCCAGAAGGGAGAGGTTCATTTATTAATGGTGCCAGGATTCATTCAGGCCAATGATGTCCAGGCAAGTGTATCTTCATGGGAGAAAGTTCACCTTCTAATCACTGTCCAGTTTATTCACGAGCACGTGTGCTACCTCCCTGGCATGTGGAATTAAGGTGTGTGTGTGTATGAGTGTGTGTACGCATGTATATGAGTGCGTGCTATATGGCGTCTGTGTGAGCAAACAAATGTATATGCATGTATGAATGTGTGTGTATGCATGCATGCACACAATGTCTCAGCTGCTGCTCTGGGCCAGGCATGGGCTTTGGTCATCACCAAAGTCTTTCACAAGAAACCGAGGCGAGCACGCAGCCTAGGAGAGCTGATGCAAAGTCAGTTTAGAACATCCGGCACCTACGCAGGGTAGGAATTGGTTGTTGTTTTCCCTGAAACTGAGGGTATCGTTGTTAGACTGAGGAAGGAAAGCTGAAATCAGAGGTCTAAAACGGATTCAAACCCGGTTCTTTTGCGATGACAAGGGTCTGATACAACCAGCCTAGGAATGGCCCTGGCTGGACTCCTCTGCTGGGGCGGTCCCTGTTCCTCAGTCTGGAGAACCATTTGGCTGAACATGTGCTCTAAAGGCTCTCCCTCCATCCATCTTATCCCTGGATGACACATCTCGCCAGACCTCTCTCCCGCATCACAGCTACCCTTTTTCTAGTCCTAGAAGGAGACGTGGGGGAAAAAAATGCCTTCAGCTACACAGAACAGGTCATTTGTCTTTTGGCTCATTTTGTGTTTCTGCATAAATCCTGCATCAGCCTGTTCCTGCTCCCACTTGCCAGTGAGCAGTTTTTAATTATCAGGGAAATGGTATTTAGTGCAATGAATCACCAGACAGTGAACAAGGAATTCACGTCAGCTGCGGAGTTGGGCACAGCCAAACATTTGGAGACAGGGCTCAGAAAATGTTCTCAGATTGTGAGTGTTGGGGAAATATTATTAACAGCAGTTATAATAATATCAGATGTAATATAGCTCTATAATGTTAGACATTTTATAATGCTCCGTTCAATGCTTCTCATTATTATTAGTGTTAATACTGTAATATTTATAATATTTTATAGTTTCTGGTTATTTTCATTATTTTTAACACGGGTTATATACCTTTGGCACAAAAATGGTATGCACAGGTCTAAACTGATTGATGATGCCGAGAGAGAGAAAAGTCTTCGATTTTATGATCTGCTAGTTTGCTAATTTCTAGTGAAGATATGATTTGCAGATATGTTTGTTCTTTGCTCTCAAAATTCATTTAAGCTATGACTAGGGTCACAGTCTGGATGGCTAAAGCTTTAAAGGACCATAGTCCCAGGAGATCGGCAAAATCTTAAACATGAACCATGGCTTTAAAGATATTAGTTTGGGGAAAAATGACTCAGCCACTATCCAGAGCCTTCCTACGTGGTATGGAGCAGTCCGTGGCTGTTGCTGGAGACTCTGGATCAGGAGATCAGAGTGCTCTCAAAAGGGAAGAGGCTGGGACAAATTTGCGGGATGCTGGCAGATTGTGGGGTATATCTAAAAAGTCAGCTTGACATGTTGCAAGTGCCAGGGTCTCAGGACAGGAGAGCATAGGCTGGGAAAGGGCCAGTTCTAAATAGTCGGTAACATTTGGGTATTAACAGTGGAAGGAGAAGATGGAATGCTGCCATCCAGCCCTCTTGCACATTTAGAAAGTACAAAAACGGTACCATGAATATTTTGTGGGTCTCATAACAGAGGCTTCAGGGATGCCAGGAAGAGCCCAGTGTCTCCCTGCTGGTGGAAGAGTCCTGGAATCCCCCAGCAGGGTCCAGAAAGCTAATGTATTAATTAGGCTGTTTTCAGTCTTTGATATCTTGTGTCCCAGCAGATCTGATGGAGCCATGGGGAAGGTGGAAGGCTGCCCCTCCTTTCCCATTCTGGAGCCAAGGCAGACTTTGCCATACTCGTGATTCACCTCAATTTAGTCCAGATGTCTAAGCATAAGAGGGAAGCTGTTTAGGGGCTCCTGGAAGGGACCTCAAACAGTCTTCTGCCTCGGGATGTTGATCACTCCTCATTTTCTCAGTGCTGACCCGTCACCCAACTGTGCCAGGGACTGTGGGAGCCACAGGGAAAACAAAGCTCATGGAGTTCTCGGGTCACTGAGACATGAACTAACTGGGCAGCAGTCCTGGAGAGTCTAGAGTCAGGAGCCCACAGCTGGAAATGAGCTGTAAGTGTAGCAGAAACCAGAAAAGGCAGAAGACTGTGGATGCCAGTCTCAAAGTCAGAGACCTAAAAGGACAGGTCACATGGTCCTTCAGTGATGAGGGATAAGCTTGGAGTGTCACAAGGCATAGCTCAGAGTGATACCTGAGACTGCATGAGCGAGGAGAGTGTGGCCAGCTTGAGTGTGGAGGGAAGTGGGGTCCGAGGTGGAACGCTGCTGATACACTAGTGGGAGGCCTTGACTATCATCAGAGGCATCCGATGGCTGCCACCGGACACACAGAGCTGACAACTGTGCCGGCAGCAGGGGAGGGATGTACAGAGAACAAAACATCAGGGAGTTCATTTTGCTGGCAGCCCTCACCACTCCCATGCATTTTTATGAGGAAGGGGCTGGAGGCTGAGAAAACAGCTCTGAGGTTGTTGCAGTAATTAAGGTGCAAGATAACAGTTTTTAGCCAGAGCCTCACAGTGACAACAGCGGAAAAAGCAAGAGAAATTTCAAAGGAAGAACTGACAGCACTTGGTGAGCAATTAAAGATGAGGAATGAAGGAAGGACCAGAAGAATCTGAATTAATGTCAAGACTTCCAGAATTAAGTGGTACTATTAACTACGTGATGCACTTTGGGAAGGAAACTTGATTGTCCAGGAAGTTTGCACACGTGGTTTTAGACTTTGAAGGCACGGATGAAATGTACATGTGCCTAGAAGTCAGTCTGAAAACTCAGACTAGAAACAGAGCTGCAAGACGGGATGTGGAGGGGTGGATTGGGGGGTGCGTGAGTGACACTTGAAGCTATTGGTATGAAGGGCTAAGCACTAGGCAGTTTCCTAGACCAAATCTACCAGGAAAGGTGGACAGTCACTAGAAACACTTTTCTCCACCTGCTCCTTGGGGCCAAGGCCAGGAAAATGGGTGGATGTCTTTTTCTATGAAAGAATGGAGGTCATGGGTACCCAGCCAAGGTTAGAGGAAGAATCAAAGAGGGGGAGCCCCAGGGTGGGCAACGAGGCTGGGGGAAAAGCACTGAGTCAGGGAGGCTCTTCCTTCAACCTTCTTTTGGGCGGTTTTACCACATTTCAAGATTTGTTCTTAAAAACACAGTCATTGCCTAATATGTGTCTCTAGGAGAAGGAAAGTGGATCACAGGCTACTTACTTCTTGATGGAGAAAGGTATTTCAGGAAAAACAGTTTAACATCTCTCTACTTCTTGGGTATCAATGACCAAGACAGGAATGTCCTTCCAGACAAGGCACCCTGTCTCAGGGCCACTGAAGTCCTGTCAGGAACCTCAGGGCTATAGCCCAGGAGCTGGCGACTCAAAGAGTTAACCTGGCTTCTAGAGCTCTGGCTTAGAGCCAACAGCAGTCACACGGGTGAAGCCAGCTCATTAAATTTATTTGACATTTAATAAGCACCCACTGAACACTCACCCACCTTTTGCACCTGGGGGCCTTTCCTACTCTTCCCATAGGCCCTCATTTACTCCTGTTCAGGAACCTCCAGGAGAAGCAGCCAAATGCCCAGTCTGTCTCCCTGCTCCAGGTATACGTTACCTTCACCCTGGTGTCCAAGGTGATTTCCAGCACACTGGATGCTGTGTTCTGTACGGTTGGGAAATCCCTCCCACCCAGAGTCAAGCAAGCTGAAGCTGGAGTCAAGAGGAAATCTTGGAGCCAGATGTGCTTCTGGGATGAATCAAGTCCAGTGTCTTACCAAAAGCAGAACTCTGCTCTGCAGCATCTTTTACTGAGATCTGTGTCTGCGAGAGCAGAGAGCTCATCCCTCTCTTCACAAAGCAGCCTGTCTCTGCATGGACAGCTCCAGTTTGGGGGGCTGTTCTTACACTGAGTCAAAGTCAGCCTACTTGGATCTCTCACTGATGGCTCCGTTTTTCCTCACAAACCACAACGGCGTCACCTTTCCTTTGCCATGATGGTGTCATGTTTGGTGATGACCCCCAGGTCCCTCTCTGGATGTGACAGTCAGACCATAAAGAAGGCTGAACATCAAAGAATTGAACTGTGGTGCTGGCAAAGACTCTTGAGAGTCCCCTGGACAGCGAGGAGGTCAAACCAGTCAATCTTAAAGGAAATTAACCCCGAATATTCATTGGAAGGACTGATGCTGATGTTGAAGCTCCAATACTTTGGCTACCTGATGTGGAGAGCCGACTCATTGGAAAAGACCCCGATGCTGGGAAAGATTGAAGGCAAGAGGAGAAGGGGTCGACAGAGGAAGAGATGGTTGGATGGCATCACTGTCTCAATGGACATGAGTTTGAGCAAACTCCAGGAGACAGTGAAGGACAGGGAAGCTTGGCGTGCTACAGTCCATGGGGTCACAAAGAGTCAGACATGACAGCAACATAAAAAAAAAAAAAAATCAGGTCCCTGCCTGCATTTCCCCAGCACTAAATCAGTTGGTGTCTCTGAGGTCACAACTTGGCACCCTCCAGGGGCTGGCTGCTTTGTTGACAAAAATCCTTCTTGACATGGGGTTCCCAGAACCAAGAACATCCCTTTAGATGTTTCTCACCAGTGCAGAGGACAGCATGCCCATGTATTACCTCCTCTGATCCAAACTTTAATCTTGACCACAGAGTCAGACAGACCTGAGTTTAAAACTTTATGTTGCAAATCTCTAACTCCAAGACTCTGGACAGGCTACTGGATTTTTATGGGGCTGTTTCCTCACATGCGAAATCCTCCTCATGGGATGGTTATGAGCATGAAATTAGTTACTGTGCTTAGCACAGTCAGTACTCAAGGTGGAGGCTTTTGGCAGTATTTTCCTGCTTTAGTGGCAGTGCTTAGCCTTTTTTACTAGCTTTTTATCACTCCTGTTAAGCATGTGATCAAGTAAATACATAAACTTTCTCATACAGATAGCAAGTCAGGTCTCCTCCTTTTCTTACTGCTTTATTTTTGTTCTAACCAACACTAGCTTCTAGATTTATCCCTCTAACATTCTGTTTTGCATATTTCAAATTAGCATTCAGAGCTGTTGGATAGTTCTGAATTTTGATTCTATCTTCCGTGGCGTTACTTATACCTCCCAACTGTTACCTACAAACTTGATAAGCATCCCTAGGCTTGCACCTGACTACGATTTTAAAAAACAATCAAACAAACAAGAGATTGAATTGGACAAGAACTAAGATAAAACTGATGGCTCCCTCCCTGGCTGACAGACTCACTAACCTATTTTCCTTCTGTATGAAAACCAGCTCTGTACCCACTTTACTGTGCTTCTTCCCCTTAGGAGATCATCAAGTATTTTGCCAAAATAAAAATCCACTACATGTGCAGTGCCTCACAAATGCACAACCCTAGTAAATGAGATGAGGTCCCCATGGTGGTGGTTTAGTCACTAAGTCGTGTCCAACTCCTGCGACCCCATGGACTATAACCTTCCAGGCCTCCTCTGCCCATGGGAGTCTCCAGGCAAGAAAAGGAGAAGTTGGAGTGAGTTGCCATTCCTTCTCCAGGGATCTTCCTGACCCAGGAATCGAACCTGGGTCTCCTGCATTGCAGGCAGATTCTTTACCCACTGAGCTATGAGGGAAGCCTATATAACTTTTCTTAATGATAACTTTTTAAATAATCCTGTATTTAATCCTTAATAATCCCCAGTGATCACTGAACTTAGTTTTAAATGCCCTGAATGTGTCTGCTTCCCAGTTTCTTGGGTGTTTGGCAGGGATCAAGCTCACACTTATGTTCTGAGGTCCCTGTGTTCAGTCCTCTTGTCCTGTGTGGAAATCAGTGTGTGCCAATCTTTTATTCTGGATATATATCTCATTTGTTTTCAGAATTTCTCAAAGCTTAATAAAAATAGCTCTGTGATTATAACTGCAGTTGCCTGTAACACAGAGATGATTCTGTTAGGGCTGCTTTCTGAAGACTCTTGACCCCTTCCCAAACCCTCACCTTCTCTCCCCACTTCTGCTCACTCCATCCATGTTAGAATTCAGTGCAGTGTTAACTACTATCCGGGGTGTAGTTATCCAAGCCTTATAAATACCTGGTAGCATTTCCCAAATGTAGCATCAACCGGAACTTTTCTAAAGATAGATTTCCAAGCCCACCTGGATCATCCCATCCAGCCAGTTTTTAGTCAGCCAGCACCTTCTGAGGACTGTCCCATAAGAACTTACCATCTGTCTGCCTCTTTCTAGACATGGGAACCCTACACTTACCCACTCATCCTTGAACATGAACCACAGGCTCCCAAGCTCTTCAGCCCAGCATCTGGCACCGTATCCATGCACTTTCTCTTCCCTACCTGCCTTCCCTCTAGTCACTCTCACCCCAATCAAATCCTCCTTTACAAGTCCATTCTCTGTGCAGCTGGCTCAGAGCCTGCCCTGGAAAGCACTTGGTATTCTCAAACCGACAAGATCTGTTGCATCTCCACAGGCTAGAGAAGGCATTATGTTTGCCAATATTTCTATTATGTCTCCTTCAGTGTTTGCATCAGCTTGAAAGGCAGGTCTGGGAGGACAGATACCAGCAGACTCTGTATGAAGCCCTGTGCCCTGCCTGCAGGGAAGACAGGCAGGGGCCTTCTAGGGTACTTATGAGCGAGGCTGGGGAGCTGCTGCAGGTTTCTTGTCCCTTCCAGGGCAGGAAGTACTGAGACGTCCAGGTTAGCATCCATGTCCCCCCAGTGAGGTGCATGCATACAGGTAGCCCAGGAATGGTTGTGTGCATACTTTCAGATCAAGGCATCTGCCTTTCTGCCTCCTACAGTGGGACCCAGAGGAGGAGCCAACAAACCACCAACAAACCTGAAATTGGTCCTCATGTTCTGACTTGCTCCTGACCTCCAGCCACCTTGAGCCTCTGCAATATGGCTCTGCAGCCAGATTTAGAGAACATGAGGTCCATCTCTGCCACCCATGAGCTGCGAGACCTGGCAAAGTCATGGAACCTCCCTAGATTAATGCCTGCCACCTAGAGTGGTTGTCAGGGTTGGAGGAGTTGAAATGAGCTACCAGAACAAAGTTCCCCATACATGGCACGGGGTAAGCTTTCCGTAACTAATTATTCCTACCCTCCCTCCCCCATCTTGGGCCAGGTCTGTCCTCCATCAGAGCCTTGAGTTTCCTCTTCTGCTGTGTGTGTGCTGTGTCTTCCCCAGCTCCACATCCCTTTGGCTGATTCTCCAACAGTAATAGCATTAGTCAGAGTGACGGATGTCCATGGGAGAAAATGCACTGATGCAATTCAGTGAGTGAGGCTATGAGTTCAGAGAACCAGAGTGCAGAGAGGAGCCAGGTTTCAGGGACTGGGTAAAAAGAGAAGGGTTATGAATAGAAAGAAAGAGCATTTATAAAGGGAGAACAGATTTTAAAAGAAGACAGACTTCTAAGACAGCAGAAGGACAGAACTCTGGGGGCCCAGGTCCTGGGGATGGAGACTGCACAGCTTGTCAACACTGGGTCCGCAGCTATCCTCAGTGGTTTCTGCTACTGAGGCCTGGGTGTTGGGTTTTCTGTGGACCCTGAGAACCAGGGAGGCTTGGTTCTCTTGGCCTTAGAGGTGAGAATTCCCCAGAAGGAGGCTGTGAGCACTTTGGAAGCCTATCTGCACATGTGACACGTGGCGGCCCAGGAAAGCCAGCCCCTCCAGAGAAGGAAGTCAGGTCTGAGGCTGAAGAGGCCAAAAAGGCAGAAAGATGCACCCCAGCTTGATGCTTGGGAACTCTCTGTGCCCCAGTGAAGGGTACAAGGTTTAACTTCGTGTGCCTTTAAAAGGAGGGGCTTCCTCCTAGGGTACCCCATTCTCACTTTGGGCATCTTTAGTTTTCAAAATGGCATTCCGCCTTCTGAACCCAAATTTGTGTCCTCTTCTTTCAGGTGGACATGGCCATCTTTAAATGTTTCTTTCATCCAAAGAGTTCAAAGGATGCCAAATCTGAAATTGACTGCATAGTGGCTCTCCGCATAGGTGGCTCTCTGCATAGGTGGCAGGCATCAGGCCAGAGCAGGGAGGCGGGGCCGTGTCAGAACCCCAGGAGGCAGAGGTGGGGAGGCGGGTGGTGGAGAGAGCCCACCAGGTAATTCTGATGCGCCCTTGAGGGGGCACCTTCACTGAGAATCACAGACAAATCAAAGTCTCTGTCCTTAGCAAGCTAAAGACCTGCCTGGAAGGGAAATGCAGCAGTTTATGTTAAGTAAAAGTATCTGAAGACTTTGCTTTGAGGTGCAAAGTTCGAATGTGAGGAAAGGAGAGAGAACACATTAGGATTTCCCTCTAAAACCAGTGACATCTGGTTAAGATGGAAGCCCAGGTGGCCTGCTGGGGGAAAGAAAGAGGGATAGATGGACCTGGAGTGTTGCAGGAGCCGTGCCTGTAGCCTTTGAAGGGGACTGCTCTCCCAACCTCCCTCCCCCAACCCCAGTTTGTGCTGCTGAACATGGGTTTGAGCTGGACCACCCTGAGACAGCCTTGGGGTCTCAGCCGGTGCCCAGTCCACAGCCCCATCCCCAACATGACTTACAACTGCAGCCCAGCTGCCAGGGGCTTAGTCCTGTACAGACCCTTGCTAGGTTCTTGGTCTTGGATTGAAAACCCTTTGGAACAAAGCCATACCTACAGAGCAACTTTTTGCATAGCCCCAGCCAGCACCAGCCTTGCCCTCACTCGAATACAAACTCCTCCGTGGTGAAACTGCCATGTGAGCACGCTGGCATCACTCTCTTGCCTGGGGTCACCTCGGGTGAGAACTTTTGCCTCGGACACCATTTCTACTCCCAGAACTACCCATTGAAGGCCTGCTTATGGTGCGTGTAGACAGAACCTGTTTTCCATGCTCACCACCCAGGGAGCAGGGAGAGGGGGCTGGTATAGCCAGAGCAGCTCTGAGGTGAGATGTGGCTCACGGAGGAAGCCGGGGACAGAGGGTAGAGCACGCAGCGCTGGGGCAGGTTCTGAGTGTGTCCGTGGAATTAGCAAGGACTTATTTAGAAACAGAGCATGTCTGCTGTAAGGATCTAAGCATTCTGCTTCCTGGAGGCAGGAAGTAACCCCACTGACCAGTGGGACCTTTGCAGACCCTGCAGTGTGGTCATGACACACATCAAAGAAGAATTCCGACACAGGACTTAACATGGCCTGTCGGTAAAGGGAAATCTCAGTTATAAAAAATATTATATATAGGTTTTGAAAAAAGAGAGTAGATAATGAGTGGAAAACTTTTAAAGGCACTGCTTAAAAGAAAACACTTGGGAGATATCCCAACACTTTGGCCTCTTGGGCTCTGCTATCTTTTTAATTCCCTCCGTTCAAGTTCTCTGGCTTATCTGTGAATTTGGTTAACACATTCCCCAGCCGCCCCACTGGATAAGATAAGGCAGAAGATGTTAATAGAGAACCCACCATCTTTTCCCACTGAGTCTGATTTCAGGATTCATTGACTTGCTAAACCCAATCTCCCTGCATTCCGTGTCCTCTGTGGGCTTATCAGTGAGAAAGATAATCTACCTGCCAGGCATCCAATAAGTGCCCATGATGGGTGGACACAGATGGGGTGGACAGGCTGGGGACCCAGCCTCTGGGCACTGGTGGCTAGGAGGGGGCTCGCAGTGGGGACGGGCCGGTCTGCCTACAAGGAGCAGCCCAGGCTCTCTCTCTGGACTCTGGAGCTCAGGCGGTGGGTGGCTCAGGCTTCTTACTCACCTCGGCCCGTGCTGTAATGCTGGAGCTTATCACTGTACACAGCTTCTTTGCTGTAGGCACGTTTCCTGTGGACACAAGGGAGAGGAGCTCTCTCAGCCAGGGTATGCCCACACCACTCTGCTCCCAGGACCTCCACCCAGGCCCCCTGTTCTGATGGGGGATCACCCGGGCTTCTCCCGGGGTGGGGAACCGCAACTGTCACTTAAGCGGAACTCCTGTCGTGGCCAGCATTCTAGCTCGACCACCTCCGTGGGCAATGGGGTCTGCGTTCAAATCAAGGTCTTTCAGAGGCCAGGCAGGGCCAGGGTCTCTACAGAGGTTGGTGAGAAGCCCTGGAGGATGCCTGCTAGCACTCTGGCTGCGCTGTGGAACTTCTCGGGAGGGGCCAGCTGAATCTAGGCTAGCCACCCAAGGCAGCAGCTGCAGTGTTGAAAATTCACGTGAACTTCCAGACCCACCCCCCTGTAGGACCCGCTCTTGCAGAGCTCCTCTTTTCCTCCTTAGCTCCCTGCTGCCCACCTGCACCCTGTGCCAAGGCCCCAGCTCTGTAGCCAGAGGATGGGCTGAGGCACAGGACGGGATGTTCCAGAGGATCAAAGGCAATTTTGTAACTGTCACTCCAGGAAGTGTGCTGGGGGGTTAAATGAGTGGGCAAAAATGAGGTTGGGGGATGAACCCTCAGAGCCTTGTGCAGCCCCTATAGAGGATTTATTCCAAGCACAGAGAAAATAAATCATCTAGAAAGTTCTAGGCTGCCTATGGACAGAGAAGGGGTGATGACTGGTGAGCCTAACGGGATGTCCCTGAATGGTCAGGTCCTGTTCAGTCCACGTGACCTGGGAGGGTCCATGAACCAGCCTTCCTGAGTCTAAGGAGAGCAGGCAAGAGAGGGGCCAGGGGGCCTACCTGCTGCAGACGATGGAGATGGCCACCAGGGACACCACGAACACCACTCCAGCCGCCGCTGAGCCAGCGATCAGGGGCAGCTGCTCCCGCAGCTCAGACTTGTAATCATCTAGCAGAGAGAGAGGGATTAGAAGCTTCCCGTCTGCCCCCTGCATGGGGCTGCTACTCAGTGATGCCACCAAGGACATCAGAGTGATAGATAAGAGTTTCTATACTTCAGAGCTGTAAGCCTGACCCAAACCAGGAGTAATCTTTCAGTCACACAAACTCACAATTAAAGCAAGATAACAGTGACAGAGGACCTCACAACTAAGAGCTGATGACATTGGCCCCAGAGCAGAGGTAACTCTGTCTCCATGCCCTCATTCGGAAGGCCTCTCAAAGGCCTGTTAGCCATGCTAAGGATATATCTAACAAGAGGTATGGAAACCACTGCTGAAGTACCTTCTAAGACACAAAGTTGCTGAGATACAGCCAGTCAACAGATTCACTGAGCAGAGGGTTAAGAGCATCTGCATCCACCCAGCACCACACCTAGTGCTGCAGAGGATGAAGACACATTGAGAAACAGCCCAGAACTCTTAAGCTCACACTCAAGAATAGGGTCCCGGCTTCCACCAGTGTTAGAAACACAGGGTCACATGGGGGAGTGGCTGCCTGTGGGTCACAGAGGTGGACAGAGCTCTCTCAAACCCTGGCTTTACCATGGGGAAGCTTAGTGATCTTAAACAAAGCATCTAGTCTTTCTGACTCTCAGGTTCCTTACCTGTTAAATAAATTTTAAAATTAAATCATGTACAGGGTGCTCAGGACTGGTGCACCAGGATGACCCAGAGGGATGGAATTGGGAGGGAGGTGGGAGGGGGGTGCTGGAAGAGGAACACATGTATACCCATGGAGGATTCATGTCAATGTATGGCAAAACCAACACAATATTCTAAAGAAAAAATAATAATAATTTGAATAGGAAAAAATATTAAAAAGATTTCAGTCAAAAAAATAAAAATTAAATTTAATTAAATCATGTGACACATATTTCAGTGTCTGATGTATCACAGATGCCCCCAGTACAAATTTTCTTCTCCTTAATCCATACAAACCACTCGGCCCAGGGGCCTATTGTTATCACTGTGGTTCTCTCACTTGGTGTCAAGGAGCCATCACAGAATTTCAGGACTGAGGCAGATGGGGGTCACGCTATGTATGTCCTGTTACAATTGGGGCTGCCAGATACAGCGGATGAAAATGTGGGATGATCAGTTACATATGAATTTCACATGAACAACAAATAAGGTTTTAATCTAACTATGACCCAAATATTACATGGGAAATAATTAGACAAACATTATTTGTTATTTACCTGAAATTCACATGTAACGGACCTGTATTTTACCTGCCCCGCCCCCATCATTCTGAGGTTCCCTGCTCTGCAGAATCACCCAAGCCCAATGGTTAGACCCATTTCCAGGCCCCCTGCTCAGATCTACTGAATCAGAACCTCTGAGTCAATGGCAGGAACCAAGCACTCTGTGTGGTTCTTACACGCCCTGATGTTTGGGAACCATGGTTCAACTTTGTGCATACAGGATGAGACTTGCAAAGACAAGGATGTTGTTCTAGAAGCCTCCCACTCTCTAGAAATCACTTTTAAAGAGTGAAGGTATAGTTTCAGTTTTCCTCTGCTGAGAACTTTTTATAACGTGTGTTTTTTAAAAAAGATAATTTGGCAAAAATAAAATAAATAAAGGGAACCGCAGGGAGGAGTCCATGTAAATTAAAAAATTCCTAAGCCTTGTGACCTTCAGCCCTTCAAGTTGATTTCTAGATGCTTCCAGAACCAATATCCTTGGGTTTAGAAGTCTCCTTTACCCCTGGTGTGGAAGGATGTTTCTCAAACATTGGGGCATAAGAATCACCCAACAGAATGCTTGGCAAACATGTAGATACAGAGTATATACTATATTTACATACACTGTATATACTGATTTATACTGCTATATAAATCAGTTTTAAAAAAATTAGGCAGCCAAGTCAAAGGTTAGCAGGTTGTAGCTAAGTGCAGCCCAGAACCACAGCAGCTCTGTCCCTTGTGGAGGTCACCAGTCCAAAGTGTGGCCACTGACCCTGCGTGGGGTCCCACAGGTCCTCCTTGACCCAGTGACCCTATCACTGACAACCTTCAGACTCACCTTTGTGTTGCAGGGAGGCCTGAAGCCTCAGTGAACATAATTATTACTGATGTGTGAACCTCAGTCATTTAGACAAATACTCTTCAATTTGGCCACTTACCAGAACTCTCTTACATCCAGTCCCTCTTGGGTTTACAAAACTTAACTGCCAAATGTAAAAGGAATAGCCTTCTTGGGAGAAATTTGTTACTTCTTGATTTGTCTAGCAGAATTGCCAAGAGACCGGTACTCACAGCTTTTTGAATTTTGGGCTTTTAATCCTGTGTACCTCTTGATACCAAAGTGCCCATAAATCTCGATGTGAAGTGAGATACAAAGAGGGGAACAGAGTCCTTAAGGAACTGAAGATGGACTGCGTTCTTTTCACACCAGCAGCATCATTAATCTGGATAAACTGGCTCACCTTTCTACCCTAACTCACCATCCTCAAAATATGAGCCCAAACTCACCTAAAATAAACTCAGAACTGACTGCAAACTCTAATCCTACAGAGGCCATATAGCTCACATTGAAGCATCCAGGTGCAGACCACTGGCAAGTGATAAGCCCTAGGTGGGGCAGCAAGCCTCTGTCTCAAGGCAAAGTCCTCACACTAGGATGCCCACCAGCGTTGCCTTCTCTTACAATTTTTCAAAAGAAAACGGATATTATAATTTTATATGAAATCACTTAGATTTTTAAATCTTTCCAGTGACTTTACAGAGATTGTTGACCTAAAATAAAATGTTTTTCAAGGGCAGAGTGTTTTCTATATAATTTAAATAATAAAGGAAAAAATTAAAGCCTTTCTATTGGAGAGGCTGGGAACAGATGGACACTTGGGAGCTACCAGGAAACAGCTCATCAATGAATAAATATAGATAGATAGGTAGTAGATAAACCAGTACATACACTATGGAAAGTAGCTAATGTAACAGACACCCATACACAAGTCTGAGGTTATAGGGAAAGAGAATTTTCCTAACAACTAAATGGGGTGATCTCAGAGGAGTAGCAGAGATTGTGACAACAGGGAACTAATAAAGCCCAAAGGTGGAAGTGTTTTCAGGGACAAGATTGTCTAGCCTTGGAGACAGCTTGGAAAACAGTGGCTGTTCTCTCGGGAGACACCTCAGCGGGACCTACTGGGTGTCACATTTGAAGCTGTTTTAAATATTCAGAGACGTGTGGGACAGCCACTCCCCAGGGTGTCCCTCTATTTTCTTCCTGGAGCCCTTGACGCATGCAGTAGGGCTGTGCACTCAGCTCCCAGCCCCAAGAGCAGAGGAGTGAAGTGAGAGTGAGGATGAAACAACACAGAAACCCAGAAGACCATGTTCTTTAATTTCGTGCTGGGCTCGCTGCCGTGCAGACTCAGGCACACATGTGGGAGCCTCTGCGCATGCGCAGTACGGGAACCTGCGAAGGCAAACCCACTAGATGTCGAAAAGCCGGCCAGGCTTCAGACAGTCGCTCTGCCTCGTGAATGCAGGTCCTCCTGGGGGCAAACCCTTCTGCGGGAACTCCACTGGAATCCAGTTAGCAGTTGGCATTTCAGCTGTGCCCACCGCCTCCTGGGGGCTTCCTCTCCTCCGACTGCCTGCCCTGAGCCCAGGTCACCCGCCTGCCCCTTACCGTCCGTCAAGGTCTGGAAGCACATCTTGCCACTGAATTTTCCATAGCCAGCCACGGTGCGGGCGCGCACCTGGACCACGTACACCATGCCGGGCCTCAGGCCGTCAATCCGTGCGGTGTTGGTCTGGCTCCTGGCCATGGAGGAGTTGAACTCATTGTGTTCCTGCAGGAGAGCAAGGGGCACGGGTTGGCAGCCTGCTCCTGAATAAGTGGGCCCCTCAGTTCTGGGTCCTACAGATCTGTGAGAAGTTGTCCCCAACCCCAGGCCATATCTCAAAACCCCACAGACTGGGCTGGACCTAAAGAATAATAAACTGACTCTGGACTGTGGGGTGATGATGCTCTGAAGAGAGGTCTGAGTCAATGGCTGAGCTCTCAGGGCCTGGCCAAGGGACAGTCATTTTCTACTCCTCCTCCTCCAGGGATCAGAGACAGAATAACAAAGCACAGGCAGCTTTGCAAACTCCCTCCCATCCCTGACCTCAAGCAGAAGCAAACGGCCATGTTTGCACCTGCCTGCCTCTCTTCTCGTTGCTTCTGCCGAGCTTCTCTCCTCTCTTGATCACCCCTCACAATGGATGTTCTAGATCACTCCTTAAGAGACCTCAAGTCCTGAGACAAATGACTTTGTGTTCACTCTGCCAAAAGCTTGCGGCCACGCTGTACTACCTCGCACACCTGCTTCTGCTTTCATCTTGGCATGTGGCTGTCTGGGTCCGCACTGTCCAAGTTCCTCTCCATCAGCACCCAGGGAGGGCATGCCCCTTCTCCCTGGGAACATGGCCTCTGTCCGCAGCCCTCCCACTACTTAGGGGGTCAGGCCCACTGTCCCGTGTGTCATTCTCTTCAGCACCTTCTGCCCGGCCCTCTACAGCCCCTGTCACCTGCACATTCGTGTCCTCTGGTGCTCACAGACCTGCTTGTGTCTCTCTTCCTTCTGACTCTCCCACCCATCATGAGTGCCTTACTGTGTCCTTGCTTGTGCTCTCTTTGCTGCTGATCTTGTGTAACATTTGGTTTGGTCTGAACGTTTGTAGCTTCCTATCTTTTTTGCCACTCTCTTCCTACCCAATCCAAAGTTCTTTTGTAAAAAAAGATCTCTGACTCCCTAAAGCTATTATCAGATAGACAAAACTCCTAACACTCAGTCCAGGGGCCTTTCATAATGAAGTCAGTTCCAATCTCTCACATCCCCCTGAACCGCCACCTTGCTGCCTCTCTGGGTACCATAGCCCTGGCCTCCAGACCTTTGCTTAGGTTGTTTTCCCAGTCTGAAATGCCTCTCTCCAGGGGCTCCTCTGCACTATCTGGTTTCCTTAAGCCTACATCCATCAAGATCTCCTCTTCCAGGAAAGTGCCCCTCACTGTTCCAGCCCAAGGACTCGCTTCACTGCTGCCCATCATCTTTCTACCTCACCCACGTTCACCAGCTCGTCGCTAATCATTTCCATGTGACCATTGAGGAGATGGTAGCTGTTCAGAATCTAGGTCTGCCCCTGTTTTGCACTGTGAATCTTAGAACAACATGAAGAGCTTAGGTCACCAGGAAGGAGGCCCCAAGTCCCACACACAGATCTAGGGCACTGTGATGAGTTCTAGGCATAGCAGTTCAAGAAGCAGGGTGATAAATGAGGGAAAAATTGTTGACCAATGTGGTCTGTGAGCCACATTGTTAGTCAAAGGACAGAAGAAATGTTGGGAGTTAAACCAGGACAAAAGAATACAGTACAGTGATAAGAAATTACCATTGTCTTAAAATATGTAGAGGTCTACTGTGCAAGGGCAGAGATGACCTGATACATGATCATCCATTCATTTGGCCAGATGGTCACAATGACAATACACTACCATGTGGAGCATGCTACCAAGGGCTGCGGGTATCAAGCCATGGTCCCTGCCTTTGGGTACACAACATTTTGTGGGGTGGGGCTGAAAACTGCAGAGCTGAGTGAGTGACAGGGCAGAGGGCAGCTCAAGGGGTTATGAGGGAGCAGCAGAGGGTCCCTCCAGCCCAGACTGATAAGGTGGTTTGGAGGGACTCAGAGAAAGGGTGGCATGAGTGAGTCCTGAAAGATGAAAGAAATTAGCCCCATGGATGAGTGAGGAGAGTAAGAACAGAATAGAATATCCTTTGAGAACAGAATAAAACATGCAAAGGTGAGGCTGAAAGAAGTTTAGGTGCCTGCAAGTAACGGGGCATCTCTGGAGACTAAGTGGCATGGGGGTGGTGGTGAGTGACTTGGAAGCAGTTGTAAAGGAGCCCAGGTGAGAGGCCAGAGCAAACAGATGGCTGAAAGTTACAAAGAGGGACATGCTCACCCCAAGCGAAGTGATATCCACTGGCCTCTGGGTGAAATGGACTGGGAAGGGATCACCCATACATCATTTGATCTATTTAAAAAGCAGGTAGATTCCTAACCCCACTCCACTCCCAATTAGGAATTCAGCAAAAAGAAGGCTGTCCACTCTCGAAGGGATGCCATCTAAAACTTTCATCATTACTATCTTGACACACTGAAAACATGGTCTGAAACTACAAAAACATGGTCCTTGTAAATTAGGACAAAATCCCATTGCTCCAAAATCTAGGCAGCTGCCTGAATTCCCTGGTTTTACTGTATTATGCACTGCTTGAAATATGTGAAACATCTCCCGGGCAGCTCTTTTCCTGAAAAATGTGTGCTGGTGTATTGGCATTTGGATGGCAAGAACCCATAATCACTTTATTGTCCACACATCCTTCAAGAAGTTCAGTGATTAAAATGAGTATCAGTCCTTGTTCTCTCAAAACCATTCAATCTCAGGCAAATAAGAGTGAAGAGCAGAGTTACTTTTCCTTTTCTTCTTCTTCTCCTCTTTTTGGTTGCTTATGATTTTATAAATGTGAGGGGGACAGACGCTGCAGCTGTTGAGGGCAGAGACCACATCTTCTTTCTCCATCCCTAACGTGTAGCATGGGGCTCGCCTTGCCTGGGTGTCCAACACCTCAGTGCCAAATGCGTAAATAAACAGTACACTTTGGACCAGTAATTTGAACCCATGGATGGAGCACAGGATATTGCCAAGGTCTGAGTGAGTTCCTGTGAGAAAATGAAGGGTAGAAATAAATTTGAAGGGTAGAAATACCCAAGGCCTAAAGCAGTCTGTCTTCACCTAGTTAATATGAAGGGCAAATCCATGTCTAAATGCTTAATCATTTAGACAGCCAAGAGCAGCTGTAGACGTTCTCCCTCGGTTTGCCTATAAGTACTGACGTCAGGAGTGAAAAGTGCTACGAGACAGTAAACAAGAGAGAATGATGAATGGAAGCATATTAAAACGGGGAAGAAGATGAGCATGGGGGAGGCCCTGGGAGTGTCATCAGCTTGATAGCATCTGAGCTCTCTATTAATGAGCTATTGGAGGAGACGAAAGCCTCATTGATTCCACTCACAGTAACTGAAGTTGACAGGTGTCCCAAGCACAAACCAAGAGAGTGATGTGGAGACCCAGACTTGGAAAACTATAGCCTATGCTCAACCACCTGTTTTTACAAATAAAGTTTTATTGGATCCCAGCCACGCCCAAATTCTACTGTCATCTGTTGCCCATGCTGCTGCCTGCTGTAAAGGCACAGTTGAGTAGTTGCAGTAGAGACTATGGCCTATAAGCCTAAAATGTTTACTATCTGGTCCTCACAGAAAAATGATGCTGGTTCCTAGCTTAGAAGTGGCATGGGAAGGAGGAATGATGAGTTCCATTTCATTGGACTGAGTCCAGGACATCTACTGGGCTAAGTTCTATTTGTGTTCGCATCTTCTAAAGACCAGGATTCTACACCCCTGTGGAATAGCTAGGCAAATGATTCTGGCATAAGTATTTGGATTGAAAATTAAGATACACTCTCTTATTTCTGAGGCCACACTAATTTTGAGCAGCATCAACACAATTGCATCCAGCCCTTCATTGAGCTCAGAAATATACTGAAATATAATAAAAAATATCTACAGTTTCAATTCTGTGGTTCCCTAGCTGTAACCTGTTAGGTTAAGGGTAGATCATTTGACCCTTCTGTGACTTAGTTTTATCATCCATAAATTGGTTATACTCAACTTTCAAGTATCTTTCATTTCTTTTGAAGATCAGAATTAATGTATCTGTGAATATCTGGTATATAACTGGCACTCAATATGTGATGAATTATTATCATTGTGATTATTATTTCAAAATACCCTCACAAGAGAATGTCCTTTCTTTGAAAATTAGAAATAGTCAAGGCAATGTAACAGAATTTATATTTGAGCACTTTATAAGCAACTGAGAATTCTATCCTAATATATTGAATGGTAACCAGTGCTTGGGCAAAGAATCCTCTCTGTTCTGAAAGAAAGCATCCTATCCTCTGGGACAATGATCTGCTTCACTGAGGTGTGGAAGCCCCCTCTGGCATTGAACTGCTGTGCATGTGTTCTGTTAATAATTAGTATAAATTATTGAGAAGTAGGGACAGGATCTAAAATAGGAGAATATGCCTCCTTCACAGCATCAGAAATCAAAGTTAATTGCAGTTTGTTTAGTGGGGAGGCTTGCATGGACAGGGAAAGGCTGTGGAGGAATTGGGTGTGGATTGGGGAATGAGGAGCTGGGGAACAGAGGCATGACCCTCATGGTTTCAGTTCTGAGGCTTTCACCCCCTCCCTTGGTGACTGCCCTTAGCACAGCAGGAGAGGAGGACAGCAGGAGGTTTCCCACACATCCCACTGCTTCCAGCACTGCCACAGGCTAAAGAGCAAAGAACCCAGGCAAGAGACTCCATTTCTAGCTGTGTGATCTGAGCAAGTTGGGCTTGTTTTTTAAAATTCTTTATATATTTTTTACTTTACCCAAAACAATATTATTAACATTTACCATATTGAGCTGTGAGGGGGAGAGATTATGTTTTAAAAGCCTCTGGCACCCAACAGGGGCACACAAAGGAGAAATTATTATTTATTTGAGATGAGCTACAAGGCTCAAGTTCATGTGTGTATGGGAAAGAGACTGTGTGTGACCTTACTGGTGACTCTGCATCACATCATATATGGTCAAGCATGATATTCTATTGAAGAAGGTCAACAGAACTAGGTCTAGGTCAACTTGAATTTGGTCCAGGTCAACTTTGGTGAGGAAATGATGTCATGAAATCAGTAGGTCCAGATTGGTCCAAAACATTTTTGGATTTGTCCAACATTTACTTTATTAAATGACAAAACTGCTGGGCATACACACTGAGGCAACCAGAATTGAAAGAGACACATGTACATCGTGGCATTGTTTACAAGTGCCAGGACATGGAAGCAACCTAGATGTCCATCAGCAGATGAATGGATAAGAAAGCTGTGGTACATATACACAATGGAATATTACTCAGCCATTAAAAAGAATTCATTTGTATCAGTTCTACTGAGGTGGACGAAATTGGATCCTATTATACAGAGTGAAGTAAGTCAGAAGGAAAAACCAAAATACAGCATACTAACGCATATATATGGAATTTAGAAAGATGGTAAAGAGAACCCTGTATGTGAGACAGCAAAAGAAATGCAAATGTATAGACCAGTCTTTTGGACTCTATGGAAGAGGGCAAGGGTGGGGTGATATGGGAGAACGGCATTGAAACATGTTAATCATCATATGTGAAATCAATCGCCAGCCCAGGTCTGATGCTCAGGGCTGGTGCACTGGGATGACCCAGAGACAGGGAATCGGGAGGGAAATGGGAGGGGGTTCTGGAAGGGGAACACATGTATACCCATGGCAGATTCATGTCAATGTATGGCAAAACCAACACGATAATGTAAAGAAAATTAAAATAAATAAATTAAATTTTAAAAATGATAAAAAAATAATATAGTAAATAAGGACCCTCAGTTCAAAGCTGAATGAAAATAATGGTGGCTTATGAATCCAGATCATGTGAATTACCCCCAGTTCCCTGAATTATCAGAATCAACTGTCTGTGAAGCTCAGAATCCTCTAAATGAATAAAAAGCTGCCTAGCCCTCACCTTGCTTGCATATTCGGCTATCACAGCTGAAGGGCACACCTCCTTGCAGGCTAGATTGGTGATCCATTTGGCCTTCTGCTTTCAGGGAGGTAAACTGGTGAATTTTACAAATGTGAAAACTGACCCAGAGTAAGTGGTTCAGTAACGGGACCATGGCTGTGTGGTTGTCAGTTACGGACGGCTCTGGAAAGGAAGGCTCCCTTCCCAATGCAGCCATGCTCCATTTCAACACTGCCTCCATGTTGGAGTTGGCAGGTCTTCATCCTAGAGCCTCTTCTCATCTCCACTGACTCACTGGACAGTCTCACCTGGGCTCAGGGCTTCCACACCCTGCTGCTACTAAGTCACTTCAGTCGTGTCTGACTCTGTGACCCCAGAGACGGCAGCCCACCAGGCTCCCCAGTCCCTGGGATTCTCCAGGCAAGAACATTGGAGTGGGTTGCCATTTCCTTCTCCAACACAGGAAAGTGAAAAGGGAAAGTGAAGTCGCTCAGTCGCGTCTGACTCTTGGCGACCCCATGGACTGCAGCCCACCAGGCTCCTCCATCCATGGGATTTTCCAGGCAAGAGTACTGGAGTGGGGTGCCATTGCCTTCTCCACTGACAACTTCCAAATGGTCATCTCCAGCTGGTCTACTCCCCTGAACTCCAAATGAGCATATCTAGCTGCCTGCTGCACATCTCCACTTGGCTATCTCACAGGCATTTTAGACACGAAGCTGAACTGGTGCCTTCCCTTAGCCCAGACATGCTCCAGCCACAAGTGATCCCGTCCTCAGTCATCTTACTGACTCAGGTCCAAACACTCCCAATTGAAAATCCAACCTGTTGGAAATCCTGTTGGCTTTGGCTTTGTCCCTCATCCTTGTCTTAGATTATTATAATCTAGCAGGTCTATTTTCAGTGGAAAAGCTTGAATGATCCTTTTAAAATGTAAGTCAGATTCTGTTTCCCTTCTGCTGCAAACTTGCTAAGGATCCCAATCTCATTTGTGGAAATGCTCAGATTCTTACAGCCCAACATGAGCACCTGCTCTGATTACCTCTCCCCTGACTATTGTTTTCCTGTTGCTCATATGACTCCAGTCATGCTGGTCTCCTTCCTGCTCCTTGAATCAGCATTCATTATCTGGCTGCGGGGCCTTTATATAGGCTCTCTATCTCCCACATGCCTACTATATAATACCCTTTCCTCCTTCAGTTCTTAGAACTTTCCTTCTCCAAAACTCCACTTTTACCATTCTATTTATTTTTGCAACTACTCCTCCCCTAAACCTGATCATTCTGATCCCATTTACCCTGATCTACTTCCCCCACTTTACAGTCTTCGTTTTCTAACATACTTATTCATTATGTTCATTATTCATTTTCTGTCTACTTGCATTAGAAAGTAAGCTTCTTGAGGGCAGGAATCCTTGCTTAATCACTAGTATATCCTAGAATAGTACTTGGCAAATAGGAGACACTCAAAAAGAATACTTGCCAAACAAATATAAATGAATAAATAGTGTTTGCACAAATACTGTATTGGGTCAATATATAAGAAATACTGTATTTTCCTGGGATGTTGCAGGTGTTATGGTTCACCATGGTGGGAGGAAAGCCCTGCTTCCCCCACAGATAGGCCAGGGGTCAATACCACAGGGCACCATTTTCCTTTTCTTGGCAGAACATACCCTGTTGTAGTCCCCAGCAACAGCTGCGAGAGAACAAAGAAAATAGTGTACAAACCTCTATTTCTATTAATTTCTATCTCTTGGTTTTTCATTTCCACTAGCTATTTTAAACCTTCATACCTACATTAGTACATACATGTATATTATTTATAAATACAAGATCTTATATTGGAGGTACATGATCAAAAACTTTGAAAAACACTAATTTACAAAATCATAAAATCTTCAGAAAGTTCAGGGGACACTGGTGGGTTTGTAGCCCAGCAAACACATGTAACAAGTGCATGATGGGGAGAATGTAATTGGTCCTGCCCATCCACGACAGCCCAGTGAATGATCCAGATAGCGGGGTGGGGTGTTGGGAGGTTCTCTCTTGAGCTGGTGCAGAAAGTGCCTGGGGGCTGGAGGCCTTTGCTGGGGCAGAGCTGGGGAGTGCTCTCAAGGAGCCTCTGGCCTCTGTCACCAGATTCCTTCCTCCATCAGGACTCCCTCCAGCTTGCATCCCTGGGCCCTCAGCTGGCCACCACCCATACAACAGTGGCTTGCCCTGGATATTACAAGCCTTCAGGCAGGGCTGGCTTACCTTCTCATAGTACCGGATCTCGTAGTCCAGGATGATGCCGTTGGGTTGCTCCGGCTGTGGCCATGACAACGTGATGCTCCTCATGGTGGCACTGACCTGGTGCATGATGGGAACAGTGGAAGGGGCTGCAGAGAGAGGAAGAGATAGGGCAGATGAAGAGACCCTTGATGACATGAGAAAGGCTGTCTTTCAGAGATAAATAGGCAGAGAAATGCTATTGGGTTGGAACTCCACCTTTTCTTTCTCATCAGCTCAGCTGGATCTATAAGAACTTCCTGTAGGTTTTGAAGAATGAATGGAGTTTGGGTACCGAAGGAGAGAAAAGGTGACAATTTAGGACAGGAAGACATGTATGAGGTCAGGGGCTGGAGTGAATAAGAAGAAGAAAGGTTTGACCAAAACAAGAGATGGCTGGAAAAACCACAGGAGAACAGTATGAGCTGACAAAGCCAGAGTCAGGCAAGAAGGGCGTGAGCAGCAGGACAGATCTGTGCTTTAGGTAGTGGGTCACGAGGAGCCATGGACTGTTTTTGAGCAGATGGTGTTGAAGGAACCTCAGTCTTGCAGTAATGGGGTGAGCCATCACAGAGAAGAGAATGTGGAGGCAAAGCCTGTCAGCAAAAGAGTCGAGCTGGTCAGTGCTGAATTGCTGTGCAGTGGAAAAGAGCATTCTAGCAAACATCTGAGACTGCATGGAAGATTTTGCTGTGTTTCAAAAGAAGAGAGGCAGCATCTCTCCAAAAGACATGAGTACAGGCCAGCAACAGAGTTCATTTTGACTTCTGTCAGAGTTTTCCAAATGAAGACATTTGCTATTGAGCGCTCACAAATATAAATGAAGAAATGATACACAAACCAAACATTTGGAAACAGAATAATAATTTCAAAATCTGTGAAGTGCTTCCAAAATCTCTGCTTAAAAAGAATATTATTTATTTCCCAATTCAACATTTTTCACACAGTGTAAGTAGAATGAAAACAGTCTGGAAATAATAAATGAGGGCTATCTGTCTAGGGAAGAAGCGGGTAATGGATGAGGCTGCAGTCTGTGCTCTGTTCAGGGGCTGTTCCGTTTAGTCCTGCACTTCTGCAGTGACGAAGGTTGCTTCCTCACATGAACTCCACTTTACAAGGCTTTCCCTGGGGACCATAGCTGAGTGACATTTACTGTCCCGGATTTAAGTTAACAGATTCCCCTCCAGGACCTGAAATTACAGAGCACAGCTGCCGGGTCACAGGGCTCCCTCATTCTCCATTTCTCCATGATCCTAGGACTCTCAGCAGACACCTACCGCATGAGGTCCCTGGGCGGGGTGGAGAGGCAGGGAACATGCAGGGAAGATGCTCATAGCCTGGGGGAGCCGTAAAGAGAGCACAGAGTGAGAGGTGCTGTGATGAGCCTTTAGAATCACAGTGCTCATCTGAGACTCTGCCCACTTCCCATTAGAGACCTCGAGATGTCTGTGAAAATGCACCCCTCAGAGCTCCTCTCCTGGGAGCACAACTGACTAATGACCCCAGCTGCAGCATTCTGAGATACATCACTGCATCCATGTGGAGCTGTTTCCCACATGCTGCTCCCACCCAATGACTGAAAGTGGTGGGGACGCTACGGCAGGTCCATTCTTAACTCTTCCGATGGGGTGACTTATGCTCAAACACGCCCCATTGGACTTCCCAACACTTCCCTGCAACTCATGTCTGTCTAAGGCTCTTCCCACTCCATCCTTCTTCCTTCCCTCTCTCCTTTAGAGGGATCAGATCTTCACTGTGGTCTAATAGCTCTGCCAGCCTCCTCTGGCCTCCACCCAACTTCCCCAATAAACCTTTGGTAACTTTCATCGTGGCATCTGTGAATGGAGGACCTGAATTGCAGTTCTGAACCCCCCTATCAATTATTCTCTGCCAGCCCTTCTGCATCCCTGGGGACAGGAGGCTCACTGACTCCAGGACTTGCTGCTCCATGCCTGGGTATCTCTCACCAATGTCTTCCTTATCCTTATCTGAAATATGTCTTGGAACTTCCCACTGGTCTTGGTTCTGCCCTCTGAAGTAATATAGAATGTTCTCTCTTTCACAGAATGGCTTGTCAAATAGCTAAAGAAACTAGTTAGGTCTCCCTTGAGTTTTTCCTGCTGAAAAGGATGGCCAGATCCTATGGAAATTTCATCCATGATATGCTGCCACCTGAGGTGGCTCTCTTCCAAATGGGGCTTGTTATCTAAATCTCTTTAGGCATGAGGCCCTGAGGTGAATCCAATTCTCTCACTGCTGTTTGAACAGCAAAGATTAGAGTAAAACTAATATCTACCATGATCTGTGTACTATGCATCTATTCATATGACCATAAGCCTTTGCTTCAAAAACACATACCTGCGATTTGATTTTGAAACCACAGTCAATATAACCTTTAGGTTTCCCCATGGTATGCTCCTCATCTTTTGTCTATAGAGTTGGCTTTTTGCTTGGACTACAGGGATTTACATGCACCTTCATGGTGTCGAATTTGGCCTGTTTGTCAAGTAAGTGGAAATAATTTTTGATCCTGACTCAACTATCACATGCATCTTCTCTTCCTCCCAACTTAGGATCATGGCCCAGATCCACTTAATTAACTAATTAAACAAGTACTTACTGAGCATCTGTCATGTGCCAGTAATCTAGGTTCTAGAGAGTCCATAGTGAACAAATTAACATTTTCTGTCTTCATAGAGCCTATTTTCTAGTGGAGGGATTCAAACACTAGGCATAGTGACTATATAAATTATAAGATATGTTAAAAATATCAAGTACAGTGGGGAAAAAATGGAGCAAATGAGAAGGGATACAGAATGCTACAAAGTGGGAGGCCAGCTGGGGAGAGGCTGCAATTTTGAATCAGAGGGTCAGTCAGGCCCTGCCTGAGGAGCAGGTGTAGGAGCCAGGATGAAGGAGGGAAGAGAGGGTACAGGTGGATTCTTGGGAGGAGAGCCCGTGAGAGGGAAACGTCAGGGCAAAGGTTCTGATCTGGGAGAAGCCAGGCAACAGTAAAGAGCCAGTGGGACTGGTGCAGAGACGAGGCCACAGATGGTAGGGCCCCAGGGACACTAAAAGAGGACCCTGGCTTCTAATGAGAGAGATGGGGACTCACGAGAAGGTCTTCAAACAGGGGAGTGACATCATGTGAGTTTCATGTATCACCCTCTGTTGTGTTGCAGATGGAGTGCAGAGGCTGTGGGAAAGCTGAAAGAACTATCCTAACATGATTGCAATAGTCCAGCTAGAAGATCATGGTGACTTGGACCAGGCTGGGAGTGGTGGAGGCAGTGAGAATGGGGATGGTCAGATTCTGAATATGCTTAGACTATCTCAGTGGATGTGGGATATGGAAGAAGCAGAAGAGTCATCATGATTCCAAGGCTTCTGGTTTGAGCAGCTGGGCAGTTTTTGGGTAGGGGCATAAGTGAGATCAGGGAAGACGCTGGTGCAGGCAGTCTGGAAGGAAAGACCAGGTACCCTACTTGGGACCTGCTTGCTTTGAGACATCTAGGATGTACCAGACTAGTAGATGGCTGAGGACAGATGCATGTAGAAGAGGTCCAGACTGAAGATATAAATTTGAAGTCACAAGTGTATCATATCAAAAGCACTGGAAATGACAGAAATGACCAAGAGAAGGAGCAGAAGAGGTTACATAGTCTAAGATTCAGGAGATGAGGGAAAGCTGCCAAAGGGCCTTAAAAGAAAGACCAGGGCTCTTGAAGGAGAACCAAAGAGTGTGATCGCCTAGAAACCAAGCAGCAGTGTTCCCAGGAGGACAGGATGTGTGAGGTGCCGCTGTTGAGTTTCTAAAGTAAAACTAGGCACCAAGTATGGATTTGGTACAGGCTGGATTGTTAATGCTGGGGGGCGGGGTATGGGCGGGGGTTGACTTTGTTTCTCCGACACCTGTGTTCACTGTGTGCAGAGCTCCAGGAGAGGATGAAGCTGCTTCAGAGAGTGAAGCTGTGTTCTGGAGTTTATAGAGATAGTCTGGGATCCTGCTGTGTCCACCAGGATGGGGGGGAATGGCCTCTTTGAATCTTCTCCCCACCATCCCAACCCCTGCCCCCACCCACCACACTGAAGGGGCTGCCCTTTGAGTCGTCTGTGGAAACAGGCTCATTTGACATGTTGTTACTCTTGTCAGGGCCACATAGACTTTCAGGATTCTTCTACCTCAAAAGCTGAAGCATTATGTATTAAAAATTGGAAAGATTAATCCCAATCACCTGAGGATTTTGATGGGCTTGGTTCTTTTCTTTGCCTCTAATCCCTGGAAAGCCATCATTCAAAACTCAGCATATTTGCCACCCATGGTGCCAGGCCCCTGCTCTAACCACTCAGGACAGAAGGACAAGTAAAGTCACAGTCCTTCTTGGAGGCCTCGGTCAGGGTCAAATGACAAAGAGACCCTCATAGGGCGGGTTGATCCGACTCAAAGGAGTCAAATACACGGACAGGAATGCCGCTGTTACATAGGAGGCAAGGACCTCCTGGTAGCCCAGCAGCAGCCCGGAGACCCGGGAGAAACTGCCAGAGGGTGACAGCCACTGCTGCCAGCATCGCTCAGATCTATGGTGATGACACTGTTGTCACAGGCCCCATGGCAGGCTGTTTATCCTCATATAGGTCGTTCCAAATGTCTTACCTTTCAATTGAGATGGGAGTTTGCACAGGGGAGAAAGTGAGAAAGTATTACTCCACCTCCCTGAAGATCAGGGGCAGCATACATTTGGTACTCTGCCATTAGTCATCACCTACGGTGACAACTTCTTTTTCCTTCAAGTGCAAATGCCACCTCTAAATCCAGTGTTTTACATGCAAGAAAATCTGCAGACCAAACAAAGCTGGAAAGTGCTCAGGTATTCATTCAAATACCAACTGCTTTTAGCAAAACTAAAGCAGAGTAAGATAGGAGGGAAAATTAATTAAAAGCAGCAGTCCCTGGAGCCTCGAATACAACAGTTTGAACAACACACCCTGGCCAGCTCTCTTTTCTCATAAACCTGCATCCTCAGGTGAAGTGATAGTTTCACTGAATCCTTGAAAGAATTTCTTTTTTGCGAGCACACAGATCACTTTTGACTAAACATGCTACAGAGAGAAAGAAATGAAAATTATTAAAATTTAGCAAGTAAGCAAATATATACGTTTCTTTAGAAAAACCAAGGACAAAGAATTAATTTAGGGGCTATTTGGAAAGAAAGTACTGATCAAGAAAGATGTGTTTGCAGACATAGAAACCAGATTGGTGGTTGGCAAGGGGGAAGAGTTCTGGGCAGGGATGGACCAGGAATTTGGGAGTAGTAGCTATGAATGATTATATATAGGGTGGATCAACAACAAGGTCCTACTGTATTACACAAGGAATTATATTCAATATTTTGTGATAAATTATTATTAAATATATATATATATATTTTTTTTTCATGAAAGTGGAAGTCACTCAGTCGTGCCCAACTCTTTGCAACCCTATGGACTATACAGTCCATGTAATTCTCTAGGCCAGAATACTGGAGTGGATAACCTTTCTCTTCTCCACGGGATCTTCCCAAACCAGGAATCAAACCCAGGTCTTCTGCATTGTAGGCGGATTCTTTACCAGCTGAGCCACAAGGGAAGCCCAAGAATATTAGAGTGGGTGCCTGACCCCTCTCCAGTGGATCTTCCTGACCCAGGAATCGAACCAGGATCTCTTGCATTGCAGGCAGATTCTTAACCAATTGAGTTGTCAGGAAAGCTGTACTGTCATTTTGTTGTACAGCAGACATTAACACAACACTGTAGATCAATTACACTTCAATACAATTAAAATACAAAAAAAAGAAAGATATGTTTGGCCTAAAGAGACAGTGCTCAAAAAATCCAAACATACTCAAAATTGCCCTGAACTTCCTCTCAGTAAAATAAAGAGGCCAACCCAACAGGAAGCCAGGATCCAAAGAGAAGAGTGGGGAAGGAGTGACAAGTATTCTGTCAGGCACTGAGGAAAATTTGTGTGAAGGTTCAAACAGAATCAACCAGGAGTGTCTGAAAGAGGGTCTAGAGCCAATAATAAAAGGCCCTTTAACTATGTCAGAAGCAGAAAGAGATTTAAACGTCATTGGTCCAGGGGCTCAGGGATGGAGAAAATGCAAAGGCAGGTGGGCTGAGTCCTTTGTCTCTGTTGTTGTGAAGGAAGACCTTAGGGAGACCTTCCTCCCAAACTGCTTTTGAAGCAGACAGATCTAAGCTGGTATATCACATTCAGCAGCGAGAGTGCACAGAATGTTCCTGCCTGAACTGACAGAAGAGATGTGGATAAATTGCAGGGATGGGATAGTCCCAGTTGCAAGTTATGAAAGAACTCACAGGTGACATGGGACAAATGTCAGCCCAAACTGGTCATAGGTCACTGCTGGTGGCATCATGGATGGGGAGCCAGGTGGACCACCTACTAACCCTCCATTTGGAAAGAAGGGCTCCAACAGGATCGGAGGGCCTGTACCCCTCTGAGACTCAGGCTAAGTCTTGGGAGGGTGGCATGACTGTCTGGAATTTAATAACCCCAAATCTGGACCATGGAGTCTTCCTATTTCAGGTTCTTCTGGACCAAACATTTTATGTTTACAACATTCCTTGCTTGACCTTCTAATTGAGTTACAGACTCCAGTCATGTTCAAAGTTTTCTCTTACTCCTTGTTTTCTCTATTTGATAGGAGCAGTTTTCTCCCAATGATTAAGCATCTCAGATTCCAAACGTGAGAATATATTGATAATTTTTTTTCCCTAGGACAATTGCTAAGTTCTAAAGCATTATCTTTCCTTATTAAAAATTACCTCCTTATGTCTTCATTGACTTTTATGTTCAAAGAATTCTTTCAACAGTTATCACCATAATCCATTTGGGGATATAATAAATGATGTTAAAATATTTTATTTAAGATAACCAAAGTATTTATCAGTAGTTTTGAAGAAAAATAATAGCAAAACGTGCATGCATTCAAAATTAAACTGATTTATTATATCAACCCTGAATATTCATTGGAAGGACTGATGCTGAAGCTGAAGCTCTACTTTGGCCACCTGATGTGAAGAGCCAGCTCATTGGAAAAGACCCTGATGCTGGGAAAGATAGAAGGCAGGAGGAGAAGGGAGTGACAGAGGATGAGATGGTTGGATGGCATCATCAACTCAATGAGCATGAATTTCAGCAAACTCGAGGACAGTGAAGGACAGGGAAGGCTGGCCTGCTGCTATCCATGGGGTCGCAAAGAGTCAGACATGACTTGGCAACTGAAAAACAACAATAGTGAGATGTTTGAAGAGGTTATAAAAATATGGAACTTGAATTTTCAGAATTCAGCAAATCTCATCTAAAGGGGAAAACAGTGTTTCTTCTACAGGTAGAAAATATGCCAGGGGAGGCCTTGCTGTGAGGCCCTAGAGGGTCGCTGCTGAGTCCCCTCTGCTTGGCCTCAGGTAACAAGCTTAGCAAATGTCCTGGAAGATACATAGCCTCTCCAGTTAGGGGTTCTCCTATCTGAACTTCTCAAGGAGGCCCATGGATAGGAGAGTCCATTGCCTCCCTCACATTAACTCATGCTGGGCTGGCTGGTGAAGTTTTTCTCATTCCTTCCATGAAGAAATTTTTGCACAGTGGGTGGCAGTCCTCACAGTGACCCCTCAGAGTGACAGAGCTGCCCCAGCCTGAACAGTGTCCATCTGAGGTTTATCACCACTTCTACCATCCTGGGCATTGCTGTTTCTAGGACAAATATCCATCCTTTAATGAACATTTGGGTTGTTTCCACATTTTGACTATTGTGAGTAATGTTGCTAAGAACATTCATGTGTAAGCTTCTGTGTGGACCTATATTTGCATTTCTCTTGGGCACATGCCAAGGAGTGGAACTGCTGGATCACCTGGTAATGCTAACCCTCCTATTCTTTCTAGAGTAGCATTTCCCAGCTAAATCATCCCTAGACTAATCACCTGTAATCTATACCATAGACCCTAGCTGTGAGGAAAACAAGGAGGGTGGTAAGGAATAGTAAGGAGCCAAAGTCCCAGCCCAGAGCAGTAGGAAATAGCAAAAATGCAGACGGGCCATGCTCGGGGCCCTAGAGATGCTACAGAGAGAGGGGGGCTCCTATTCTGGCTTTGCCATCTGCTTACTTAACTTCTTTGGACCTTAAATTCTTCAACTATAAAATAGGAATATTAACCCTGATGTTATGAGGTTTTCAAATGTTCCGAGGATGTGCCCTGTGTGGTCCATTGCTTCTTCCAACTTGATCCAGTCTGCCAACACATGGGACTTGGCAACCAGCCCAAAGTCTCCTTCTGGGTCCACCACTGTTCACAGATGCAAATCAATCCCTGGGCATAGGTCCTCAAGGTAAATGTGAAAAGCACAACTCCGTGACAGGCCTTGGGTATTTGTATGATAAATATCTTTGGGGGGATAAATAAACATGTCAACCTAGTCAGAGGGGAGCAATGAATAAGAATGGGCTTAGAGAACAGGAAGGCTAACAGCAGGGTTCCCCGGAGGTTGGTGTGACAAATGCTCCTGAAGAAAGATGGTTTCCTGTAACATCTTGGGATGACCTGCAGTTTTGCTGGGAAGTAATCTAGGAAATAAATGATGGGGTGCCTTGTCCTTGAGGACAAGGAGAGCTTGTGACTGTGGGGAGGGGATGAGGCAGGACCCACCCATCCAGTGGTGTGAGTCAGGCCCAGGAGTCATGGAGGGTCCCTAGGCTCTGTGCCCATACTTCTTCTGGTCTGGTCACCCACACTGACTGACATATAACACCCTGTCCCTGATCCTTGTGTCCCCCTGGGCCGCTTCATATTATAGTACAGCCAGATTAACTATCCCAAAGCTCATTTTACCTACTTCCTCTGATGCTCCAAAACATTCATTGGATCCCCATTGGAAAGAGATCTCTAACATTTCACAATGTGGCAGCCTCTGGCCAGTCCAGGCTGCCTCCCACTCTTCCATCCAAGGAACCCGCTGCTTTCATCTCACTGCTCTACTCTCTGATCCCAGCAGAACTCAGCTTTGGGGACCTATGCCTGCAGAACGAGCCCCTCTGCCCACCTCTCTTCATAACCCCACCAAGGCCCAGATCACGCCACACACTGCCCTGGCTTAGCTGTGTCAGACCCTGCCCACCAGAGTATCCCTTCCTTCCTCCCAACTCAAAGTCCTTATTTTTAATAACGCTCATTGGGCTGTAATTACCACCTTGGGACACAGTGCACTGGGACCTAACTTTCCAGGTGATCATCTCTGCTCTCCATCACTGGAGTAAATTCTTTAGGGCAGAGGTCTTGTTTTTACCCTCTTTCCACTGTGTTAGCACATAACAGATGCTCAGTAAAAGTTTGCCTTTATTGGAATGATCAGGGGCTCTTCTCCAAAGGCACTAGAAATAAAAGGGGTCAAAATCACAGGTTTAAAGGCCACTTGGACAATGACCTTTAAAGAAGAAAGATGTGGGGTGGGGAGGCAGAAGTGTGATTCTGCAGCCTGTACCTGGGAAGGAATATGGAGTGGGTCTGAGTATAGAGGTCCCGGGGGAATGGGGACAGGAGTGCTTCTAGATCACAGAGGCAGAAACTGGGGAGGCTGGGACCATTCCCATCTCACTGGAATGTTTCAGCTGAAAGGTTACCCTGACATGCATGATTTTCTAACTTCTTTTCTTTTCAAACTGTGCAATTCTTTCTCCCAAGAAAAGATTCCCTGAAGCATAAAGTGTGAAACAGAACCATGAAGTGCTGCTCTGGGTGATTCAAACACAGGGGTCCCAGAACCTTGAGGCCAGTCCGTTTTCTGTCTCCTCAGCCCAGACTCTAAAGGATTTGTAGAGGGAACCAAAACTGCTGGGCAGCCTCCATCAGTCCCCTTGAGACCTCAGATTAACTTTTGTGAATTCCTAAAAGGCACTAGTGATGAAATTGGATCTGAGGAGTTGGGGGTGGTGGCTTATCTTTTTCTTTACATGAAACACACCCTTAGAAAAAACCCCAAATCTATAAATGTCAGCTAAAGACATCAGACCCAATAGTACTGATGACAAAGAAGAATAATTTGCACACAGAAGAATCGTGCAAGTGATGAACTGTGTGTAGAGGATCATGTCTCTTCTGACATCCCTATTCTAGGAGAGAATTTTCTTGAGAAGGTAATGCTTAGATAACAGGTACCTCTTCTGTTGATGAAAACTCATTTCATTGCACAAATATGCTTGAATTTTACATTAGGAAGCCTGACTCATTAAATATTTTTGGTGCAGTAACATTTCTGGTCAAACTAGATTAAACAAATAAGCAATTAGTTTGGAGACTGGGTATGAATACAAAAGCAGAATTCATTATTTTTCTAATTGTTTTTCCCTAATGTGGACATTGGCATCTTTGCTTTCATTCTGGGCTCTGCCTTGAGGTGACCCAGACAATCCGTTCCAATCTCCCTCTGTACCTTGTGTCCCCTGGAGACAGATGACTGCTCTGGGTGGGTGGCATCACTTCCATGCTGTTGTAGAGTATTACCTGAGTCTCATCACAGGCTCAACCAAGTGTGAGTGGGGGAGAAAGTGACAGCTTGCAGCCTGGGTGCCTGAGTCAGCCCCACACCCACAGGGAGGTACCTCCTTCACTGGTCCATCCACTGAGGGTTTGGTTGTAAGTCAAGGGAGCCTGTGATAGTGGGGGCTGGGGCCTGGGGGCTGCTCTGGGGGTGTGGGTTTACAGCAGACACCTTTGTTTCTGATTATTACCTCGGAGGTAATTATCTGAAATTACCAGATAATTCTCTGGTTCTCCCGGAGTTATCTACCTGCTAGTTCTCAAATGTATTCCCAAAACAGCATCACCTGAGAACTGGGAAGAAATGCTGCATCTTGAGCCCCACCCCAGACCTACTGAATCAGAAACCCTGCAGGTGGAGCCCAACAACCTGAGTTTTAACAAGCCCTCCAGGGAATTCTGATGCGAGCTCAACCTTGAAAACTGTTTGTCTAGAAATCAGAATGTTACATTTTAAAAGGACATCTGGGGTTATTCAGTTTTCTGTCAATTCTTACCATTTATGGATTATAGCACTGAGGGAGAGAGAGAAAGCTGACTTCCTTGTCCCTAGCAAGCTAGAGCAGAGTCTGAAACAGCATGGCTCCTGTCCCTGAGATGGACTCTCTCTCCCTTCCCCATACATTCAGCTCCCAGCATCCTCAGAACCCCTGGAGGATGCGCAGCATTGGGAGGGTCATGTAATTCATGGTTGCAGAGATCAGGGGCTCCACAGAGGTGAACGTGCACAGATCCCTATGCTAGGAGGATGAGACATCCTAGTGAGTGTCCTGGGGCTGCTCTGCCTGCTGGGTCAGCCCTCCTAGCAATTTCTCTCTGCTGGGGCAACCAGAAGGTGCGCCGGTAAAAGGAAGCGACTCTGAAAGCTGTGCCCCATGGCAGCAGGAGGCTGTGAAGGGAAGTGCGAATGATGGGGGTTCTTGTCAGGTGATGTCCGTCCTAGGCAGGGACCCCAAGGTGGCTTGTAGGGCGGCTGGGGCACGCCACTCAGCTCCACTTCCCACAGGCCTGTAAGCCTTTGTCCCGTGGGACCAGAGCAATGGTAGCCCTGGTTTGCTGAATACTTGATCACAGAAGGCACCAAAGAGGCCACAGGGGAGAGTAGATGACACCCGTGTGCCCCCTTACTCCCGGATTCTCACCCACACACCTGCAGCAGGGCACCCACCGCCATCACCCAAAGCCCATCATCACCATACTGACACGAGAGAGGGGCGCCATGCCTGCAGCTGCTGCGACTCTCCTCCCTGGGCCTGGAGGTCAAAGTCTTCTGGCCTCAGGGCCAAGAGATCCCTTGCAGGCAGGACTCCGTGGGCACTGCCCAGCAGTGAGTGGTCCCTGCACCTCCTCCCCACCATGTTCAGGGCCTCCAACCCCTTGACCTTGACTTCCTCCTTCACCACCCTGCACATCTCTGCCCCGGGCCCTCCAAAATGACTGCTCAAGAGCCAGAAAACTCCCCATGGCTTCCACCGGGCTCTTTCCAGAATGTTCCCTCCATGTCTTCCTTGGGGAACAGTAGCTCTCCCTGCAGACCCCTCCATCCTGCGGCTCTCCCACATGGTGGTTATGACTTCATGCCCAGCACACCTCAGGGTCAGGAGGTGGGCTGTGTCCTCCTTGTGCCCCATCCATCTGCACCCTCCACACAAATGCCCTTGGGACAGCGGTGCGCTCCCTCCCACATGACTCCCTGACTCACTGAAGCCTTGGACTTCCCTCTCCATCATCTTCTCTGTCTGCGCTTCGCCCTCCTGTGGGTAACTCCCAGGTCCACTTGAACAGGGCACACTCACTCCCCAACCCCCACAGCTCCTCCAAATCTGCCCCTTCCTGACATTCACTTGGACCTGGCCTAGCCTGAAGTTGCTCCAGTTTCAAAGCCATACATCAAGTATACTTTTTGAATGCAAGCATCCTACCGACCCGGGGCAACCTCTGATAACTCCACCCCCACGCCCCCAGCCCCACCCCACCCCCACACAGCCTTAACTGGTTCTGCATAGCCCTATCCTAATTCGTATCCTGCTTCATCCACCTTGGGCTCCATTTTGCAATAGCATAATTGACAATACTCCCCCCTAAGCAACAGGCATGAGTTGCCTTCATCTTTCCATAGCATACAACCAGTAAAACTCAACCTGAGAGAGACGCACCATCCTCTTTCTATAGGGCATTCTCTGAGCAGGTAGGCACTGCTGAGAAAGCCACACAACAGGGCAAATGGGCAGCTTTGTAAATGGAAGATCACCAACTTCAAATGAGCCTTCAAAATACTTTCTAGAAATGCTGAATTTCTCTGGTCAATTCCATCTCCCCTTCTCTATAGTACACTGCCTAACATTTTTCATTCTCCTTCAACCCCAAAGCCTCCTCTCTCATTCTCGGCAACCGAGCTTATCTCCCACCTACAGAGAAAATAGAAGACTGAATGTCCAACTGCATAAATAATACCTCCGCTTGGGCACTCAGAATCTCCACAAATGACAGAACCCAGCCCACCATCCCTGTGCACTTCTGGGAGCCCCTGCACGTCTCCCACATGTTTGCAAATCAGCCCTTCATTCTCCTGCTTTGGCGTCTTTGTTTTCCATGTGGGCTGCCTGTAGGAGCCCATAGAAAAGCTACTAACCGAGCCAGACTCCCAAGGCCCTCCCTGGGGAGCCGTGGGCTTATGGCAACTGAGTTCCCCTGTGTTCCCTCACGCGGCACCCACTCAGCCTCCCAGAGCCTGTCTCTCTGCTGAGCTGCAGCGCCTCCTCAGAGCCTTGGGGCTGCTTCTTTGAGACTTGAACCTCGGTGACCCTCCAAGGCCTCCTTCTTTGCCCTCCTTGTCTTCTCCCCCTTCTAGGGCATCAGATGAGCCAACAGACACCAGAGGCCCTGTCTCCACCCAGCACTCCTGACACCCAGCTCCTCACAAGCTTCCCTGTCCGCATACAAACCCGTTCCTGCAAAGAAATGGCAGCGCACTGGGTCAGAAGACGCCCTCAAACTGTGAACGTTATGTCAGGCCCAAGAGGACTTCCTGGGACACGGGACACCACACAGAGGTACAGGGATTACTGGAGCCATGAGACCCGGTCTTTCCCCTTCGGAGCCCTGGCCCATCAGGAGAAATGCAGTCCGTGTGCCCAAACAACTCAGGCATCGTCCTTACAACTAGCACAGCTCAGACGACACCGCATGCATGGGGGTTTTCTACGGGGCTCACAGTGTCATGAAGAGGTGCTTGTTCCCCTGAGCTTTTCTGGATACAGAAAGCATTTGTTCTGTCCAGAAAAAAAGACAGAAAGGAAGAAACACAAACTCATATTTAAATCTCCAGGGTTCAATGCTACAGCTGACGTTGCCCTACAACTCAGCTCTCAAAGGAAACTGAGCCCCAGGCCTGGGATGCTGGCAAAAAGGGCCCCTTGTGCTAGAAAAAATCTGGGGTCCAGCACTGCCTTTATTTACCCAGAATGCTTAATGTGTCTTTTTTCCCCATCTTTCATATCCGCTCAGAGAAGATGTTAATTTTCTGAAATTAACCACTTAGCTTGATTACTGTTTTGTTAATTGCTGCATTCAAAAACCCCTGGTGCTTCTGCCTGTTTAACACGGATAGTGCTGTGAAAATGATAGGCGCGGAGCTGGCATGCAGGTGGACAGACAGCAGCCCTGGAATGCCACTCTGACATCCCTGCTGGTGCCAGCAGCTGGGGCCCTGACTGTGGCGAGGGCGCAGTCCAACCCCCCAGTGTGGCTGAGTGCCTCCCACACAGGGCCGTGTTTTGGAAGAACACTGCACCCAGGAAGTCCAGGTCTCAGCAACCCTGGGAGAATGTGGGGTCTCAACTGTAATCACAGTGCCTGCCCAGAGATGCTGGAGGAAGGAAAGACCGCAGAGAGAATGCAAGCTACACCATTTATTGACGTTTGAGATGAATTTAAGAATGACTGAGGTGTCCATTCATACATTCATTGGATAATTCATTAATTCATTCAATGAACATTTCTCAAATGCTATTATTTCAGGCACCTAGCTAGACATGGGGGAACCATAGCCACACAGATGGCTATAGGACCACTCTCCTGGAGATGACAGTCTGTTCATGGAACTGACACTTGCCAGAGGCGCAAGGAGCAGGCTCATTTTCCTGGGCCACCCCCTTTGCCAGGGCTACAAAGCAGACAGAAACTATCTCCTGATCCTACTGGAGGCTCCCTCTGTAAAGAGGGTGATAACAAGCTCATTCGGACTTTGAACAGGGGAGGAACTTACTACAGTTCACTGTTGGCAATCTCCTTTTCACCTAACAAACCCTGTACCTAGAGCGCTTGGCCCAGGAGCTAGTAAAATGAGCAAATAGGTCCCCAGGGCCCATGGGACCCTCCAGTCATGCTCAGAGCAACACAGCTGGTCTCAAGCTGTCAGCGGCATCCCTAGGCATTGCTCAGGACTGGAACTGGGAGCATACCTATGCCCAACCACCGTGTGGCCCAGCACGCGAAATGTGTCCACAAGAAGTTCCAACTGGTCAGATAATGAATAATATAATAGCCCACCCAATACTGTCTCTGTGTGGGCTTCCCAGATGGCGCTAGTGGTAAAGAATCTGCCTACTGATGCTAGAGATACAAGAGATGCGGGGTGATTCCTGGGTCGGGAAGAGGCCCTGAAGAAGGAAATGGCACCCCACTCCCGTATCCTTGCCTGGAGAATCCCATGGACAGAGGGGCCTGGCGGGATACAGTCCCTGGGGCTGCAGAGTCAGACACGGCCGAGCATCTGAGTGCACACACTGTGTGACAACAGCCTCCCCGGACGGAAGGCTCTCGAGGGGCAGCATGTGATCACATCCTAACTTTCACAAAGTGTGAGCTGGCACTTCAGCAGGCTGTGGTTCCCAGAGCCCAGCTGAGATGCCCCTCGGTGCCTTTCTGGGCCTCGGAGCCCAGATCCAATGAATGCTGGGGACTAGAACGCGAGCGCCCCAAGACACAGACTCTCCTCCGAGCTGTTTGTTCCTGTGTTCTTTGTGCCTGGAACCACAAATGACACACAGAAGACCTCAACAAATATTTGTCAAGTCAGTGAATGAGAGCCCTAGAAGCAGAAGACAAGCAATCGGCACGTGGAAGGCAATCGCCAGGACTGTGGGGAGTACATTTCCAAAGTTAACATGCTCAAACAAACAAATCCCCCTCTGAATGTGGCTGAATCTCACTATGCTCCTTTGAGAGCACTGGGGCTCCTGGTACTACCCTATGATCAGTCCCTTACATTTTCCCTCTAGGATGCATAGGGGAGGAAGGCACCTACCTGGTCCCCTGCTGACCTGGAGGGATCACTTGCCCACCTGTGGATCACCACGACGTATTACGATCACCACACATCAACAAACATATGTCACATGCAGGGACTAAAGAAGCATGGCAAGTATTTATCAAGACTTTGTGCCCAGTGCTGTGTGGTCCTTCTCTCATGAAGCTGGGGCAGGGTGGGAAGTCTGATTCTCTGCAGAGGTCACCGTCTAGTGCAGAACCTAAGGCTGCCAGCAGTGGAAGGCCATGACTTTGGTCAAGGGCAATGCTACATGCTGACCTGCTCAGCTCAAAAGACAAGAAACCCTATTTGCTAATGGCAGGACCTCTCTGAGGCTGCTTGGAAGTTCCTTCTCAATACCAGGGCTTCAGAAAAAATAAAAACAACCTTCTTCTGATAAGAAAGCAATGAAATGAACTATGAAATTGAACTGAGAACAGTGAAATTTTCATTGACTTTAGGTTTTTAAAAAACTTTTCCTTATTAACTTCAATGAAAGTTTTCCTTAAAGTCATTCCTGTCTTTTTGAAGTTCCGACTCAATCTTCTCTCTGCTCTGGAGAAAATTTCACCTGCTAATTTCCAATGAGACCAGCCCTTAAAAACAGACTAGTTTCAGCATATGGATCATAACACTCTAAATTTTTATAGGCAGCAGTGTAATATTGTTTTAATATTTAATTTTGAGATTTACATAATATCTTTCCTCCAAAGAGCTCAATATATTGCAATATCATAAAATTCCTTTTCATATTCAAAGATTATTCTTTATGCATGCAAATACTATATTTAACCAAGGAATAATGCAAATTAGGTGATGTGTTCAGAGGAATTGGTGGGCTGGGTAATTCATGTATGGGAAAAGTAGCATCTCTGAGTGACTTTAATTGTTTGGGAACTTCAAAAATGCCTTAAAATGGACAAACTAGGGGTTTGTGGTGATTGACAGAGTGGTATAGAATTTTTTAAATAAAATTAAGTAACAGCTTGTGTCTGTGTTGCAGGCTCAGGGGATATGTTAGTATTTTCATGCAGTCAGCACAGCAGGCCATATATGAACTGTGTGTAATATAAATGTCAGATAGAAATGCTGCTGATGCATACCGCAAGGGAAAAGTGATGTTTCTCCAGACACAATGGGGAGAGACAGTTGGGCTCCTCCGAGCCACAGAAGGAGCCTGTTCTGCATACACACGTCCCATTCCATCCCCACCCTCTCCATTAACCCCCTGGGACACAGATTTCCCTGCTCTCCTTTCTGGTACCTACTCCTTTCATGAAGAATGGCCACAGTGACATCTGTCATTTATCTTATCTAAATGATATCAGTCCCAAACAAAGGGACGTGGGGCTTTGGAAAGAAAAAACTGGGGGGAAAAGGCCCAGCAAATTGCTGTTTGGCTCAGGATACATTCTCAGCAATGATGCTCATCTCCCAGCCCATCACACAGTTTGCAAAGTGATTTTCTATCCCCTGTGTCATTTGCTCATCCACAGCGCTAGGAAGCAGGTGTCATTACTCCCATCTTACTGGGGAGAAAGGAGGGATGGTGGCAATTCAATGGATTTGCATGAGTTATGTGAGGAGCAGACAGAGGGACCAAGCCTAGGACTCCCTGCCCACTGCACAGCCACCACCATGAGCCCAGGAGTCAGGGAAGGTAGCTGCCCCATGGTGGGATGAGATGGTATATCACAGCACACTCACCATTTAGGCCTGTGTAAATCAGATTAGCTCTTTGAGTCTATGGGCAAGTCACAGCCGAAAAGTCAAATCCAGAATTGGATTTGTTTGCCTCTCAAGTGTTTTAAGATTTTCTAGTTATTTGTCAACATTTTTAATCTGGATTTTCAGTTTCTAGGATCTGGCAGCACTGGGTATGGCACCACTTGCTGGAGCTGAGTAGGGGCTGCTCCTTTCTCCCTGTCAGTTCCCTGTGGTCCCCACCCCTCCCTCCTGTCTGGTCCCAGGTTGCTCATTTCCATTACCTGCCTGGTCTCATGGGTCTTTGAGTGTGCCCTCTCTGGCTTAGATGCTCCTGAATTTAATGACTTTATTTTACCACACTACAAGTTGATATTATGGATGTGTTGGTCTGGTTTGTCTTATTTTTTCCCACATTTCCCCCAAGGTCCTAGTCCCCAACTCTGACACTCTGAGTCTAGATGGCAGAAAAGATAAGTAAAGTTTGTCATTCACTTTAATTCTGTCTGACAGCTGGATGATCCAGCCATCACTCTGAATCTGGGGCCAGGTGCCAGAGAGTGACTGCAGGAGTTAGTGGTGATAACAACCTCTCTGCAGATCGCTGGGCCACTGCAAGAGAGAGAGTTCCACCTGATCTGGTCTATTTTAAACTCAAGGCAGCTGTATTCAGTGCAAGGCTGCATCCCTAAAGACCTCACGTAAATCTAAGCTTGCATAATTCATGACCAACCCTGACCAAAGATGATGGACAATTTTTTGACAGCTAAAGTGGCCCGGCTATGTGGCAATAGCTTAGAGGGAGCTTACAACTTACACGGTTCACCATAATGCGATTTTTGATTTGTCTGCGGATAAAATGGCTACAAACCTGAGTATGAAATCCAGAAACATCATTTGCTGGCTGTGAGAGGCTGATCAAATTTCAAAACCACTCTGAACCCAGTTTCTTCATCTGACCCACCTCATTTTTATAAAGAACTTGATAGGGACTTGGCACATTGGAGTTGCTCAAAAATGGCAGTTCTCTGCCACTATCTATGAGCTGGATGAGGATCCTACCCTGATACTCTCCAAGTAATTCAAGATCCTTGAGTAGTCTGACTATATACTTGACTGGGGTCATCACAGGAGGAGACAGAAGCTCTCTGGAACTCAGGATTCAATAAACCCTTTGGTGTCCCCAGTCATGCTTGTTTCTGAGGGAAGAACTATTAGTATATCTAATGTGTACCCAAAGGACCAAAACATAACTATAAAATCTCCTTAGATCACAACCTTAGGAGCAAAAGAAGTGTATTGGTGACTTTCTCAGATAGAATGATGCCAACCATAACCCTTTTTGTCAGGTACAAAAATAATCAGCTGAGATGAGCTTTCTGCCTCCATTGGGTAGGCTCATGAGAGTGACACAATGCAGCATCAATGCGGTGTGCCTGGGAAGCCCCAAGAAAGTTTTGGAGAGTAAGAATGGCTCACCCAGCCACCTGTGGTCCATAGCTCCTAAACAACGGAGGAACCACCCCAGAGGAGTGTACAGTACACAAAACCAGATCATGACGTTCAGATCAGATCCAAAATACTTGCAGCCAACTTGTCCAAACTCTTCCCTCATATGACCCATACATCCATTGTCAGGATCCAACTCACCTTGGGAACGATTTTAACCCCTTAACAATCGCACACCTATCTCACATCTCCATCCAGAGGCAGAGAGAAGCCTTTAATGGTTCAGTGTCACAGAAAAGATTGTGGAAGGTAACCAGGTTGCACACCGAGGTCCCTCCCCTCAGCAGGATGGCACTGTCTGGCTCTGGGTAACCCTTCTGTGCGTGCAAGCTGTGACATGGGGAGTCCAGTGGTACCATCCACCTTTCAGGGAAGGAAACTGAAGGCAGAGGCAGAATGGATGGCCTGTTGACCCTTCTTCTAATCCTAGATTCCTCAAGCCATTTGAAGTCTCTGTTCCCTTATTGGAAAAATTGGGAACAATAACAGACAAGCCACGGAGTAATCATGAAGGTCAAATGAGTCCATGTATTCCAAAGCTGTCAACTCAAAAGAGACACAAACAAGAATAATAACTGTTACTCACCTACTCCTTAATCAGGACCCACTTAGTAGTCTCCTGTCATTTCAGTTTGGGCTGTTCCAGTGTGGGAACAGATGCTCAATGAACACTTAGCAGTTGACTGAGTGATTAATTCCAGGACTACTCCTGGTCAAATTATTTATCTGCCACCTATCTGAAAGTGAAAGTGTTAGTTGCTCAGTCATGCTCGACTCTTTGCAACCCCATGGACTATAGCCCACGAGGCTCCTTTGTTCATGGAATTCTCCAGGCAAGAATACTGGAGTGGGTAGCCCTTCTCTAGGAGATCTTCCCAACCCAGGGATCGAACCCGGCTCTCCTATAGATTCTTTGCCATCTGAGCCATCACTCATGACCCAAATAGTAGGAGAGATGTGGCTACAGGTACTGATAAGGGGTCACAATACACCCAGAGATGAGGATAGGGAGGCTGACCCAGATCTTGCCAGAGTGGAAGAGCTCTGGGGTGCCCTGGAAAGGGGATAGATATGTCATGACTTATTGGTGATACAGGGGTTCATCTACTTAGTCCCTTAATGGATCTGAGTGAGTCACTGGGAATCTTTTGATGCCTGGTATTAGTCTCTCTTTCATCTTTTATAAAATCTGGAGCTTCCACTAATGTTCTTAAAGTCCTCTTGCAGAGGTACAGGCTCAAGTGTTTATTTTGAAAGTTCTCATCTTTTTAGACAAATTATCTTTTGGTTGAAAATAATCTGCATTCACATGTGGATTCACCAAAGCAGCACATTATTTCTTATCCTATGGATAAGAAATCACTGGTTAACCTGATCTTTATTTTATAATAACCATATGCCATGAAGAAGCGGTTGCAGCTTTACCTCGTTGATCATAAACTTTCTGACACCTTAATTCCAGAATTCCCAAAGAGAAGTCATTGATTGGATGGTGACAATGAGGCTAGGACTACAAAGTCAGGACAAGTTAAGAATAAAGGGCCCATCAGAGGGGGAACAAAGGACATGAGAAATGCTTCTGGAAGGGCCAATGGGTAAGGATAAAAATAAATATTTTGAACTTTGTTAATGCAGGGTCCCTGTAGGAGCCCTGGTCTCTTGGCCTCACACAGTCTGGGAAGGTGCAGATGGCAAGACAAGCAGATGGGCAGGTTCGGGAATAGCAGGGTAAGGGAAGGGAGGGGCAGAAATCAAAGCAAACCAATATAAGTGGCAGGTTTGTTCACACATGCTTAGAGAGAGAAAAGACAGCCAAGCCCAGCGTAACATGACAGCCTGGCAGGATTATTATTCCCAGAAGCTGGGACACTAAAATATTTCAGCCAGTTTTCTGCCTTAAACTCTCCAAGGGAAATACTGCTAACAAAGGCTGTCCATGTTACGTGTGCATCGTGATGCAGAAATTACCATTTCCTTCTCTTTGGGTAAGACAGGCTGTCACAACCTTTGTCTCCATGGCACTGGGGCTGTGGTCACCAGCTGGAGGCTTCCACACTTCCACTCTTATTTTCTCACTACACACGTATGCATGTAAACACGTGACCACATGCATACATACAAACACACACACACACGAACACACACATGCTCTCAGCAACAACGCAGCCATCTGGACAGCCACGCTCTCTGATGACACCTTTTTTTCTTCTCCGTTCTGACAGCTTAAACCCAAGAATCATCTGCCATCAAAGATGCCTGGTATTAAAAGAGGCAGAATGAGTCTCAGGACTGGGGGAGGGGGTGGTGAGGAGTAGGAAAGGATGGAGAAGGATAGAAGAGGTCAAGAATTGGGAGCTACGTGGAAGGAGAGAGAGAGCTCAGCTTCTGCTATTCCACTAACAAGCTGTCCTTTTGGAATTTTCTGATTGAGAAAAATCCATAATTCCAAGTAAGATCATGGTTCACTGCCTATGATTCTCATCATTGTCTATAAGAGGTGATCTTAACGTCCCCTTTGCAGCCTTGAACCTTCCCCCCCCCCCAGGGGGGACATTGCTCATTTCTATTTCTTTTGGTATTTACTGCAAGAGTACAGCATATGATGCTTGGGATATACCACCTTGCAGCTCTGTACTTTGTGTCTATGCCCTGGAAATTTTTCAGTTAATGAGTTTCATGGGAGGAACAATGGTGTCCAAGTGTCATTGTATCCCTCACAGTGTCTAATCCACAGCTTGGCACACAGTAGATGCTGAATAACTGCCTCAATAATGAGGGAATAAATGAATAAATGAGCAAGTACATGAATGGACTGATTAAATGGATTTAAAAAATGGATTGTTGCAAGAGGTGTGACATGTAATAAAAGGAAAAGGTCAGAAGAGCAAAAGACACAGAAATAGAAAAGAGAAGAAAATGTGTTCTGAGCTATGCAGTACAGGGATATACTGGCCATCAGGATCAATCTATTATAAATGGTCTGAAGTCTCTATAACAGTGTAGCATTCATCTGAGCAAGCTGTAAAGGAGAGTGCACTCTTGAATTACATGAGTTTAATTGAAAAATAATCTATGAAGGCAATACTGACAAGATTTCTGGGAAGTTGCTTTCATTGGGTTTTCTAAGAAAGCAACACTGGTGTTCTCAAGATCATACAGTGCTTCTGCCCATTCACCCACCTACCCCTCGATCCATCCATCCTTCCAAGGATGTTCCTTGAGCCCTAGCTGAATGTGCAGAGCACTGGGTCCTGCGCTGGCCTGAATAATACATCTTTGCTTTTGTACCGGGCACAGGAAATTAGAATTCAGTTCACTCTCAGAGGTGACACCCTACCTCTCCATGGTCTCGAATGCCCATCACCTGATACCTTCACTCCTGGAAGGAGGCCTGAGGGCAGACTAACGGGTTGGGTGTGGCTGCAGCTTTGTTTTTGCACAGAGGTGGCAAAGCGTCAGCCCCACAGACAGACAAAAGGAGCACAGACACCTCCAGACTTACCAGCTTGGTTTGTGGTGATGTTGACAGAGACGTGCTGTGGGGGAAAGGGACTCTTGCTGGAGACGCCATTGACGGCCTGGATGTCAAAGGTATATGGGGTGTGGGCCCACAGGCTGCTGATGGAGACACGGCACTCGGTCAGGCCCAGCTGCCTGGGCACGAACTCCACGTTGTCGTCACAGCGGGAGCAGCTCCGGCGGTCTGCCCGGCACTTCTTACAGACGATGTTGTAGGTCACGTCATCCCGCCCCCCCGTCTCCCGAGGAGGGTGCCACTCCAGGATGATGGATGTCTCATTGACGATGGAGATGACATTGCGGGGACCTGATGGGACACCTGTAGGAAGACAGAGAAAGGCCCAGTGAGGTTGGGCAGAAGCTTGGCCGGCTTCTCTCCATCCCTCTTTGGTATGATCCCACCCTCCTCATATACACACATCCCCTCTCCTCCCTCAACTCCAAACATCCATGCCCCAATCCTTTCTGAGAAAAAATGACAGATGGAGATGACAACCTGTTGCTAGCTCCCCTTTTAGTCATCCCAGTGGGACTTTCCTTCTTTGCATCATGTCTGCCAAGGGAGAGGAGGATGGAGGTCTTGGATACAAGCCCTTTTGTTCTCAGGACTAAGCTGCCTCCTCCAGGCAGCTTTAGCATCAGTGACATGTATGTATATTGGACCCTTATTGGATTCCATGTCTCTTCCTAACTTGTGTAGAACTCAAGGGTTGGAGGAAAGGAGTGATCTCTCCTAGGACTCAACATATTCAGGCATCTTGTGTAGAGTCTCACACAACCTGGGATCTATGTGGTATGCACATCGCAGTGGGAGTGTTTCTCTGCAGGATGGGCTTCCAGACACCTGGAGAAATGAATATTCACATTGCACAAGCTTTGGTGCATGAAGCCATGTTGGGTAGGAGATTCACACAGCCACTATTTCTTACCCCATGATACAAGAAGAGCATAGGGGTTTGTCCCAGACACTCTGCTAGCTACCAGAGCTGGTCTTAAGCTGATATGGCACTCGTGGTCAGATCTATTCATGGAAAACAAGAAATCTGAACAGACCGTCTCGCCTACAAACCAGTCAGGCTCACTGGGACTCAAGGAGGGCAGCCTCTTTCTTCCTGACAGTTCCATCTATGGCTGCTGTTCAAACGCCTGCAAAGGCTGAGATGCCCCGCTGCAAAACTCTAGAAAGCTTAGTCCCTAGTAGGAGGGCAGAATGCTGCTAAATTCATGGCCATAGCCCTGAGTATTTTGAGATCCAGTTGGAGAATCTCCTGTCCGAGAACAGAATGGATCATAGCCTCTGGTTCCCAGGATGGGCTCTGCTTATCCTCAGTATCCACCTGATGGAAACAGACTCTGCCTGGAAGCCCCCCTTCTGAATGGCAGGCCTGCGGGAGCCACTGCTCTGGATAGTAATGCATTCAGAATTCAGGCACATGACTGTCGCCAGCTGAACAGAGACATGTGTAAAGCGGTTCATGCTGGAGACAGGAATCAAACACCAACACACAGAATGAGGGAATAACAACAAGGTCGGGGGGCACCAGGGAAGGCTTCTGTGTTGAATCAGTCAACAGCAAGCAGAGAGAGCAGAAAGCAAATATTAAATCAGATTCTATTAAAACTTGAAAGAAAATCAGTACTGTACTATATAAAGCCCATCAGACATGAGCTAAAGCATAGTTTTCATGCATGCTTGTGACAGCGCAGGATTCATGAAGCATTTCTACTGAAGTCTTGCAAATAGCATTCAAGAATTCCCCACCCATCTGACCAGGGATAAACATCCATCCTTTTGGAATCAGTGCACAGCTAGTATTGGGCAGGCATTGGGGATCATCCTGGGAGGACTTCTATTGGGCATGGCCAGCCTTGTCTCACACCACATTCATCATCAACGTCCATATTGGCCAGTGCCTGTCTTAGACATGTCTGTTTGCTCAGATGGATGAGACTCAGACCACAAGCTCCCCATGGTGAATGCCATCGCTGTCTGACTCATTGTCACAGCAGACAGCCTAGCCTCAGCCACAGGCCACTGTTTCTCATAGTCGTAAAAATTACATTCACCAAGCACTTGTTCCACGCCAGGCATGGGGTAAATCCTTTAACCATATTATCTTGCTGCATCCTGGCATCCTCTGGTTATCAGTCAGAAAGCAGCCTTGGGCAGAGGGGCAGAGACAGTACTATTAGGGAGAATGACCATTCACCCCTTCCATCCTTTGGAGACGCCCCCCCCCCACCTCGATTCCTTACCTCCTCTTGTCCTTGAACTTCAACTTCATCCTCTCCCCTGACTCTACTTTCTCCACTTAAATTTGCATAAATCATTGCCTTTTAAAACCCAAACATGGTCACCTGGCATATCTTTCTCTATGTTGAATGTCCTCTCTTCACTCTCCAGCCAAGCTTCCCCAAAGTGGAGTCACACATACAGGCTATCCTTTCTCCCTGCTCAACCACCTGCAGTCTGGTTTCTCTCCTACTCCTCTGTCATGCCTGCCTTTTTTTTCCCTTTAGTCAGGGATAGGGTGGTGTGGGGAGTTCCCTACCTGACAAATCCAGAGAATTTGGTCCTTACCTTCCTAATATACCGTGTGGTCACTGGCTAGAACATGGGAACCCAACACACAGTTTGTCAGTGGCATCTCCTTTCCTCAGATCTTTTCCTTCCTCTGTATCTCCATCACCTCACAAAAATGGGCTCCACCAATTTTCCTGCCCTAAAGCAAAGCCTCTAATCAGTTCTTCAACATCACTTTCCATCTCTCTCATCTATTTGTGAGTTTCAAAATGTACATGGGATCATATCATTCTCTGCTCAAATACCCAGTTATTTAAAAGTTTACCCGCCTTTCCATGTCATTCAAGTCCCCATATGGACTTGCTGCTCTTGATCTCATCTCTGGGTCATGTTGTGACCGACACAAAGTTCCCACCAGGTCCTGTGCACACGAACTTGCTTCACATCCCTAAGCCTCTGCACTGCATTCTCTCCTTTGTCTGGAATTATTCTCCTTCTGTCCACTTGAGGAACTCTTGCTCACCCTTCCAGATCCAGCACATTTCACTAGGAGACTTCCCTGATGCTCACAGTCATGCATCTCCCGTCTGGGTTTCCATAAGCCCATTTCTGGCTATGTAACTCAGAATCGTATGGAGGTGAGAGTTGGACCATGAGGAAGGCTGAGTGCCAAAGAATTGATGCTTTTGAACTGTGGTGTTGGAGAAGACTCTTGAGAGTCCCTTGGACAGCAAGGAAATCAAACCAGTGAGTCCTAAAGAATATCAACCCTGAATACTCATTGGAAGAACTGATGCTGAAACTAAAGCTCCAATACTTTGGCCACCTGATGCGAACAGCCAGTTCACTGGAAAAAACCCTGATGCTAGAAAAGATTGAAGGCAAAAGGAGAAGAGGGAGGCAGAGGATGAGATGGTTGGATGGCATTACCAATCCAATGGATGTGAAGTTGGACAAATTCCAGGAGATGGTGAGGTACAGGGAAGCCTGGCATGCTGCAGTCCATGAGGTTGCAAAGAGTCAGACACGACTTAGCAACTGAACAATAACAACAACTCAGAATCCAGCATCACACTGCAATGGGCTCTTCCTCTGCATCCTCCCCACACTATGGCCTCCTGGTGAGCAGGGGCTGGTAGCTGGTTTGTCTCCATGATCCCCATGTCCAGCACACTGCCTGGGGGAGGCCCCATTCTACCAGTTTTCAACCTCTGCTCAGTGTGCAAGGCAGTATGCCGCACAGGTACACCCCTCTCCAGCATGAGACAGATGCCCTGCGGTGGGGCTAAGGGAAGATGCAGAAACAGTGAGGACCCTGTTGTGCCCCTGAGTGGTAGAGTGAAATGAAAGTTGCTCAGTCGTGTCTGACTCTTTGCGACCCCACAGACTATATAGTCCTTGAATTCTCTAGGCCAGAATACTGGAGTGGGTAGCCTTTCTCTTCTCCAGGGGATCTTCCTGACCCAGGAATTAAACCAGGGTCTCCTGCATTGCAAGAAGATTCTTTACCAACTGAGCTATCAAGGAAGCCCCAGTGGTAGAGGGTTTGGTGAAACACAAGTGGCAGAAGAGAAGCTGAACAATCCCTGATCCATCTGTGTCCCTGGGAGCTGAGGAGACCCACCCTGGTCAATATTTTTTCCATGTCTGTTCATTTGCTTCCCATTCAAGGAGAAAAGCAGTGGGTTTCCATGAGTGATGAATTTTTCATGTTTATTTAAAACAGCCTTCATATGAAGCACGTCTCACCCATGGCTGTGCTCCAGGGCACGTCCATCTGTGGGCCATGAATGGGTGTCTCTGAGAGCCATGGTTGCTGAGTCCAGCGCTACATTAATCTGAATCCTTTCCTTCCAAGATCAGGAGCAGACTGTAATGGCCCTCCCTGGAGAGCAGACTCAGACAGCCAGGAGAACCTGAACACCTATCCTGTGGTCTCAGAAGCCAGCATGGTGCCTGGGTTCACAGCATACCCTCGTGTAGGTGGCCCAGGTCTGGGCCACAAACAACTACTAGAACCCCATTCATTATTTATTTGTTCACTCACTCACTCTTTAAACAAATACTCCTGTACTATTGTGGGCACTTAGGAGATAGGATAAAGCAAACCAGATGAGCTTCTGCTCCCATGGAGTTTACATGGGTGGAGGGGGTAGTGACAGAAAAGAATAGAGAAATAAAGGGATAAAGGACACAGAGATATAGGAGATGAATCCAGATAACAATAACTGCCAGGAAATAAAGCTGTCCCTGGGCTCAGATTGCCTCCTTGCAATGCTTAACTTCTGACCCTTTTCCTGTGAGGTCCCTTCCAGGACAGGCAAGCCAGGCCCAGTGTCTGGGCAGCTAAAACAATGATTTCCCAAGTCTTGCATTGCCCTGATGACAAGGATGCATTTCTGCAAGTAGGTAGCTTGGACCCTCCTGGGTCTGGACAAAGAGTCTGACCACAACAGAGTTGGCCTCCAAATAAATCTTTCTAAAGGAAGTTTCAGGGCCACTTCCCACTCATCTAGGCTGTAGCCTCATGTTTGGGGTCCTCCTCCTACAGAGAGAATTTGTCTAGCACCAGGTCCCCAGCAACATCCTTAGGAAGGAGGCCAACTGAGACCAGCAGAAAAAAAAAAACAACACACTTTTAAAAGGAGGAGTGGAGCAGGAACCAGAGAGAGAAGAAAATTTGCTTTATCCATCCTCAGAAGCCCTCAGGAAGTGCGCTGGCAGGGCTCAGAGCCAGGGTCTCCTTGTCTAAGCTCCCTGTTCTCTCGTCCGTGTCCTCGTTTTTCTTAATTACATACAGACAGGCTTTTTGAAGCCTCTCTGATCTGTTGCCACGGTTACTACTGATGAAAGCCTCCTGCTAAAAGGGCTAGGAAAACTCAGTCCTTTTAAAGGATGGGAAAACTGCTGAGCTGTGATTCTCTGGGTGGGAGGAACATGGTGGATTCTGGACTGCAGGGATGGGTCTTCAGGGTCTTCCAGAATGTGCCTGAGAGGTTAGCTCAGCTAATGCTAGTCTAGTTCAGTCACTTATTCCTTGAGCAGAGACCCCGATGCCCATACCTGTGTGGAGAACCATTAAGATATAGAGATTACAGCCCATAATGTTGGGGAGCCCATATGTTTATTAATGAGACAAGATCCCTTACCTATGGAGTACTGGGAATTGTGGACACACTTAGCTAAGGATCAGAGCAAGTGATCCAGACACAGAGTTACAGACAGATGTTTGAGGAATAGTAAGATCAATGCAGGACAAAATTTTTTGAGATGGTGTCTGGGCATCTTGCCCACAAGATTGGAGCTGTACTTGGGGAGAGGTACCTTGAAAGCTATTTGCTCTAATCTATGCCCTCTGGGCCACCTAACCGTTGCAAGTACCCCCGAGGCAGAGGCCTAGTCTTGGGTATGGGGCTGTGTCTTCAGCACGGTTCCACACTTTTTGTCTTCTGGGCTTAAAATCTCTGTGTGCACTTATACATCTGCTTCCTGGCCTCCCAAAAGGCAGTCTGACTTTGGCACAGTATCTGGTCTTGTTTGTTCTCCTTCCTCCTGTGGACAGGGAAATCTCTCCTTTATACTTATAGAGCAAACTGTGTCCTCTACTCAATATTGTCTTAGGAGAAAGGATTGAAATAGGGTCTGTGAATGAGCCAGAAAGGACATGGGATACTCAAGACTCTGGGATGCAGAGGTAGTGTTCTCATGGCTAAGAAGAGTCAAGATTGTAATTTGGAAAACTAACAGCGTATTTTAATGTGAGTTGAGGGTTAAGAAGGGAAATCAGAAAATAACATCATAGACAGGGGTGGCAAAAAAAGTGTGTTGTGAGGGGCCAGGAAGACATGTGAGGAGTGGGACCAGATGGGTTATCAAAAACGATAGTACTATCAGAACATCTCTACTCATGGCCCACTGTGACATACCTACTTTAAGAAATTGTGTCTGAGTGATTAGAAGGCTTCCTAGAAAAGAATAAAGGTCTTTGAAATTTTATGGAGAAACGGAAGTCAAGGAGAAGAAGGAGACATGGAATTTGGGGCTGTGGATATCTGAAGAGGTCTTCTATCAAAGCAAAATATGCAGGAAGCTAAGTCAGGCTGGTGATTATGCCTTCGTCCTCAGTACAGAACATAGAGCTGAAAGCAGAATGGGCTGGAGTGTAACATAAGCCAAAAAAGGGAAAGGTTGGAACTGTCAGACAGGTCATAGAGTTCCCAAGTAAACATGAGGTCAGCTTCATGTTCAGTTGTGGTTCTTCTTTGGGTAACTTGTTATTTGAAAACAATGTCAAAACAAACAGCCCTCTGTATTCTCTCTGGCTGCCATGTGTAGCTTTGACACTCTTCAGCCTAAGTTCAGCTCTCAGTCTTTCTCTCTGCACTTCTCTTTTCCCCCTGAGGCACCAATTCCTCTTCCACACTTCCTTGACGAGGTGTGGTTTTCCTGGGGAAGACTGGACAAGAATGACCACTATGCAGAGGAAAGCGTTGTGATGCAGTGGCCCATGCTGGTTCAGCACCTTGGAGAGGGGCATGAGTCAGCCTGCTCTCACTCCTTTCACTGGGATTCCCTGGATGGCAGTAGGCAGTTTCTAAAGATCTCCTTAGGTACCGATAACACCACAATAACAGGAGTCTTCCAACAGCAGAGGTTGGAAGGTCTTGCCATTGGAGGTGGGATGGGTACATGACTATTTGAAGCCATATCAGGGTACCAAGAGGAAGCTAGGAGGAATCTGATGAAAAGCAGTGGCATCAAGTGGACACGCGGCTGAGGCACACTCCAGTTGGTACAGAAGCTAAGAGGGGCTTAGGATCTTTGGAAAAAGCAGACCAAATGTTGGCTATAATTCGTGAGGGACAAAGACTAGACACTTGGAACACTGTTTTGCTCAAGGTGAAGATGGTAATATCTCAGGTCCTAAAGTGGCTTTTCCTCAAAGGGAGTTAGTTGCGCTGGGTGCTTGAGGCACAGAACTGGAAAGTTGAGTCAGGTCTGTCTCTTTGCAAGCTCAGGTACACTGGTTACTCCCCTGAGAATGTAGGCTGTCTCTCCTGAGGCAAGGAGAAGACATTGAAACCTGGAGCAATCATGTGGCTTTGCTTTTCCTAATTGCCCCAGGGATGATTTTGTATCGCTTTGAGTGAGTTTAAACTAGACCCCAGGGACATGCATTCCTGTGAGCAGACACCTGTGTGATCTGCATGGACATTGGAAGGACAAGGCTTTGATCTGGTTACATGTGTTTGCTTCATACCACTGAGTGAGTGATTAATTTCGGTAGTTCGTCTAGAGGATTTCTACAAGGATCATCTGAAAGATCAGAGAGATGGCCGTGGTTTCCATTTTAATAGAGTTCTGCATGGAGTTGTGAATTTCATTTCAACAACAAACCCTACATGCAAAGTACTAGCATAGGCATTTTGGTACATAAGTTAATGAAGCCTCATTTTCCCAACATCCCATGAGTTAGGAACTATTATTCCCTTTTAATGTATATAGAAACTGTAACTCAGAGACATTAAATAACTTGCCTAAATTATGTGGTGGATGTATGCTGGAATCAAGACTTGAGTACAAGCCTGGATGTTCCCAAAGCTCATCCTTAACAACTCTTCCCTCCAGGGTGGAGGCACCTAAGAGTACAAGGTGCAGGTGTGATGCAAATACAGCCAGGTGCTGGGGGTATGGGGTCGGTCTCTCATGAAGGTAGGGAGCTCTTGTTTCTGAACCATTTAAGTAGCTTCCCTGTAGAAACAGAGCAACCATGGTTCCAGGGCTGTGCTGAGAATGTCTGCATGTGTTGCTCATTAGGGTCTTGGAAACACTGGGCCTGTACTCAGGCAATTCCCCTAATCATAACAGTTAGTAATAAGAAGAAATGACTAGTCAAAACAAGGAGGGACCTTGCTGAGAGGGATTTCAGGAGCATTAAAGAACCCAGTGTTACACATTTCTCCAAATACCAATGTTTGTAGAAAATATTTCTTGTTTCACCTGCTTCAGTGGAGCTAATTGTGTGGGAGAGAGGGGGTGGATTCACTTTGTGGGAAAAGAGCCCCCTCTCCCTGGCCTAAATTGAAGCCTGAGCATCTAGGTTTCCCCAGGGCTGCAGAAGCCCTTGGAGGATGGCTGAGGCCCCTGCCTTCATGAGGCAGTGCATCCCAGCAGGAATGGCTTACGATCATCTGTGTCATGCCTGTGGGAACAGGAGGCTGAATCTTCTATTTGTGGCCCCCAGTGAGGTCAGAGAGAGGGAAGCTTGGATAGGATGTCCCCCACAGATTCCCTGGGGACACTTCAATCAAGGAGAGATAGAGGTCATGTCATCTTAAAGACCTGGTCTTCAAGACCTCCTTCCTGACCCTGAAATGAGGCTTCAGGGCTTTCTGAAATGGTGAAAGATGCACTGGAGAATTGGGCTGAGTGCCAGCTTTATGACTTTAGGCAGGCCACTGGCATACTCTGAGCCTAACCTTTCACTCTTGGCTGATCCATCCATGTTCCTGAGACTTTGCACTAAGACCCATACATGAGATTATGGTATGAAAAATTCCCTGGTGTCTACCCTGAGGAGCTCAAAGTGTGCAGGGAAGGCAGGTACCTGCACAGCAGTCACACAAACCACGACCGGCAAGGCTGGTGGACACACACCCCCTGGGCCTGGGGTCAGCCACACACTGTGCTGCAAGGGGACATGCAGGGTCCCTGCTGTCTTCTCACCAATGAGGGAATCAAACAGCTGAATATACGTTGAAGCCATCAGTGTATCTTAGTGTGCTCCACATACACTAAAGACTTCTCTGGTAGTTACCCAGAAATCCCTGTCTATCCATCCACCTTCCAGCAGAGAAACAGTGACCATGTACACACCTGTGCAGTGAATAGAAGACACTGCTTGGGACATTTGACATGAAGGCCCTCTGAAGACATCTTCCTGCTTATGACTTTTGAGGCCCCAGACAGACTTCCTCTATGGGATTTGCCAGGTTTAAAAATAAACATGCAAAAGACTAAGATCATGGCATCTGGTCCCATTACTTCATGGAAAATTGATGGGGAAAGAATGGAAACAGTGACAGCTTTTATTTTCTTGGGCTCCAAAATCACTCCATGCTGACTGCAGCCACGAAATTAAAAGATGCTTGCTCCTTGGGAGAAGAGCTATGACAAGTTTAGATAACATAAAAATGCAGATATCACTCTGCCGACAAAAGTCCATACAGTCAAGACTAGGGTTATTCCAGTAGTGAAAGTTATTCTAGAGGTGAGTATTAAAGCAGGCTGAGCACTGAAGAATTGATGTTTTCGAATTGTGTTGGAGAAGACTCTTGAGAGTCCTTTGGAGAGCAAGGAGATCAAATCAGTCAATCCTAAAGGAAATCAACCCTGAATATTCACTGGAAGGACTGATGCTGAAGCTTAAGCTCCAATACTTTGGCCATCTGATACAAAGAGCTGACTCATTGGAAAAGACCCTGATGCTGGGAAAGATTGATAGCAAGAGGAGAAGGGGACACGACAGACAATGAAATGGTTGGATGTCATCACTGACTCAATGGACATGAGTTTGAGCAAACTCCAGGAGATAGTGAAGGACAGGGAAGCCTGGCATGCTGAAGTTCCTGGGGTGGCATGATTTAGCAACTGAACAACAAAGCTTGTCAACAGGGCTCCTACCCAGGTGAAGGAAGGCTGGACACTCCCAGACCCTACTCATGGCATCTCTGACTCAAGTATCTCCATATGTTCCCCACAGATCTTCCCCCTGAAATATCTGTACACTAGGCCAGATCCTGCCAGGCACATTCCACGGTGTTTGCTGTCACCAGAAGCAACAGTCTAAGCCAGAATCTTCTTGAAGCCAAAAGACTTCAGGACATACAGAAGTCTTTGGCACAACAGAAAGATAGACCCTACTTTGGCAGAGCCTCCCACAGAGCAATATGTTTTGGAACATCATTTCTAATTGATACCAATTTAGACCTTGAACCACCCCAAACCACTTATTTGATATAGCATGTCCTAACTTAGCCCAGAGCTTGGTAATCCCCTTCATGCTGGTGCAAGTGTGGAGTCTGAGATCAGGAAAGAAATCTAGAACAAGAAAATGGATGCTATGGGTCTTGAGATATGGTTGGCAGCCACTGGACCAAGACCTGTCAAGGATGAGGGTCACACACATGATGGAAGCCTTATAGGTAAAGCATCTCAGCTCCCTCAAACTCCTTGTAGCACACAGCATACTGTGAGCTCTCAAATACTAGGTACTAAAGGGAGAAGGGCATGGATTTTCCAAGGTAGTTTTTAAAATAATATATTCATCTGGGCCAGACTGGACAAGCCACTGCTGCATGTGGGGAGCTGGAGAGGAGGCAGTAGCTAGGATGAGGCCTCAAGGCTACTGCATGATTAGCAATCATCTCTGCTCACCATTCCCAGAGAGAGAGTGGTGACCACGAAGGAGTCTTTCATCTCCACAGTTCTTCACAAATGACCAAAAGCCCCTTCACTGTGTGACAGAATTTTTCTAGTTGTCATAATTCTCTATCATTTTTAGAGACTGTGTAACAGAAAGGCATCAAAACAATACCTGGGAAGAGACTATGGGTTACATCGTAATGGGTTATTCATTTAGTTTTCTCTAGGAATGCACAGAAGATAAAGAAGAGTTTTCAAAACAAATTTCAGATTTGCTACCATTCCCCTGGGGCTTCCCAGATGGCACAGTGGTAAAGAATCCATCTGCTAATGCAGGAGACACAGGAGACGCAGGTTCAATCCTTGGGTCAGGAAGATCCCCTGTGTGAAGAAATGGCAACCTACTCTAGTATTCTTCCCTGGAGAACCCCATGGACAGAGGAGTTTGATGGGCTACAGCCCACGGGGTCACAAAGAATCTGACATGACTGAGTGAGCATGCACACAGAAGAATCTCCCAGCCCCGCCTTATGTGGTCCTAAAAGAGACTTGTGTTGCCTCTTTATGGGAGTACCAAAAGGCCCAGGATCCTAAGACAACAATTCAAGGTCAAGGGAACAAAAAGAAAAGTTGAAAAAGGCAGGTATACCTCCCAGAAAGGTATGGGTCATCCAAAATCAAGTCCTGATTCTGACATGTCATAGACACACTCATTTGGGGCATGGGAAGTAATCCTGGAGGTTACAGTGTGTCCCTGGTGGTGAATGCCCTCTATTGTCCCTACCTGGTTGGCCAACTTCTGTTTGATTCCTCCAGTGATGGGAAGCTCACTATTCCACCACCAGGAAGTCCTTTGCTAACAGTAATCATGACCTCTTTGAAAAACATAATGAAAAAAATTACCTATTCACAATAGCCACAGATCCCATAAAATTCATATGATTAAATCTCACAAGGCTTGTGTAATGCTTGTATACTAACACATATATATGGAATTTAGAAAGATGGTAACGAGAACCCTGCATGCAAGACAGCAAAAGAAACGCAGATGTATAGAACAGACTCGTGGACTCTGTGGAAGAGGGCAAGGGTGGGATGATATGGGAGAATGGCATTGGAACATGTTAATTATCATATGTGAAATCAATCGCCAGCCCAGGGTTGATGCTCGGGGCTGGTGCACCGAGATGTCCCAGGGAGAGGGAATCGGGAGGGAGGAGGGAGGGGGGTTCTGGAGGGGGAGCATATGTAAACCCATGGCGGTTTCATGTCATTGTATGTCAAAACCAACACAATAAAGTAAAGAAAATTTAATAAAAAAAATTAAAAAATAAAACTTTACTTGAGGACATAAAAGAAAACTTGACCACATGCTCCTGGATGAAGAGATGCAGATCATAAAGATGACAGTCATCTCTAAAGTAACCCATATATTCAAAGCTTTCCCAGCCCCAATGTAATAGGATTTATTAATGAATTGTGCCAAGCTGATTTCAAAGTTCATCTTGCAGATAAAAATGTTTAAGAGTTGACAAGATATTTTGACAATGAATAATATGTACAGACTTTTTTTTTTACCAGTTATTGAAATATATGACAAAGCTACTATCTTTAGAACAGCTTAGAACTGGTGCCAGAAAAGACTAAACAATCAATGGGAAGGAATAAAGATGAGTACAGCCAGGCACTTAGTCTGAAACAAAAGAGGCATTTTACTAACATTTTATGTAATTCAGATGGAGCTGATGGGATGCTATTTTTAATAAGAGAAATAAGAATACCAATATCACGTCTTACACAAAGTAAGTTTTAGATGAAGGAAGGAGCTAAAAATAAACACCATATAAAGAACTAAAATAAAATGAGAGTGTTTTTATATCTTAAAGTGGGGAAGACATACACAAAACCCAGGCAAGACTCAAATCTCCCAAACCAGAAATTTAAAAAGGTCAAGTTTAAGCTCAAAAATTAAAAATCTCGAAAATGCCAAAAATGTACTTATAAATAGAGTTAAAAATAAGTAGAGGGCTTCACTATCCCAAGTGGCTCAAGAGGTAAAGAATCTACCTGCAGTGAAGGAAATGCAGGAGATGTGGGTCCAATCCCTGGGTCAGGAAGATCTAATGGAGGAGGAAATGGCAACCCACTCCAGTTGCCTAGAAAATCTCATGGACAGAGGATCCTGGAAGGCTATGGTCCATAGGGTCACAAAGAGTGGGATATGATTGAGAACATACACACAAGAGGGCTTGGGGGCAAGATGTCACATTTAATTAATAGGCATCTAGAGGTCAATTTTTAAAAACAGAAAAAGGGCAAAAACAGTCAATTTCCAGAAGACAAAATAAGTTGGTCAATAAATGTATGAAAAACACATAGTAATTTATACTAAGGGAAATACTGTCAAATGTTTTAGGAGGTCAGTCAAACTGGCAAAAGCCAGTCTTGGTAACATCCAGTTGAGCCCGTGGGTGGAGAAGCAAGATGTACACCACTGGTGGGAGGGACACTTGGTCAAGTCCTAGTCCTCCGGGACAGCACGTTGAGTATGTGTGCCCAGCAACCAAGCAATTCTATCTCTAGGTTGATTTCCTCCGCAGATACAGGCTGGTGTGCCCTCAAGGTATGTCTGAGCATTTTCATTGTCATTCATATCCGTGAAGTGCTGTGTTGGCCACCTGTGGGCACTATACAACAGCAGAGGTGACTGTGCTTCCACTCTCTCCCCTCTCCCCCACTGTCCCCTCTCCATCAGTTTCCACTTCCCCCACCCACCAATTCTTTCTTCCCCAGTCTTGCTGAAGGTCTTTTCCAAGCCATTTCCATAGAGCTCACAGAATGACGCTTGACCAATGACATGCAGTCCTTCACTGTCTCAAGTGGACAGCAGCATTAGTTTGGTGTCAGGCCATCTCAGAGACAACGGAACTCCTTCCTGAGGATTGAAGCCTAGCACTGAGGGTAAGGAGCCCTACCTGGTCAGGTCTGGGCGGAAATCGGGCCCTGCCACTCACAAACAAATGCATGCGCCAGGGCACTAGCCCTGCGGGACCTCAGTTCTCTCATCTATACATAGGGAATAACAGTAGTACCACTTTATATTCTGTGAGGGTAATTGAGAAAATCCATGCCAAGGGCTTAATCAGCACCAGCTATCATGTTAGACTTACTGTTACTTGCTTATGCTCTTGATCCAGCTGGTTGTGGCCAGAGGTACCAGGCACATGGTACTTGGGGTCCACTCAGAAAGGGCCTTAGCCATAGGCCATGGTGGTACACAGCCTTCATGCCTGGGATGCAGGCATGGGTGTGGCTGACCTCAGCAGAGCTGCCTGCAGCCCTTTCACTGGCATGACCACAAAGACTACCCTCTGCTCACAGGAAGAGTGACTTTTCACCTCATGTGAACGCTCCTCCGTGCTGGCCAGCAAATAGCATCCTTTTGGGGGGAATAGAGTGGCTTTCTAACTTTCCTCACTGAGCACTGGCAGGGCTTGGTGTTGACCATGGCTTCCCACTGCCCACCCCCCAGCCACCCACCTTCTAGGCATGTCTGATGCAGCAGAGCCAGCCTGTACCAAGCTGCATCTCAGTCTCACTACACAGGTGCCATGCTGGCCTCTTTCCTCTCAGCAACGTTGAGCACCCTTTACTGCCATTTTCAAGGTGAGCAGAGCTTAGTGATAACCCAGAGGATCTGCTCAAAAACCACCTTGGACATCTTCTTGCAAGTCTAAGGCCATAGCCATGAGGGGCTAGGGGGAAGCCACACACGATGATCACCATTGCCCCAACCTTCTCTCTACAGCATGGGAAGGGAGGAAAGCCATCTGTCCTTTGTGCCCAAGTGGCATTTGGCCCTCTACCCATCAACCCCTGAGACCATTCATTCTTCTTCATGTGGTCTCAGAGTCACAGCACCTTGGTTGTACTGGGCAGAGGTGGTTTCTGGCATAAGTTGGAGGGAATATTTGTCCTTCCACAGTTGACTTAAGACTGAGCCTACTCTCTCTGTGCAAAGTCATCCATGATCATTTACCCACTGGGGAGTCCAGACTTTAAGCCCATAGCCAACCCCCTATCATAAGAGTTCTCAATTGTCTGGCTCCAAATGTGTACTTTACAGCCAATTGCACAGAAATTTTCTCAGAAGACCAACACAGAATTTCAAAATAAATCACTACAAAATGCTAGTGTCCTGGTCTATGCCACACATAATTCAAAGAGTATGGACAAGCCCACACTGACTACGAGACTCATTTCTTTCTACTTTACCCAACAATACAATTCAGAAACCTTCCTGGCAGGAATACCTCTTTGTACAATTCCAGTCAGTGTACTTCACTAATTACACTGGTAGCTTTGCTCACTTGGGCAGTGTTCAGAATATACCCTTATACTAATTGAGAGTGGCTTCCTTCTATGACGGTCAAAGACACCTGGATCCCCTGGTCTTTGTCATACCCAAGCAAAGCCATCAGTGATGTCTGTGGGTCTCTGGCTCTAACTGCTTTGCTGCATTCACATGTATTCACCAGCCAGGGGATATAGAAGATCACTGTCATGATTTGAGAAAGGGTCAGCTAGTGCCAGCCAGGTTTTGAACATGGCACTAGAAGGTCAGAGAATGAAAAAGAGTGTGGAGCCAGGAACCCCACCCAGTATAATGGATTTGAGGGTGGGTTCTGAGTCTAACCCTCAGGGAAGCTTAATGATCAGTAACAGACAGGTGCAGTAGGCTCATATGGGTACCAGGACTGATGGGCAGTGGTGAAATTGAAAGCTGATTGCAAAGAGGAAACTGACTGAAGGTCTAGAAGTGAGTCCCAGACCTAACCTCCCTAGGGGACTTGGGCTTGGCCTCTGGTGTCATAATTGGATCAGGATCTGCTTCTGGGTGACATGGATGGAAGAAGGAGGGAAAACTAGGACCCTAGTCACAGCTGGGGATCACCTGTGGGGATCTGGGGACCAAGGTGGTCTGCACTAGCAATACATAGATTTGTGATCACATCATAATGGGGTCGAGATGGGGATGATGGTATAAGAATCCAGCCAACCTAGGATGACTCTCCAGAAGCAATTGCTCTAAAATGCCCATTCCCTACACCACATTTTCTGTTCTGATTTTGAAATGCACAATTTAGATATGACTCAAACCTTATTCATAACAATCAAAACAAAGGCAAGTTTTGAGACCTTACCATATGCCTGATGCTGAGTTAGGTATATCAGTATCAGTATCAGTTTAGTTGCTCAGTCGTCTCCGATTCTTTGCAACCCCATGAACCGCAGCATGCCAGGCCTCCCTGTCCATCACCAATTCCTGGAGTCTGCCCAAACCCATGTCCATCGAGTCAGTGATGCCATCCAGCCATCTCATCCTCTGTCTTCCCTTTCTCCTCCTGCCTCCAATCCTTCCCAGCATCAGAGTCTTTTCCAATGAGTCAACTCTTCACATGAGGTGGCCAAAGTATTGGAGTTTCAGCTTCAACATCAGTCCTTTCAATGAACACCCAGGATTGATCTCCTTTAGGATAGACTGGTTGGATCTCCTTGCAGTCCAAGGGACTCTCAAGAGTCTTCTCCAACACCACAGTTCAAAAGCATCAATTCTTCGGTACTCAGCCTTATTCACCGTTCAACTCTCACATCCATACATTGAAAAACCATAGCCTTGACTAGACGAGCCTTTGTGGGCAAAGGAATGTCTCTGCTTTTCAATATGCTATCCAGGTTGGCCATAACTTTCCTTCCAAGGAGTAGGCGTCTTTTGATTTCATGGCTGCAGTCACCATCTGCAGTGATTTTGGAGCCCAAAAAAAAATAAAAGTCTGACACTTTTTCCACTGTTTCCCCATCTATTTCCCATAAAGTGATGGGACCAGATGCCATGATCTTAGTTTTCTTAATGTTGAGCCTTAAGCCAACTTTTTCACTCTCCTCTTTCACTTTCATCAAGAGGCTTTTTAGTTCCTCTTCACTTTCTGCCATAAGGGTGATGTTGTCTGCATATTTGATATTTGATATTTGATATTTCTCCCAGCAATTTTGATTCCAGCTTGTGCTTCTTCCAGCCCAAGGTTTCTCATGATGTACTCTGCATATAAGTTAAATAAGCAGCATGACAATAGACAGCCTTGATGTACTCCTTTTCCTATTTGGAACCAGTCTGCTGTTCCATGTCCAGATCTAACTGTTTCTTCCTGACCTGCATACAGGTTTCTCAAGAGACAGGTCAGATGGTCTGGTATTCCCATCTCTTTCAGAATTTTCCACAGTTGATTGTGATCCACACAGTCAAAGGCTTTGGCGTAGTCAATAAAGCAGAAATAGTTTTTTCTGGAACTCTCTTGTTTATTCGAGAATCCGGTGGATGTTGGCAATTTGATCTCTGGTTCCTCTGCCTTTTCTAAAACCAGCTTGAACATCTGGAAGTTCACGGTTCATGTATTGCTGAAGCCTGGCTTGGAGAATTTTGAGCATTACTTTACTAGCATGTGAGATGAGTGAAATTGTGTGGTAGTGTGAGCATTCTTTGGCATTGCCTTTCTTTGGGATGGGAATGTAAACTGACCTTTTCCAGTCCTGTGGCCACCACTGAGTTTTCCAAATTTGCTGACATACTGAGTACAGCACTTTCACAGCATCATCTTTCAGGATTTGAAATAGCTCAACTGGAATTCCATCACCTCCACTAGCTTTGTTTGTAGTAATGCTTTCTAAGGCCCACTTGACTTCACCTTCCAGGATGTCTGGCTCTAGCTGAGTGTGAGTGATCACACCATTGTGATTATCTGAGTCATAAAGATCTTTTTTGTAAAGTTCTTTTGTATAATTTTGCCACCTCTTCTTAATATCTTCTGCTTCTGTTAGGTCCATACAATTTCTGTCCTTTATTGAGCCCATCTTGGCATGAAATTTTCCCTTAGTATCTCTAATTTTCCTGAAGAGATCTCTAGTCTTTCCCATTCTGTGTTTCCCTCTATTTCTTTGCACTGATTGCTGAGGAAGGCTTTCTTATCCCTCCTTGCTATTCTTTGGAATTCTGCATTCAGATGGGAATATCTTTCCTTTTCTCTTTGCTTTTCACTTCTCTTCTTTCACAGCTATTTGGAAGGCCTCCTCAGACAGCCATTTTGCTTTTTTGCATTTCTTTTTCTTGGGGATGGTCTTAATCCCTGTCTCCTGTACAATGTCACGAACCTCCGACCATAGTTCATCAGGTACCCTGTCTATCAGATCTAGTCCCTTAAATCTGTTTCTCACTTCCACTGTATAATTACAAGGGATTTAAGTTAGGTATATACATCATCACCACTCAGCACAATGATAAAAAATATCCTCTTTATGGAAAATAAATGGAGTTTCAGACAGGTTAAGTAACCACAGCAACAGAAGGGTAGAGTCAAGAGTGAAGTCTGGTCTGCCAGATCCCAACGGCAGGGCTCTTGCCACTTGGCTATGTTGGGCACCTACCATGTAAGCCCACAAAGGGGATTAAAAAAATCAGATCAGTATGTCAACAGCTTCCAGTCCAGTGGACAGAGAAAGCCCTACACCTGAACAGATCTGACCAGGATATTCAGAGCATGTACCTTCTTTCCTGGGGATGAAGTAAGATGCTGGCAGAAGAGAGACAATGTACAGCCACATGCCTCTGACTGCCTCCTCTTTTAAGGAGGAGAATTAGAGCAGGGAAGATTTAAGAACCCTGAGCCACAGCTGCCATCCAATTCCAGCATCCATCCCAGGCCAGCCCTGCCTGGGACTGAAGCCTGCAAATCAGACATCAAAGCCATTGCCTGAAGGCCACCAAGGAGCATTCAGGACAACAGTGAATCCTACAGCCATGCATGAGACAACTGTGTTCTGATTTTCAAAATAGAGAAGAGAGTAGATTAAGTGAATAAATTTTACCTCAATCCCCTCCTACTTCTGAAACTTCATAGTTAAATTAGTGCTTTGTGAGCCTCAAGGAAACAGTGACAAAACCCAGCATGGATCTCTAAGTATAAGTCAGGTCAAATGACATTGTTCCTTTGTCTAAAATTTTATGCAATTTTAGAGAAAAAGAATATAGACAGTGTACCTAGATTTCAAGGATAGTAATTGAAAAAAGTACACAGATACTTGAGTACCAAAGGAAGAAATGTTAGCTAAATGATAATTCCAGTGCTTGGATTCAAGCTGCTTTGAAAATAGCACAAAAGTAGAGTGTACAACTCCAATAATAGTAGTAAAACAAAATAGCTTACTTTCACTGGATGCATCCTGTATGCCAAACACTGTTCTAAATATTACCCCATTTATACCCTTGACAACACAGTGAGGCAGATGCTAACACTACACCCACTTTATGAATGAGAAAATAGAGACAGAGAGCTATGTCACGTGCCCCACATGACACAGCTGGAAAGTGTCAGAGCATTGCTTAAACTCAACCCTAGAGCACAGACCGCAAAGCCCACACTCTCAACCAATTAGGCTAATACTTGTCCATTGAAATCGATTTTCAAAATGGTGTATACTTGAAAGAGCACGGTGCCCAAACCCATGAGGCCAAAAGGTCTGAAGTTACACGTGTAAGTGCAGGAAAGAAAAGACCCATATGGGCAGTATCTCCTGAAGAGACAAACAAAAACTTTGAATGTTTAGAAGTAAAAAAGTCTGATCGGAGCCCATGGTGTGAGAGGCTGAACTAAAGTGAACAATCAACAGGATCCCAGTCTCAGAAGAGCCACCAAATTTCTTTGGACCCCGCTTGGGGGTGAGGGTCATATGTTTCATTTTGGCTGCCATATTCTAAGAATTGGATTGACAAATGTGAGAGATTCAGAATAGGCAGCCAGGACACTGAGGTTCAGGAAATCATGCACATTGGGGAGTAGATAATGTTTAACCTACAGTAGGTGATTGAGGAAGGATGAGAAAGTTGTTCATAAGCAATGGAACCAAAGGTTTCCCCTGCAGGACATTGCTCCTCAGTGATGGACCAGTGGTGAGGAGGGAAGGAAGGCAGTGCCTGATCCAAGGTGCAGAAACTCATACAGTGATAGGTGATGGCTGTCTAGCAGTGGAATAGAGCCACCCTGCAAAAAAACTCAGCTGTTTGTCATCACAAATATTCAGAAAGCTAAAAATGAAACAACCACTTCTCAGGGTTGTTGGAGAGATGAGGCTGACACGGGAGAGGGGTTTGAGAGGCAAGGCCTAGAAGGCCACTCCAAGTGTTAATAATCTGTGACTCCAAATGCCCATACGATGAAATGTTCTTAAGATGAAAAACTGAAACAGAAATGTCAGCGCTTATGCCCAGCTATTAGCTTAAAGCTTAGAGCCACATGATGCCTCCTAAGGGTTATATTCACTTGGGTCCAACAACTGCGAAAAGAAATTGTAGATTATAGAAGTGTGAAAGCCCAAGTACACAGGCAATGCTGACCCTTCTTGAAACAGCAGTGACAGCTATAAATAGCTTTCAGCTCACTGTTGCATGCCCTCAATTCTACATCGAGGTGTATACACTATCAGAATCCAGGTACTCAGAGAAACAGCTTATCCCATGACACCTGTTCTTCCATGACCCTTGTTGGAATTTCACCTCAAGGAAAACATGCGTTATCTCCACTTCAAAAGCACACATGATATGTTTTTATGTGCAGTGTGTATCACATACCAGAGTAAAGTCAAGTAGCTCCTTTACCTATAGAAAGGGGCACATGGTGGAACTTCTCCTAGAGCCCTGATCAGTAATGAATGAGTAAAACTAACCTTGAGTAAAGTAGCCCTCTTTCGATAGGTTGCAACTCCTAGATGAAGAGGAACGTGTTTTTGAAAAGGTTGGTTTTGGGGCAGTATTTAAAATCATCCCCAGTGTGTAGGCATGTGCATAAGCAGTCCCCAGTTTATAACACTGGATTCTTGTGCCCTGTTGGAGTGCTGTCACCCTGGGTGAAGCTTCCTGCTCTGTTGGACTAATGGACCCTTCCCTGAAATGATGGCACCCAGAGGCTACCTCTGGACCTTCTTGCTAGGTGGTAAGAAGGGCCATCTGAGGGGTGAAACCCATCACTCCTTCACTCTATTCACCTGATCCTCCATCTAAGCTCAGGGGAACAGTCCCCACCAGTCACCAGTGGCTTTGCTTCTGCTTCAGTTTCCCCCTCCATCCTCCCTGAGCCTGCTCCACCCAGGTACTCACTCATCTCTCCTCTCTCTCCTCCATCACTGTTCCCACCACCCAAGACAGAGAATGTAATGGAAACTGAGCCAGAGCAGGTGGGGGTGGTTCTGAGAACTAGTGAGATCCTCCCCTGAAACGCTCAACACTGACACACACTCACACCACACCCTCTCCTCTTCTCTTCTTCCCCGGGTATGTATTCATACCCTCCCAATCCCCTGTCTCTCCAGTCTGCTACACAAGACATTGATGGGGAGGAGCAGGCGCTTTGATTCCACTCGGCAGGAATTCATTCAATGGCCCTTTTCCCCAGGAGTCATAAAGCACAGGACAGAGAAACATGACCTAATTCTAAAGCAATGTTCTCAAACTTTAGTGAGCTTCAGAATCACCTGGAGGGCTTGTTAAAACTCAGATCTCTGCCTTCTCTTCTCCCCACTCCCCCTCCCCAGAGTACCTCATTCAGAAGGTCTAGAGAGGGGCTGAGAATTTGTATTTCTAACAAGTTCCCTGGTGACACTGAAGCTGCTTGTCCAAGCTCTGCATCTAAAAACCACTGCTATAAAGGAAACCATTACTGGCCATCTTGTCAAATATAAGCCAGCAGGACTCAGGACTGGTGGAAGAAGGTTATGATCTGATGTCCTTACAGACTTTTCACAGTGGCATGAAGACTATCAGACCTGTCTGCAGAGGAGTTCCTTCTTTCTCTGTCATCTCAAGGCCCTTTCCATCCCCTGAGTCCTGCTCTCCTCTTCTTCATCCTGCCTGGAAAGACCAAGTTTGGGCAATGCCACACTCCTGGGCAGTCCATCCAAGGACTATGTTCCCTATATCATAGGGACCACTATGCTGCCCTGGGACAGTTGGGATGAAGGAGGTTAACAGCTGCCAACAAAGGATGAAACATGAGCTTAATAGAGAGTAGGCAGAAATGCGAGAAGGAAAAGTGGATTATTTTCCTTTGCTGTGGGAGGCAGATTCAAGAGCAAGAGTAACAGCAAATCTCCAGCACCACATGGCCATCTCCAATATCCTCCTAAGAGCTACCAAAGGGTAGTTCTCAATGTGTGTGAGGTCGTGGCACTGGAAGCAGACAGTCGTGAGCTTTCATCCTGGGGCTTCCATGACATCCTGTCATTAATTCCCACAACCTCCTAATCTGAGTTCCATCATGCCCAATTCGGCCAATAAGAAGCCCCAGTGCACAGAATATGCCACATGGCCCAGGCCACACCCCTTAGGATCCACACCCAACGTGCTGGCCTTGCTGTTCAGCCTCTCTGAGTCAGGAGGAAAGTCAGAGGTGGTCACCAGGCACCACAGTGTCTCCCATGAGAGGGGACAGTGGTATAGGACAATAATTTCTAGAGCCCCTTCCAACACTCCACCTCTATGATCAAAGCTGCAGAGGTAACCCAGTGCATTTGAAGAAGAAATAAAGAAACAAGACAAGCACTCGCTTGTCTCTGTGATCCATCAGCGTTTCTCCCATGTGGGTGATGGAGAAAAAGGGTTTTTGTGGTCAGAAATGTAACAAGGCAATTATTTTTACACCAATCCTTTCACATAGTTTTTCACAGACAGCAATTTTATAAGACATAATTATCTATTTTCACCTGCTTCATAAATTCCTCCTTTCCATTTCTTCCCCCATAAATAGAAATTACTTAAAACTGAAGACATGCATTTTGGTGCTCACAGGGCTGCACACTTCCTCACGCATTCCTGGCTCCCACCTCTCTCCTGCTGCCCCCCCCCGCCCCCCCCACACACACTTCCAGGGCCATGAGAACCTCCTGCGAAAGAAGTGAGTCTGACCCTGAGGAGTCACAGAGTCCCTGCTCCTCGAGAACTGAGAGCCCAGCTCCTTGGCCACCACTGCTCCTGCACAGTTCTCAGCATCTCTCAGATCTGGAGGCAAGCTGCACCTGGAGTCCTCAGATGCTCTGTCTGCAGCTCCCTCCTCCCACGGCCTGTCCGCTCCCAGTGGCCGTCACCTTCTCATCTGTTTTCATCGAGATCTCCAGGCCAAGGTGAATGGTGACTGTGATCTGAGCTGCACGACAGATTCTGCTGTGACACTTGGGGCTGGCACCAAACCTGTTCTCCCCCTGAGGACATCACTTTTATTTTTAGGTCTCCAATCATGCTGGAAGCTTCCATATCTGCTGCAATCTTCACACTTTCCAGGGATGTAACCAAAGCAAGTTCTAACACTGATTGAGAGTTTACTATGAACCAGGCACTGAGCCAAAGACTCCATAATATGATTTTGTTTAATCCTCATAACAACCCAGAGAAGCATGCATTATTATGAGGTCATGAGATGAAAATAACAGAACGTAAGAAAGGTAAGAGATTAGTCCAAGTTTGCAGAGACAGAGACAAGATTCAAACTTCGGTCTGTGAAGTGCCAAGGCCACCTTCCCAACGCTACAGGAAAATATACGATGCAATCAGCTTTTCTAGGACCTATTTAAGGACATCGGGACAGCTTAGGGTGCCAAGACTCCCCAGGGGGCCTCAGGAGGATGAAGCAGGAGGAGAAAGGTAAGAAACTTCCTCAGCTGAAGTCAGTAACCTTGATGTTCAGAGTCTCAGCTCCCCAGCCTAGAGCCTTTGCAACCCTTCCTGGCTGGTGGGGCTGGACATTCCCTCTGACCTCTCCTCCTGCCCACTTCTCCAAGTAGCCTACTGATAATTCTTCCTCATTAAAGGTGGTCCCCACTGAGCACTCCATATAGCCTAGCTTCTTTCAAGGGGTTCTGCTAGCAGAGGTTGGGATGGGGGTGGTGTCACCTGTGATCTGTGACCTGCCTCTAGTCATGTCTCAGCTCTCACCTCATCCTATCCATGGCTTAGGTTGTCCTTCTGCCTCTGAGGGCAGCTCTGACATGCTGTAGCGTTGCACCCTAAACACTTACATCAGTCTTCTTGGTCCTCCCTTCCTTCCCTCCAAACCCTGCTGAGAACAAGGCTTCCTCCTGAAAATGAGCCCATGCGGCCATGGCAGGACAAGGGGGCAGTTGGCCAGGTATGATGTGGCAGATCCAGAACACCAGGACTGGCAGAAACCCAAGGAGGATGGAGAAGACGGAAGAAGGGAACTGGGTATCCAAGATTAGCAACAGTAGCATCATCACAGATGCATTCACACAGCTCCCTATGCCCCTTTTCTCTGACTTCACTAAAAGCCCACCCCAGCCCTTTGACACAGCCTTGGGGTGCATCCAAGTCCCTGCTGACTCCATAAGCTTCGTCAAGCACAGGGCTGGACACTGTGCTTGGGCTTAGGGCTGCCAGGGCATCTCAGCGGTCAAGGAGATTCCAGGTTCTCCCTGGAGATTAAAAAGAAAATAAAGAAATGCCCACACAGGGCTATGAAAGTTGTCATGCATTTTAAATGTTTAGATTAATTTAGAATAAATTAACACTTGAACACTATAAAAAATACAATGAATATATATGTGGTGCTTGTTTCACGAGATTAGCAAGAGTCATAAAAATATCAATTTTTAGCAAACTACAGATATTTTTAGCCTTGTAAAAGAGTACATTTTAAACCATAACTTTTTTTGTAAAATGTCCAGTATTGTCAGTGAATGATTATTGATACAACCTCATTAAAAGACAGTGGCAACAGGCCATGCCTGAGGCCTAGGCTCTTGGAGGCTTCCCACACTGTGCTCTTTCCCCCATCACATGCCAGACCTGAACACTGTAGACACCCACCGTCCTATACCTTTTAGAAGGACAGAGCTCCCCTTTGCCTGGTTCCTCCCAGCACCTCATCAGGCCACAAGCATCCTTTGTTTGCCTGGACAGAGGTATGCACTTGCGAAGTGAACAAGCACCGAGGCCCTGCCCACCCCCATCACCCTCTCTCAGCTGGCCGGGCCCATCCTGGCAGCCTTGCTCCACCTGCAGAACCAGCTGAGACCCTAGGCCATGGTACAGGGCTGTGCCTGGCCTCCACAGCTCCAGATATGCTCCTTGTATCTGAAAAATTATTTACACTGGTGATGTGTGATGCCTTTTAAGAGAACAGATGGCACCTCCAATTAGAATGCTTTAAAAGGAAACCCTAATGAGAGTATAAAAGCCAACAAATTGACTTTTTCATACAGTACTTCCTTGGCACACAATAAATCAAATATATAATGAGACTCAATAAAATAATAGGTTTATTTACACTTGTTTTGCCTAGCATTGTGCTGCCGGCCAGCCCAGCCTCTGGGTCCTCTTACCCAGGGCTGGCCCCTGCCAACCAGAGCCTGGAGCTGGACAATGTGTCCGTGAGCTGCTCTTGGATAGACCTCTACAGGCAACTGGGACTCTGATTTGGCATTTCCGGCAAGACCCTAGAGTTCTGCTTCTGGGGGTTGAAAGAGCTCAGGGCTGTGTACAGGGTGTGGCGACATTCCTCCACACAATTCCATCCTGAGAAGTCCTGCATTCACCTCCCGACTCTGGGTAAGATGTGGAGATGGTGGTGGGACATAGGGGCTGGAAAGGTGTGCCTAACTTAGAGCTAGCTGTACCAGTGTAGGAGAGAAAAGCTTGGGAGGTCTGAGTTCAATGAGCTGGACTCAGGACATGGGTGAGCAGTGGGCAATGAGGGTCTACAGTGTGCAGAGTGAAGGCTCCGGGATGCTCCTGCTTATACCAGGAATCATCCCTGTTGGCTCAAGCACATCAGGTCAGGTGACAGAGAGATAAAAGGGAGATGTCACGTGAGAGGTAGACCAGAGAGGTGCTATATAGCAACGAGCTCCACATCTGTCATTGCCCTACCTTTCTCTAGGTAGCCTTCTTCAGGGGCTGGATGGATTTAGAGGGTGTGTATGCTGGAGTTGGGAGCTGGGGTCCCAGCCTTTTATTTCCATGAATTTATCTTCAGAGGGAGGCTGGACAGTAAGAGAGGGTCCATGAAAGTGGAGGGGAATGTTTTCAGGACAGAAGCTGTGAAAACCTGGGTTTTGGCAATCATGGAGACTGGTCCTTAGTCTGGATATCCAGGAAGCAGAGCTTGAGCCTAAGTGGCTTCTAAAGAAGTGCAGGAAACAATGCTTGTCAGGTTCACAGGGATACATCGAGGAACCTCAGAAATCAGTACAGGCATACCACAAAAGGAAGACTGGGACTCCAGTCAGCAGAAATGGAATCATTTCTGTTCATATCAACCCAGAGAGATCGGGGGGGAAATCAATTTACAAAAAGATGAGCTTTTTCTCAGTTCAAATCTATAAGCATTGATTAACCTCAGAACTTTGATCCAGAAGACACTTTCATTCTTCTTCTTTATCCAGCAAAGGTTATATATACTGCAAGGCCAGAATTAAGAAATTCTACCTGGAGTTCAGTCATTTTTTTCTGCCCATCAAACTGCAAATATGTATGAAATGTTTTCTCCATGTCTTTCTATAGTAGGGTGGGCAGAAGGAGCTTAGTCAGAGGAGGTGAAGGAAAGGTCCTTACTCAGAGCAATCTGGGCAACATTACCCAACACAGAAGAAAGTTCTAGCATAATTAGAGGTTAACCTGGAGCACAGACTTCTGAATGCAACAAGAATATTGAAAGGGAAAAACATGCCTATTTTAGGGCTGCCACACTTAGGAGAGGAGGAGCAAGTTCTTGAAAGTGCTGTGTAGGGATAAAGGTGCTTCTGATCTCTGCCTGATGGCGAAATATGAGGGAGAACATGGTGGGGAAATTCTCCCCTCCTCCAGCCCTCCCCAGGGAACAGAGTTGCCCCTCTTCAGTTTTGGCAGGATGACTGCCCTTCCCTCTATAGCAGAGAGTGGGAGAGTGGGGGCTGATGCACAGGCCCCAGCCTCAGGGATCCACACTAGACTCTGGTCCTGTCATTTTGCAGAGGTATGGATTTACCATATAGGCACCTGGCACACAAGGATAACCTGGGTAAACAAAAAGACAAGTAAAGGATAACTGGACACTCTGCTGTACAGCAGAAATTCATACAACACTGTAAAGCAACTATGCATGTGTGTGCTTGGTTGCTAAGTCAAGTCCAAGTCTTTGTAGCCCACCAGGCTCCTCTTCCCATGGGATTTCCCAGGCAAGAATACTGGAATGAATTGCCATTTCCTTCTCCAGGGGATCTTTCCAACCCAGGGATCAAACCTGCATCTCCTACAGCGCCGGGTGCATTATTTACCACTGAGCCAATACTCCAGTATAAAGTTTAAAAGGGGGAAGTACTGAGAGGCAGAGGAAGGCTTCTTGAGCTTGGCTGGGTGGGGAACAGTTTAGAAAAGAAGTTGAAAAGGGGGAAGATCAGCAACTGGCAGACAAAGTGGGAAGCAATGGTTGGGATCAATGGCTACTGCCAATAGGAATTTTTGTTTAAAGATGTTAAGTTAAATTCTCTTTTCTACTTCTCCATTGAATGTTCAGTAGAATCTACATCCATTGCCATCCATTGGTTATCTCTGGATATAGATAATATGGTTGCATTTATTTTCATATTTACTCTTTTCCACTCAAATTCTCTCCAGTCAATAGGCATTAACTTTATAATCAGAAACTATAACAAATATCATTTTCTAAAAATCTACATTAAAAAAAAGGAAAATTTTACTAGACAATTAGTAAAATCATGAGAGTTCTGAGGGGAGCCTGGTCACAGAGATATAGGAAGCCTAGTGAAAAGAGAGGATATTCTCAGCTGTGAAGACCAAGTGATCTTGGAGGAGGTGACTGGAAGAGTTACCAGGAATTCTTCCAACATCTTGGTGCACCTTGATTTTGCACTCAAAGAACTCTCCATTTGACATTTGTAACCATCTGGTGGATAGAAATTGTCTTGCTTGGGTAGGAGGAAGGCCCTCTTATCTGGGAGGAGGGGACAAAGAAAGAACATAATCATGACCCGTACTATGTACTAGGATAGGGGGGCCCTGCTTGCCCAGCAAGGAGCTGTTCATTTCAGCACCACAGCCAGCATTTCTGCTTTGTACCTTGCAATTGGAGAATGGTGTCTTAAGTCTTCCTTGCCCCAGGCCCACCACTCGCACTTTCAGACAAACTCCCCAGCCCCGAGTCCCTACTACACACTTACTAGTGCATGCCACTTCTGGGGGGTCAAAATCCGCTCGGTAGTAGCCGGTCCGGCAGGTGCAGATGGGAGATGCCTCTGAAGGGGATCGGCTGTTGGAAGGGCAGTGAGAGCAGACCTCAGCTTCCTGGCTGGCCTTGAACATCCCTGCAGGGCAAGCTGAAAAATAAAGATGCCGTCTTAGGATAAATGGAATAGGGGCCACAGAGGCCTTTCCCTGGAACTGGAAAAGGAACCATTCTGTCCCCTTAAAAAGGACATCGAGATACCCCATTGCTCAAAGTGAGGATTTCAGATAGAGGAAACCCCTACTTAAAACTTCCAAGTCTTCAAACATCCTTAGTGAAATATATTTTCCCAGTATCAATGGCCTCTCTCACTTGAACAATATGAATAATGATTCTTCCCTTTCAGGTGTGTTGAGAGATTTAATTGAGAAAATGAATCTAATGTGTAGCTCAGTGTCTGAGGCATAAGTGCTCTATCGATGGTTATTCCCTCCCTCTTCCACCTGGTTAACAGTCGGGGCCTTACCCTGATCCACTCAGTGAAGGAATTTCACCAGTACTCAGATGGAATGATGCACTGGTTGACAACGGGCTGGACCTATGGCTCTTAAATGTCACATTGGAACACACATGAGGGACACTGTGAGCTGTGTTAACACTTATGATGAATGATGGTAAAGGGCTGAAATTCATGAGTGATTCTTTGAGAAGAAATTAAAGTGATTTCAAGGTTACTGGCTTAACAACATCATTCTCCCTTAATTGCATTTTGAAATGCTTGGAGGTGGGGGCGGGGCACAGCAGGATGGCTTTACAGGCAGTGCACCAGGGAACGTGTCATGTACTCAGTGTCATCTATCATGTACATGTCAGGGGGACGCCTGGTACAGCCCAATGCCCACTAGGGCTGTCCACAGATATAAGGCCCTCACTCTCTTTTCTCCATAGGGCAGCCTGTGAGGAGCCATGCTCCCCAAAGTCTGGCTCTAGGCCAGTCCCTATTTTTACCATGCCTCATCTCCAGAGACCTCTGACTCCAGACATCTGGTTCCTGCCTTGCTGATTCCTCAGGAAATTGGCCCTGCCTATCTGCTTCCCTTGGGCCCTTTCTCACTATCTCAGCTCCTGACTCTTCTGGTCCCCAAGAAACCTGCTCTGGCTTATCCTCCTTTGAGACTAAGCAAAACTAATTTCATGGTCAACTGGCTTTCTTACATACTTCATTAATTCATTCAGCAGACCTTTAATATGATCCTGCTAAGAACTTGATCCAGGGAATTTTGAGAACAGAACCTGCCCTCAAAGAGTTCTTGATCCAATGTAGTCATACAACCACAATACTACGTGATCATTGCCGGGGGCTTCTCAGGTGGCACTAATGCTAAAGAACTTGCTTGCCAAAGCAGGAGACATAAAAGATGTGTGTTCATTCCCTGGGCTGGGAAGATCCCTTGGAGTAGGAAATGGCAACCCACTCCAGTATTCTTGTCTGGAGAATCCCATGGATGGAGGAGCCTGGCAGGCTACAGTACATAGCGTTGCGAAGAGTCAGACACAACTGAAGCGACTTAGCATGCACACATGTGATCATTGTCATAGTAGAAGTGCCACTACTAAGGTTTCTGCTTATACAAAACCTATTTGCTCATCTTCGCAAATAGACTGTTCCTTCCTGGAAAGTGCAGAGTATTTTTTAACATTCTTGTTAAGTGCTTACATGCCTCTATGGGATAGCTATTATTAGCTCCATTTTGTTAATAAGGAAATTGGGACACTGAAAGGTTAAAGAAAGTTGCCTAGAATCACACAGTGGGAGAAGTAATAGAGATGATATACATGTAAACTATTTGGAAAATATCCATATCTCTTCTACCAATATAAGAAAGAATTGTTTCCTATGCTGGGTAAGTTTTCTCACTCCCTCACTTGAAGAGAGCTAAAGGGTTTTGGTCACTCTGGAAGTGCCTGGAGCAGGAGCTCATCTTGAATAGGAGGGAATTTTTGTCATGGAATGTTCTGGAAATGCATAACTCAGGTGTATTCCAAATAGTCCATGTCTTTTGGGTTGTTAACACCTTCTACTCACAAAAGGGGTCTGCGGTCAGACATTTTGAATCTGTGGATTTTAAAAGGCCATCTCATTTTTTAGTAAAAATTTTTCAGAACTTCAAAAATTGGGATATAGGATGCTGTATTTTCTCACCAAGAAACCCTACTTTGAAGCACATCTCCTGAGATTTAAGTTCCATGGAACACACTGGGGTAAACTCTGTCTAGATGCTTCAGTAACCTTATCTTAAAGATCTCTGTTGTAACTCATGTAGAAATGGGCCACTCGCTACACATCTCAGCACATTCAAGAGAAACTTCTGGGTAGAAAGCAACACACATACACACAAACACTTAAATCTCTACTAAAGGCTTAATAAATACAACACCAAAGGAAAACTGAACAGTATGCCCAAAGTGTCCTAGAATTTGACTTGCAGATTTATCCTTTCAGGCCCACACAGTAAAGTCTCTCCTCCTCTTTCCTCCTCTCTCCCTTTCTTCTTTCCATTTCTCTTCCTTCTCACCCGTGAGAAGCACTTGGCCTTTTCTACTGTGGATCACCCAGCATTGCTGCCTCGCTCAGTACTGGAGGTGGAGAACACATAAATCCCATGCCTTGCTGCCCAAATGCAGCAGAAGCTCTTTGCCTGGGCAGTGGGGGAGGGGAACCGGGTGACTCGTGCATTCACTGGAGCCCTGCCACTTGTAATTTTCTTATTGTATCAGTCCAAGAGAAACAAGGTGTTTTCACTTTCTTTTGAGCAATTAAAAGCCTTCTTTCTTTACATTTAATACATTAACAGCATGAACAGCCATCCTGATGTCCATGAGTAGCAAGGGAGTTAGAAAGTGTCTTCCTTTGACATCTCTGCTGAAGGAAGGCAGAACCAGAATGAGGTGACTCCAGGACAAGGTGATTCCACAGAGACGGGCAATGACAGAGAAGAGGCCAAGCTGAACTTCAAAAGAGAGAAGTTCAGAGACGGGCTGGGGTGAAAGGCCTTGGACGGGGGCAAGACTCCATCCCCCCTTGACAACAGCCCTGGGTCCGACTCCCAGCTCAGCTGGGTACTACCTGGCTGACCACTAGCAATGTCATCCTCATCTTGCTTATCTGCATAAAGAATCCATAAAAAAGAAATTTAACCCTTCTCACAAAAACTCCCACAGGTCATTAGAATTTATTAAACTCAAATATGAAAATTTACCTAGGCTCAGTAAGAGTTAAAACAGTGCTAATTCTTCTTTACTTTTATTTTTCCAGTTCCTTTTAAAAACAAGTTTTCTTTTAAGATTGATAAGCTTAGAGTCCCAAAGTGGGCAAATCAATCCTGGGACCAAATGGAAAAATGTGTTTCTGCACAGATTATTGCTGTTTTGTATAATGGGGGAATCATTATATCTGTAACATATATCTTATTGATAATCACAAAATAGATGAATCTCATTAATATTCAGATTTCATAAGTTAATATTGTTTCAAAATCTATGTCTAGGCATTCTCTAATTTATAAAGAAGCAGTATTCCTAGGTTCACTTATTGAACATTTAGACTAACTTGTCAGCATACTTGGGCTATATTTTCTCATAGAATTAATGCTTTAAATAATGCTTAGAGTGCCAGGCTAGTCCACAAAGCCTTTTTTTTTTTTTTTAACTCATCTTGTATCAGACATCACTGAAAAGAAATAGAAGTTAATAAGATTGTTACTTTACTAGAAATTGAACATAGAAAAATAAATAAGAAATTTATGCTACCCCTTGAGGAAAAGCAGCTTTAATTAGAGGTGATACATGGAGCTGCTGTTACAGTCTAACAAAAAAAAATTAGATCAAGGGAAGCAAAAGCAATGGCCTCAGCCCAGAGAAGTCACCTGAGTATATAAAGCAGTTGGGAATAACACAGTGGAGAATGGGAGGGGCTCTGGCAGCCACGCACACCTGCCTGAAGGCTCAAAAAAAATAATAATTAAATGCCGTGATCACCTAATCAAGCACATATCCTAAATTGTCAAGCAATTTTGAAGTTGATAACACAGTTACTTGCTTTAATATCATTTCAAAACTCAGGGGCTGCTTTTCTCTTGATTAAAATTATGGTCAGCAATATCACTATAGTCATGAACCACTCGCTCAACTAAATTTTACAGAAGATCTAGGCGAGCAGAGCCCAGAGGGTAGGGGACAGACTCTGGGAAGTGCCCTTCCTTGAGGGGTGAGAGAGGAGGCAGACAATGGAAGGCTGGCTTATTTCCACACAACACCATGGGTGTGTGTGCACAAGCTTGGGGTTGGGAGGACCGGTCAGGCGAGAAGTGCCTGACTTGGAGGATCCCCCACTATCAGATGAGGACCAGATGAAGAATTTTCCTGTGGTGACTAAGGGGTGAAATTCAAGGGATGCTACGACAAAACTCGAAGGGAAGAGGTGGAAGAATAGGAGAGGCAGGGAAGGAAATTAGGTCAGAGACTGCCCAGGCCCATCTCCACGGGGAGCATTTCATCACTATTTTGGGAGGTGTGTGGGAAAAGAAGAGCCGCAGGGCCTTGCTGTTTATTCCCACAGGACCTCTGTCCAAGGGACACCTGTGACTTGGAGGGCTGTAGGTTTCTGACACTAGCACAGCCCAGATTTCTTTCTTTCCTTAAGAAAAGGGGGGTTGACTGCCACTGACTCCATTGCAGAGGATCACGGAGAGTGATCCTTTTAGCTGGTACTCCCTCCTTGCCACGCACACACATCTCCCCCCACCCCCACCCCCCGACTCTGGCAGAGAGCAACAGACAAGACATCAGTACCAGGTCCCTAAGTATGTGTGTATTTTCCATCCCCCAAGCAAAATATGCAGCATTTCCCTCCCCCTTCAAGCAACGAGGGACTGGTACATGGGACCTCTAGCCGATATCCAGAAGGGCACCTTGAAACACCCACCCAACTTCTCAGAGCCTCAGGATGTAAGGAATCATCTAGAGCTTATGATGCTCTCGAGAACCCCCTCCCTTCCCCTCCCCTCCCTGCATGCAGCCTCCCCGTGACACTAAATCCATCACCAACAGTACTATTACTTTATAAAGAAACAGATTAAGTGTCTCATAAACAGTGCAGTGATTGAGATAATGGAAAGCGCCTCTCGTCCCCATCTGCAGCATCAGGTTATGAAGCATTTCCAAGCAGCCAGGAAGAGGAAATTAATAGAAGCAAGAGGGAATAACCACTTTTATGCAATTTCCTCAGGAGATAGTGGACCATCTAATCTTTATTGGAGCCCTTTAACCTGTCACTCAGTACTCACCAGAGCCTCTTTAGCTCTCACAATTTTTCTTGATATCCTAGAGAGATAAAATGAAAACCTCATAACATTATTTTATAATTTTTGTACTTGGAGGGTGCACATTGCCTCTGCCCCTCCCCCTCTACTGAGGCCTCACGAAACATTTTTATGCAGCAGGAATGTGGGAGAGCTTAACTATTCCGGGTGCATGGTCCAGGGGGTCACAGCTTCTCTGCAGAAAGGAAATCTCTCCTCGCATTTTAAATGCAATGCTTCCCTCCACCGCCGCCTTCTGTCCTTGGTTTTTCTTTTTAATAATCTGATTACTTCTCCTGATCTAATTTTTTTTCCCCCAAATGAGTTTGCAAAGGTTCACGCCAATGAATATTCATCCCCTGTTTAAGAACCGGGTGCCTTTTCCTCAAGGCAGGTGCAGCTCAGCAGCTGGCTGGGGAGGTGGGCCTGCCTCTGCCGGTGATATTGAGAGGGGCGAGGCGTGTGCTCCTGGCGAGAAAGAAAGAGGTTCACAGCCCTGAGCTCACTGCCTCTCAACCTCCCCTTTCGTTTCCAAACTTTGCTCCTGCTTTCCAGGAGCCCGCTGGGGTGGGCAGTGGCTAAGACACACCTCCCCAGCCCCCGGGATGGACGTGGTGGGCGGGAGAGGGGGTGGGGACAAGCCCTTTCTGCATGGCTGTGCACAGCTCTGCAAGGCTCTGCTCTGAGGTCTTGCGGCCTCAGGTGAGCCCTGTTTGTATATTCACACCTGTGACCCAATGCCTCCCTCATCTTCACTTTATGGGGGCTGACCCCAGGGGTTCTTCACTCTGGACCTCCAGGCGTGAAGCTCTGGGGAAGGAGTTGTGCTGGGGTTCCTTGTCTATGTCATCAGCAGTCTGTGCGCTTCCCAGACATAGGCCTCTCTGAACAATGTCAGGACATCCCAGTGGGACCCAGGCCTTGTGAAACCTCCATTTTCCCTTACAGTGAAGGCAGTGTGTTGAGAAAACCAATAGCAGAGAAGTGGTTTCCAGGCATCCACCCAGCGGATCATCCAACTACTGCACTAGATGGAAAGCTCTCTGAAGGGTGATGTCAGGTGTGGCCCTCTTTGCATTTTCCTCTCCCTGGTACTGAGCAAAGGCCTTCCCCATAGACATATGCACTGGCTGCCTGGAGGTGGTGCACACGCACAGGCCTTGAAGGATGGGCAAAAGCTGATTCAGAAATGGGAGGGTGAGGCAAAGGGAAAAGAGTGCCCCAAGCCTCAGAGAGAAAAGGAACAGCACTTGCCTGGGGAACCTAGAGTGAGAGGGAACCTGGCAGTAAAGGCTGCCTGGCACACACAGCATTCACGGGGCCATAGCAGGAAGTGGGCTGGGGCACTCAGGTGTGTCGGCCTGTATCCATGGGGCCAGATGGGTCTCCAGTCCCGGCCTCCATGGGCCCGGTGCCAGCAGTAATAGCCTGTGCAGAGGGAACACTTAGCTGTGTCATACACTCGTATCACTCTTAGTGACACTTGCTGAAATTGATGAATGCTGCAGGCACCATGACGAAGACGAGGCTGTAACTTCCAGTGCTATCAAACTGCTCAGGCAGTAGCAGCGGCAAGCCTCGAACACATCAATCAGCAGGGAAGTTGTTAAGGGTGTGGGGTCAGGGTCAGGGGCGCTTAGCCTTGGTGGGATGGGGAGATCACTGGTCGGAACTGAAGGGTGACAAACAGAAGAGCAGCACCCCAAGGGGAGGGGCAGGCACTTAGATCCTCGTCACCGATGGCGCCTATTCCTAGGGAACAGCCAGGCACAGCATAGCCAAAGACCAGGTTTGGGCAGGGAGACTGGACTGGGGATCAGAGCTTCTCAGCAGGGAACTCAGGGCTGCATCCTGCAGTCCCGGCCCAAGTCAGTGTGTTTGGGTAGCGGGATAGTGTAAAGCAGACCCAAGGGTTATCTATGACCTAGGCCAGCGATTCTCAACCTGTGGTCTCTAGATCAGCACCAGCAGCAGCAGCAGCAGCAGCTGGGAACTTTTAGAAATTCAGAATCCAAGATCCCAGTCCAAACCTACTGAACCAGAAATGCTAGGGTAGGGCCCAGTGATCTGAGTGTCCGAAAGCCCTCCAGGGTCTTCTGACACAGCTCCAGTTTGAGAATTGCTGCTCTAGGGTTTCCAGGTTAAGGAGAAACATCCTGACCTTGGGGTCTGTGAAAACTGCCGCTGCCTGGTTATGTGATCTTATGCAAGTAACCCTAACCCTGACCTCAGCCTCCAACCCTGTATACAGGGACACTACAGTAACTTCCTTCTTACAGCTTTGTGATGATCAGTATAATATAAGCAAACATACCGGAATGTAGCATCTCCTCAATAAATAGCGGCTAGGTGTTTTCTGCAAGGAGCCAGACTGAATGTTTTCAACTCTCCTTCATTTTAAAGTGTTTAAACTGGCCACTTAATATAAACTTGGAGCCATGCTAGGCACTGAGATCTACCAGTGGATGAAACACAAAAAGAGCCCTCCGCCAAGAAGCTGACTTCCTAGTGGAGGAAGACAGACTCTAAACTGGAAATTCCAACAAAGAGAATCAGTGTAGGAGGCTAGATCAGGCACTGAGTCTGGCAGGGTCTCAGACAACTGACGCCAAAGACATGAAGAATTAACAGAAGCTGAATAGGTTGGCAGAGGTAAAGTGGGTTGGTGAGGGGAGACAGAATACCCTCCATGTGGAGAAAGCAGCATGTGCAAAGGCCCTGGAGAAAACAATGTGACTTGGTCCATAAATTGTGAGCAGTGTTTCTATGGTCCATTGTTGTATATGGAGTGGGCAGGGGTCAGTTGATGAGGAGGCTGAGTTTCATGTCAGCCCCTAGACTTGATCTTTAGGTCATGGGCCACTGTTGAGCTTAACACTGGGGGAAAAACACAATCAGATTTTTTGTGTCTGAAAGATCACACTGGTGCTGGGAAGAGAATGGGTTGGAGGAGTGGGGACAGTTAAAGAGAGTCACAAAAACCCAGAGTGATAATCACTGGGGTAGCAGGAACAGAGTCAAAACTCATTAGAAGAGGAGGAGCTGGTGATTAACTGGGGCTTCCTCATTCATCAACGGTATGCACAGAGTCCCCACTGGATGTCAGGCACTGGGCTAAGGGACCTGTTGATGGCTTGTACCCCTACTTTCCTACCAGTGTCAGAAAGCCTGCCCTCCATACTTCATCTATTTGAGCCAGGCAGTTTCCTCTTCCTGGAGTTCTCTTTTAAAAACCCTATACTCTGGCATTGGGTTCACTTTCCCTATGACTTTGAGGGGGTTGAGAGTGACATTAGGAAAGGGAAGAATGGGAAAGGTGGGGTGGGGGCTCCTCCTGGAGCTGGCTGGTCTGCTCCCCACCACCAGCCAGCAAACAGGGCCCTCACCCTGAGGAGGATCCTTCACTCAGGAACCTTTCAGGACCTTGGACAGGGAGGGAGGGGGGCCCCTAGCTGGAGACTCAGCCCCCAACTACTCAATGTCACTGGACCCTGAAGGTTGCGGCGCTACCTGAGTGCCTTCCCAACAGGCCACCTGAACAGCCAGTAGCTGCTGGGGGCCCCGTGGAACTGCTTCTTGAGATTTAGCCTGATAGAGCCCTTTCCTGTTTATAAGCTTGACTCATTTGAGGGGTACTTCCTGTGTGCCCTGAGTTAGATCTAAGAGAGTCACTTTCTTTACACTGGGAGAGGAGAGGGTTGTTGAGGAGTGAGGGCAGGCATGCAGGGAGTCAGATGTAGAAGGGGGCCTGGAGAAGCCCTCGATCGATAGGTAGCAGATGGCCAGTGAGGATGGAATTCTTCAGATGTGGAGCTCCAGGGGCAGAGCGAGGCCTCCTGGAGAAAAGCTAATGTCACAGCCAGGTGGTGAAGGAGGTGGGTGAGCACTTGCTGGGGGTACAGCAAGAAAAGGAGGGGTCTGTCCTTGAGCAGAGAGCAGAAGTATGCTGCCAGCAGCAGGACAGATTCCTTGAAGGGAATACGGCCTCCCCATTTCCCTCCCCACCACCTGAGATGCTCCTCAGGGTCCCTGGAACTCAATAAAGCAGAAATGAGGGTCAGAACACTTCAGATCTTCCAATGGGCTTCTCCTGATCAGACCCTCTGGGCCACAGGGCTGCCAGGCCTAGGCTCCCACTGCTGTGTCAGGGGAGGGCTTGGGCAGGGAATCCCCAGATGCCCCATCTCCAGGCCCTGTCCCCACCCACGTCAGAGCCTGCCTGCCAATGCTCTGAAAGCACAGTCAATCTGGTTTCTCTGGGCAGCAGGCGATGGGGACATATGCTTGCAGTCAGGTGGCTTCCCACATTTTCGAACTGAAGTGTTTATTTTACCCTTTGAGAAAAGCCTTATTTTTAAGTATTCCCCTGACACAGACCTTGATGGATTCCCTTAAAGAAATAATTTATAACCAAGTGTTTAAGATAAACAAAGGTGACTTCTTACTGCATTTCTCAAGGCTGGACAATGGCGAGAAGCCACCCTCACTCTTCCTGTGGCTGGGGCAGGGCTGGTCACCTGCACGCACACAGACAGCCAGGCCTGGTGAGTCATCACACCCAGAAAAAACATTGCTGTCCCCTGCTCTGCTTCTCACAATGACAATGTAGGAAAAGAAAAAAACAAAAACAAAAACGTTTAGATGCATCACACAAATTGCATTTCCTCTCCAAAACCTGACAAGGCAAATAGCACTCGTCTCTTAGGGAAGGTTATTGTTTCTCCTTTTCCAAGCTTCCTCATTCCAGGTGTTTGGTGAGTCCACAAATCACATGCAGTTAGGGTGGAGAAAGACCTTAGAAACACCCTAGGAGAGGGTCAGCCAGTATAGCTATGATCACCACCTCCCATGTGTCCATGGCAGACATCATTAATCAATCACGGCACTCATTCCCACTCTACCCAGATCAGAGCTCAGAATGTTTAACACAATGTCCCCCCCCACACACACACCGACCTGGGCAGCTGCTACCCACAGATCAGAGTTGGCCCATCCCAGATCTATGATGGAGAAAATAAGGCCCAGAGAAGGCAAGGGATAACTTGGTTAGAGGTGCAAAATCAGTCAGGGAACCAGAACAAGCCTCAGAGTCTGTTCCACCAGCCTCATCAGGATGACCCTGCTGCAGCCCTGGGGGAACTTACCCCATGCCTGCCTCCGCCTGCCTCAACTCCTTCTCCTTTTCATCTTTGAGGTCAGCCCTACTGCACAGCCTCCTCTCCAGCTGGGATGCCTGGGAACCTAATTATTCTCTCTGTGTGCATCCGGGGAAGAGTTGCATTATGTCTAAGTAAGTGTAGCTAAGAGGTGCCGCATCTCACGAGAAGGTCAAGTGCTGCATATGTATAATATAAGATTAAGATTTTCCCCTTCTGTGGTGTGCTTGATAAAATAATTTTGCTGTGACCTTTACAGAAATGCAGGAGTAGAAATGGGCACAGTGGAACTTCCAGCTTCTCCCTTGGTCACAAAGTCATAAACACCATCAATCTATAACACTATTACACACCATTCAAGTGGGGCAAATGAGGAAAAGAAATGATTTTTATTTTTATTTTTTGGAAATGACAGAACAAAAGATTTGGAGGCTGAAATTCTCAAGCTGGATCACCGGAGCAGTGTTGACAGATAAAGGACATGAATCCTTTCCTCATGCTGCCCTGGCCTAGCCTGGTGGCACAAAGAGTGTGGCAGGGGCCTCCTGCAGAGTGTCAGAGGAAAAGGGCCTGTCTAAGGTCACAGAGGAATCAGTAGGGTCTGACCAGATCTGCCCTGCCCTTGTCAAGAGGGTGTGGGGGCTGGCCTCAACTCCTCAACTGTGGTAACAGTGGGTGCACCACTCTGCAAGTCTGAGAGTCAACTCTAACAAACAGGGAAAGAGCTGTGAGTGATAATCAGTATTGAAATAGTAAGGTTATATGCATCCCAAAAGATTCTCCAGGTAGGACTGAACATGATATTTATCCAAAAGGCTGAAGGCAGACAAAGTTGGCAGGATATTTTGGTCTGACCCATGACTTTCGCTCGAGAACCTCACCAAATATGAACAGGGAAACAGGGGTCACAGATTCTGAAACAGGGAGGACACCCTCCTTCTGCGCAGCTGAGCAGAGCCATTGGAGGCGCTGGAGGCTGTGTGAATGGCCCAGCAGCTGCTGTAACTCAGAGCAGCTGAAAAAGGACTCCTGCTGAGGGAAGGGCAGAAAAGGGGTGATGAGCTGTATTCTCTCCAGTGACCATTTATTCCCAGGTGCTGAGAAGTCATTTCCAGCTTGCTCTGCATCCTCCCTATCTGCAGTTCCTGGATGTAATGATACAGGAGCATCACCAGCTACCTTTAGGTCTGTCAGTTAAACATGATTAAGGGGGAAGCTTGCAGTAAAGATCAGAGGTGTGAGAGTGGCGCTTAGCACTTAGCTCCCAGTGCCCACCTAGTGGAGATGGACAGAGCTGTCCTTCTGAAGGCACCACATAAGGGAGGGCTTGGAAAGGAGCAACGGGTGCAGCTGCCCGGGGAGGACCATGAGGTAGGAGTGGGGAGAGCTGGGCAGGTCCTCCTGAGCTGCCAGTGAGAGGATGTCCCCAAAGAAAACAGGTCCCAGGCTGACAGGGTCATAGGAGCCTAGCGGGACAAGAGACCACTACCTGAACCCTCCAATGCAGAGGAAGGGGCCTGCTCTTCCTTGCCTACCCTCTCCCTACAGCAGAGGCCTCATATTAAATGAGAGACCAGCCTTTCTTGCAGAGCACAGTCAGGGGGTGATGCTGAGTGCTCTCCTCCCACCCTGGGCAACCTTCTAAGGCAAGGTTTGTGGGTGTCAAGCTGACCTCCATTGGCTAAAACTGGTTACAAAGTTGTGTAAATATTAATAAAAATAACATAATTAATAATAGCAACAATCAGCACTTAAATAGCACATTTATCAAGGGCCAGGTACTCAGGTGCTCAGCATGACTCCATTTCATACTCATAACAATCCTAAGAGACATAAGCTACAATTATTCCTATTTTGCACATCAGGAAACTGAGGCTCAACACAGTCTGCAGCTTGTCCAAGGCCCCAAGTCAGTGATGCAGACAGGAACTGAACACAGGCTACCTGACTCCCGAGACTTGAGAGCTCATTGGTTGGGATGTTTTAAAATCAGGTAAATTTCCTTGCAACCAATAAAAATCAATGTGTGTCACTTTAAATATAAATTATGGCAATGTGACTTCCTGGGGAAGGGGTGCCAGCTTCTAAGTTATAGATGCTACTACTCAAAAGTCATAGGAAACAAGTTCTATCAGTTTTTTTTTTGAGCCTTGGTTTCTTCATCTGTAAAAATGGAATTAACTGGCCCTATCTCATAGAGTTGATCATTAAATGAAATAATGAATATAAAATGTTTGGTGCAGTACCTAGCACATGATGACTACTCAGTTAAAAGTAGCTGTTTCAATGCTATTCTCTCAAATCATCCCACCTTCACCTTCTCCCACAGAGTCCAAAAGACTAAAAAAAATTAAATTAAATTAAAGTAGCTGTTAATATTATTATGTTATAAAATTATTATTGTTCACTATAAGTAGTGTGGGCTTCCCAGATGGCTCAGTGGTGATGTCGGAGATGCATGGGTTCAATTCCTGGCTTGGGAAGATCCCCTGGAGGAGGAAATGGGCACCCATTCCAGTATTCTTGCCTGGAAAATCCCATGGACAGAGGAGCCTGGCAGGCTACAGTCCATGGGGACATGACTGAGCACCTAGCACCATAAGTAGTGTGTCATAAGTAATGTGCTGATGTTACACTTTTAAAAATTCAACATTTGTCCCACCCCATGGACCATTCCCATCAAGGTTTAATAATCCATAAGCCTTGGCTTGAATTGCTAAGATTTAGGAATATAAACCGAAGCATATGTAACTTCTGGGCAGTGACTGTCAAGAAAGAAAGTTAGCTGGAAAGTAAACATGATGGCTGAATTCAGGCAGCCTTCTTGGGCTATGAGGATTTCAAAGCAACAAGTTTGAATATACCTAGATCTCTAACACCAGGCTACAAAGTACCTTACCAGCCTGGATATATTTTACATGACAGAAAACAAATCTCTATATTTTAAAAAAATTATCTTACACATTTTCTCTTTCTCATCAACAACTGGAATCCTAACACAGCATTTCCTTTCAATTAAATTTTGTAAGGAGGATGGTATCATTCCCATTTCACTGGTAATAACATTTGGGATCAGAGAGGTAGAACAATTTGCCTGGTATTTCACAGCTAGTCTGTGGGAGAGGTACAATTCAAAACCAGATCTGCTTGTCTTCAAAGCTCATACTCTTCTGAGTTATTGGGTTGGCCAAAAAGTTTATTTGGGTTTTTCAATAAGACTTGAGAATGACATGTTCAAACACACTTAAGTTCTGATGAGAGGCTTGGGAAATGGATAAGATGTATTGCTTGTCTGCTCAGTGAAGGCATCTTGTCCTACCTTCCCTGATTCCAGAGGGAGGAGGTAAGACCATCTATGGTCCATGTCATAGGCTGGCTCTGGTCCCTCTGAGTCCCTGCCTACCTTCATTCCTGACCAGATGTAAAACTGTGATGTATGGATGTGGTTGCTGAGCATTCTGCAGAGGCCTGCTCTGAAAGGCAAATTCATCCTTCCTGTGGCTTCTGATAGGCAGAAGGAAGTGAAGGCAGTGTCAATGGTAAGACTGGCTGATTTCCCAGAGGACAGCAGGTGAGCAGCCCAGCAGCAAGCGTAAGTATTCACTGGTACTACCTACTCCCACCTCTAGTAAGCGCCAGCTTCCTAAAACATAAGATGCTTGCTATGGACATGACATACGGGTACTTAGAATTATTACTGTTTATTATACCCCAGTCCAAATATGCAAAAGGAGGCTATCACATTTATGCCCACTTCCTGAATAACTTCAGGATGGGACAGTGGTACAGAAGTAGCCAGCCTGCTATCCACCAACATCAGGGGCATAGAGCAGTGAGTGCCAAGGAAATGACATGCATTGAAATCTGGATTTCACCATCATCAGACTAATAATCATTATAATCCTATGAAACTTCATTACTGAATTCCCCCTTTACCATTTCTACACGTAACACTCATTTGTTAATAACCAAGATAAAGGTCCATAAAACAATATTGCTCCCATGTAACACGTCTTTCTCCTTGCTCTCAATAAGACTCCAGAATTTCATCAGAGGAATGCAAGTGCTTCCCTAAGATATGTCAATTATTTCAAGATGACAGGTATTCGATTCCCAAATTCATCAGTAGGGGCTGAGAATGTATTGGTTCATCAAGCAGAGCACATTTCTGGAAGCACTCTCACCATTTGGGAATCAAATAATAATTGCAATACCAACACCTTGACTTTCTAATGCATTTTTTTTTTCAAGCTAAAGGGTTTCGACACATTCCCCCACCAAACCCATTCTCGGATTCATCTTCTTTGTAGGCTTCTGAAATAGTGAAGGCACTAGTTTTATTTCTTCCATTTTGCAGAAGAAGAAATTCAGATTCTCAACTCAGAACCTGAGTGACTTATATAAACAAAGCATATTGGAGGCAAAGGAGAAATAGCAGATCTTTCACTCTGGGGCTCCAATCACTTGACTACACAGCTTCAGAAACATCACTCCTTGGATCCAGGCCCTGAGTTGGATGCTGCATATACAGCATGGAGTAAGTCAGAGCCCTCATTCTCAAGGAACATAAGCATAATGAATGATGCTGACAGTAATGACAAAATAAGATGATTCATAGGAAAAGAGAGGCATGTATAGAAGTGGGAAAAAAAAGAGACAGTCCCCTCTCATATTGGTTGGGAGAGAGGACAGGTCTTTTGGAGATGACAGTTTTGAAGCATAAATAGGAGTTTACTAGGTAGATAAAATGAAAGAAGGCATTCAGACAAAGAAAATGGCATGTGCAAAAAGGCATGGTGATTGGGAAAGAGTATAGTATGTTTAGTCCCTTGTTGGTGCCCTTTGAGAAGACTTCGTCTTCACAGGAAGAGATATCAGCTGTTCCAAATGGGCTGAAATTAGTTTTGGAGCAGGTCAAAATGTTGTACTGAGTCTTGAAATAGTAGGAATCATGGATGTTTCAGGAACACTCATCTCCATCCCCCATTGCTGACACTCTCTTGGCTGGTTCTGGATAGTAGGGTATGGGTGTTGCAGCTCCAGATGGGGCTGCCCAGACTTCTGAACCTTGAGATAAGCACCTTTCTGATGTCCTGAACACACCTGAGTGCATTCTCTGGGATACATTCGTCTTTTGCCCAGAGCAGAATGACACAAGCGCAAAAGGGCCCTTCTGTAGAAAGAGAGTGAGAGGGTGTCATGGACTGAATGTTTGTCCCCCCCACTCCCCGACAAGGGTTTCCTTGGTGGCTCAGATGGTAGAGAATATGCTTGCAATTCAGGAGACCCAGGTTCGATCCCTGGGTCAGGAAGATTCCCTGGAGAAGGGAATGGCTACCCACTCCAGTATTCTTGCCTGGAGAATCCCAGGGACAGAGGAGCCTGACGGGCTTCAGTCAATGGGGTGGCAAAGAGTCAGACACGACTGAGTGGCTTGTCTGTCTCTGTGACAAATCCATACACTGAAGACCCAACCCCCAGTGTGATAAGTTTTTGGAAGCAGTGCCTTTGGGAAGTACTAGGCCACGAGAGTGGGGCCCCCATTATGTCTCTCTCTGTTTCTCTCTCTCTTCCCCAACCCGCCCCCCTTCCACATAACAAAGGAAGAGCATGTGAGGACTTAACTGGAAAACAATACACTCTCTAGGAAATGGAACTTCCCCAGACACTGAATCTTCTAGTACCTTGATCTTTGACTTCGCAACCTCCAGACTCGCGAGAAATACATGTGTGTTATTTAGACCCCTCAGTCTGTGGAATTTTGTTAGAGCAGTCCCCGCTCAGATGGTAGGATGAGTCTCCCTTTTTGCCAAGGCCCTGGCCTTCCCTCCAGACGCAGGCTGATTCCTGTCTCCTGCAGAGGCCTCCTCTCTGCTCCAAATCAGGCTATACTTCCGTCCTACCCAGGCAAGGCCCAGTGTGGATTTATGATTTAATTTCTGTGTATGGCACTAAGAAGTGATTTCTGGGCTGGTCACTTAAGAAATGATTAAAGACCATCATTTCAAAGCCGCAGCACTCCCTGGGGGAAGGGAAGCGGAGCATGAGTCAGAAGGAGGTGTCAGCAGAGCACTGGTTAGATGGACGGGTGACAGGGGAGGCCAGTCACCTGGGGGAAAGGAGGCAGGAGGGCAGGGCCTGGATGCCTCATTTCTGCGGTTGGGAGGGGTGTGCATGCTGGAGCCCTGGCCACACCCCAAGACTGGGTGAGCAGTGTATCCCATCACACATTCATGATGCTATCTTTGTCCAGATCAGCAGGTACCATCTGAGGCAAGTGAGGGCAAAGCCTGGCCCAGGTTCCCTTCCTCGGCATCTTTACAACCTCATAAACCTGGGCCTGAAGGTGGCAGAGTGTGAAGGCAGAAAACAACTCATAAAGGCCTCCGCCCTCCAGAAGCTCTCCGCGCACTGACACAGACCGGAAACCTGCATGCGGCAGCTCTAAATCACCCCGCCATCTCTTCCCCGCGGACAGCTAAGTGTCACACTGTGCCAATTTATGAGGTGTGGCTGTAAAGTTCTGAGACCAGCTAATAAGCATGGGAAGACGCACTCGGCTCCCCTCGAGGAATTCCTCAAAGTCAGGGCTGTTCTCAGCACCTCCTGTGTTCATCAACCCACTTGGGCACGGGAAAGCCCGGCTGAGTCCTGACTCCGCCTGCTCAGGGCTGCACATTCAACAGGCAGCCCAGGCGTCCCCAGAGGTGGCCATGGGCCAGCAAAATTCACCCTAAGGGTTGACTCCAAACACCAGGGTTCCAGAACCAGTTCCTAAATCCTTGCTGCCTGTGCGGTTGTGGGTGAGACCCACTGTCGCCTCTTTGGGCCACAGTGGGCTCATCTGTGAAATGGGATGGGTGGGGAGTAAGACCAGCTCTGCACCCTCGCTGTTGACTGGGGTGGTGAACACATAGAACTTGATTTTCACATGAATTACACTTCCCACAGCTGCTAACCTGAGCCTCTGAAACATTCGTAATGGTAAATGACACTCTGATTTCTGTAAACTCCTTTTATTCTGAACAGCACAATCAGCTGCGGGAGCACATTCTAGTTTGTTTTACAACATCCGTCAGCATAGTGACAGAGAGGTTTCTGGGAAGAAAGGGGCTGAGTCCCAGGCCAGCTCTGCTGCTGAGGGCTGGGAGCCCCTCTCTGGACCACACTCATCCTTTTGGTGAAATAAATGGTTAAAATGGAGTCAATGGCCCACCTATTCCTCTAACACATACTCGCCCTTACAGTCATCCATCTATCTTGCCCCTACTTGGCATGCTCCTTTATTAAGCAGGGGCCCAGCAACACACACGGGCAAGCAAGAAGCAGTCCCAACTACCAGGCAGTCACACCCTGACCAGAAGGACTGATCCCACTTTGGTGCAGACAGGCCAACCACCACCACTATTCTTTCTGGCTGTACCCGTGGGTCAGCTAGGGGTACCCAGAAAGTAAAGGCCGTGCTCACCCAGCACGTCTAAGGCAAGGTGGAGACTCAGTGCATCTGGATTCAGGCCTCCTAGAGAGATTTTCCCATTAGTCTGTATGGCTTCTCCATCAATAATGATACCAACCATAATGAAGATAAATATTTTGCAATGAACTGTCGCTTTTTCACATGGGAAACAGCTATTCAAATTAAAGGCACTTTGGTCTCTCTCTCTCTCTCTCTCTCTCTCTTCCCCTTTACTTCATTTCATTTTCTTGGCATATTTCTGAGCTTAAAAAGGAAAAAAAAATGGAAAGAAAAATCTATCTTAAAAAGGGAGAGGGAGGACCATGGATTATCCAGCAAAGGGGTTACTCACTGCCTAGATTCACTATTTCACAGCTCTGCTGCCACAAACATATGCCTGTGTGGGTACTCACTGAACTGCCATCATAGCCTGCTCCTGAAAGGTGGGGGGGGCCAGGATGGGACTGGGGACCATGGGGACCCAGGCTGCAAGGACTGTTCTGGGCTTCCAAGGAAGCTAGGGATGGGGCCAGGGGATAGATGTGATGGACACACTTGGCCTTTATTATCATTATTATTGTGCAGGCATTAATTAACTTGATCCATGTAGCACTAACTTGTTTACTACTCACAATTGAAAGCTTTAGTTATAGAGATGGGAGAACAGAAGGAGGGAACCTCACCACCTCTCCTCACCCTTCCCCAAACTCTAGAGAAGATGCCCCTTGTGCAGATGAAGCAACCCACCCCCCACTCACTTTCAGCCCATTTCATGCCATTGCTGCTGGGATCGGAGCCTTGCTCTGATGATCTCACACTCTCCCTGTATTTTCAGCCTCTGTCTCCAGGACGCATCCTATGAACTGTCCACCAGCAGATGTCCCACCACCTGTAACTTCTTTAACCTCCTTCCCTGCATCCACTTGTCACCACATCCTGTCATCTCTACATTCTGCTATTGTCAAATTCCCCAATTTCTGTCCCTACCTTGGTTCAGGCCCTTGTCTTGTCACCAGCTCCCTTATCTCCCTGACTGTGGCTCGCCTCCCCCGCACACCTGCCAGAGAAATCTGCCAGTAAGCCTCCAAGGGCACCTCCGGCTTGGCAATGATATCCTGTGCTTAGTTGTGGCTGATCCCAAGCCCCTCAGGATCAATGGCCCTGCTCACCCTTCTAGCCTCTTTGTCAGCCTCTCCCTGCCCCTAAACACCTGCGCCCGCCCAGCTGCCTGAGGCGCTCAGGGCCTTCCTCCTGGAAGTACTGGGTCCTCTGCACCTGTTCTAGACTTCTGTGTGCCCACCCCAGGGGTGTCTGTTTACCTGCCTGTCCCCCACCTCCACCAAGCTGCTCCCAGTACCTGATGCATCTTTGCCTGCCAGCACCTAAATAGCACTCATATACTCATGTAAACTGGGTGAGAAAGTGGGTACAGGCAAGACAAACTTTGAAGAGCTCAGACCTCATTTTAACTTTTCCTACCATGTGACTAACCACCTCCAAAGAGGTCACTAACATGAATTCTACTCTCTGCAGGCTCTTTTTACTCATCCATGCATCTGAAATGTGCCCACTGCCTCCAGTTTAGCTTACATGCCACCTCCCATGCCAGTGCCCAGTTGGCATGCATATCTCCTCCCAGAACCACTCTCCACCCCGCAGCCCTGCTTAGTCCCATCTGTACATTTGTGTCCTGTCTGTGCTACAGTGCAGGATATGGAGTTGGGGACCCAGGGAGGGAGCCTGGCCCCACCTCTTGCCAGCTGTGTGACCACAACCAGCCACTAACCTCTCTAAGCCTCAGGCTCCCCACCTGTAAATTAGGAGTAAAAGTAGTTACTATCTGCTCGAAATGAAAGTGTTAGTGGCTCAGCTGTCTCCGACTCTTTGTGACCCCATGGACTGTAGCCTGCCAGGCTCTTCTCTCCATGGAATGTTCCAGGCAAGAATACAGGAATGGGTTGCTATTCCCTCCTCCAGGGGATCTTTCTGACCCAGAGATTGAACCCACATCTCTTATGTCTCCTGCACTGTAGACAGATTCTTTACTGTCTGAGTCACCAGGGCTCAATAATAGTATATAATGGTAGCGCCTGTTGGAGAGTAAAAATGATAATCTATGTAAAATGATTTGTATATTAAGCAGTCAAAAGAGTTCATTGCCATCCTCCTCCTCTTCCTCAACACCACTACCATCAGTCTCTCTCACTAATCAGTATACTTCTGAGGGCACAGCCTGTATTCAGGTCACATTTGTATACAGGATGACCTGTAGCTCTGAGTTTACCCCACCTACCCATGCTGGGGAGAGCCTGCATTTAGCACCCCTGAGACTGGGCCTCCTGCTGAGATCTCCCTACTCCTGCTGCAGCTCCATCTGCCTCACAGGGAGGCGCTCAGGCCTAACCTCTCCTTCCCCTCCCTCCCCCAGAAGTCGTGCAGCTCTGAACTCTCTGCCCACAGTGAATCCTTCGTGCCTTACAGAAGCCCTCCTTACCCTCCCGTTTCCCTGATGTTGGCCTCAGCTCCGCGCAAGTAACCACTGCCTTTCGGATTTTAAAGGGATCAAATCCCCACCTCAATGGATTGTCTGTTAGACAATCAGCCCCTGCACATCGCCAACCTTTTCAGATCCCCTTAGGCTCCCAGGGGCTGGAGGCCGGGGAACTACATTTCCCAGAATGCTGTTCTGTGGGGTTTGGACTGGGGCCCCCCCCCCCCCCCCCCCCCGGGCGAGGGGCCTTCCACCAGCGGCTGGAGGCAGAGGTGGGGAACAGCCCACGGGTTTGGCTTCACAGTGACGTTCACTTCTTGTTCCTGCCTTGCTTCTGTGCTTGAGGCAGCAGTGAGCATTGCCAGTGCCATCTTCTGGCTACTGACTCCCTGAATGTTCGTGGCCGACCTGAAAGTGCTCAGGGCTCTGCTGACCGCTGTCTCCTGTCTCCTGTTGTGCAGGCATCTGGGTGCATGTGCACCTGCCCAGCTGTGTCCGACCCTTTACAACCCCATGGACAGTAGCCCACCAGGCTCCTCTGTCCATGGGATTCTTCCAGGCAAGAATACTAGAGATTAGGTTGCCATTTCCTCCTCCAGGGTTCTTCCTGACCCAGGAATTGAACCCTCGTCTCTTGTATCTCCTGCATTGGTAGGTAGGCTCTTTACCCCTTGAGCCACTGGAGAAGCCTTCCCCTATGTCAAACTGATTCTACTTGAAATACCTAGAGTATTTCTATTACCAACTCCCTTTATCCTCCCCATACACAGCTTTTTATAAAATATTTAATAGGTTGAAATAATTCTTCCCAAAGCCCCCCTTTGATGCCATACACTCTTAAAAGGTGTGAGGAGTATATTCAAAGGTACCAGGAACACAAAATTCCTCAAAGACTTCAGATGCTTTGCTGATGATGAAGGGGGTGGGGTGGAACTCTGGGTGTTCTTCCCCCTACCCTCTCTTCCCTCTTTTTTTTTTAATTTTTTTTATTATTGTTTTTGCCATACATTGTCATGATATCACCATGGGTTTACATATGCTTCCCCTCCGGAACCCCCCTCCCTCCTCCCTCCCCCCCGGGAAATCTCCACCTGATTTTTCCCCTCACTACATTGGAGAGAGAGAGGGTGGAGATTTTGCAGTGGAAGATGTCTGACTGAACCAGAAGAGGTTGGATGTAAAGGCAACAGTCAACAATGAATACACTGTGCTGTACAGAAATTATGTAATTATGCCAGTTAATTCTCAAAACAGCACAACAGCCACGCACAGTAACAGCAGGAAATGGCCAGTGTGGGCAAGGACCTGCTCTGGGTGAGTGAGGCACTCAGGCTCAGCTACCTTGTCATGTCCAATGCTCCCCCCAGCCCACGAAGGAGGTGCTGTCATTACATCTTTTAACAGATGTGGAAACACCAAGATACAAGAGATTAAATAGTTTAACCCGGTCCTACAGCTGCTTGTGACAGAATCGAAACTCAACCCAGGTCGGTGTCGCTCGTGCACCTGTTCCAAGTTAAGGGAAAGTAGGATTTGAAGCTTCAGACCACAAGCTACAGCTGTTTGCACTGGCTCTCAAGTCCTAAAGATACAAAGTTGTCCTGCCAACGCCCCCCTCTGAATCCTCCTCACACCTGTTTCCCTCCTCCCCTACCCCAAAACCTGACCATCTCTTCAGATGGTCCAAACAGTGCCCTCTGGGAGTTTCCTGGTGATCCAGTGGTTAAGATTTGGCAGTTTCACTGTATGGGGCCAGGCTCAATCTCTGGTTGAGGAACTAGGATCCTGCAAGAAAAACAAACAAAAAAACCCCCACAAAACCACATAGCCCTCTGAAGACTCTGCCTTAGCCCCACCCCAGGTGTCCCCAGGGTAGTTTAATTAAAGACATTTACCCTGTCTTGCAAGGGAAGTTTGAGTTTCCCCAGAAACAATTTCTTTTAGAAAGAACCTGATTAACCTTGTAAGTTAAGCAACAGAAATCTGGGCTTGGGGGTAGGTTGTTCCTGCTCATCTCTCCCCTGCCCACTCTGCTTTCTTCCCTGGCCCCAGCTTCCCCTTCTGAAATCTTTCTCCGCCAGGAAGCCCTCCCCTGAGCCCAAGATCTCGTCCTATCAGGGCAGTAATCACCTTTCTGCATGACCTTCCTCTCGCCCTTTCCAACCTTGCAAGTCACTCCCCAGCTTGCAAGGATTATGCAGACCAAGAGGCGGGGCCGCTACAGAGCCAGTGCCAGGGGACAGGGTGCCTCTTTAGCTCCATCAGCCCCCCAGAGCCACCCCAAAGCAACAGGATATCTGTTAAAACAGTGCACATACTTTATAGATCTAGAAGCCATGGGGTACCTCTATGCCCTTTTGTACCCGGGTCCCCTCAGACATATGTAGGTGGGCTTGAGGTGGCCATTCCTACTCAGGCACTCCTGTGGTCCCTATGTCTTGAGTAAGGGAGGTAGCTGGGGTGCTGGTTGACAGGAGAGGAAGGCAAAGCTGCGGTGAAGAGTGATTCCTATTGGATGCCACCGCAGTGCCTCCGAGAGTATACTATACACCGGGGATGGCAATTAGCCTACACACAGCCACACACACACGAATTGCAGAACCATTATTTTGTAATATCTGTAACGAAGCCTTTGGAATAACAATCAGACTGAAAGGAAATGCAAGAAGAACTGCCTAGAGGGAGCTCAGGACTGTCTGCCAAGGGCCTCCCCGGCCCAGCTCTCCACCATCACTACCTAAATGAATGGCTGGTCTCCAGGAGGCAGGAAGCAGATTGAGGCCTCCTCTCTCATGGGGTTTGCAGACAGAGCCTTTCGGAGAACTTGCTCTAATGGAGTCAGGGAATTTGTGGCGGCAGCAGCAGGTGTAAGTCTCACATAGCACCAATTAATTGGAGACATGGACCCATTGCAATGGAGGCATGGGTGCCCTATGGAGAGAGCTATGGGCCTCTGGATGGAAGTTTGGGTCCCAACTGCATGGAGGCATGGGTCTGAACTTGATGGAGGTCTGGTTCCCAATTGGTTGGAAGAATGGGTTCCAATTGAACGGAGGCCTGGGTCCCAATTGGATGGAGGGGTATGTGAGTTTCATTTGGACCATCTAGTTGGATGGATGCATAGGCCCATAAGCAGCTTATCATCTTTTTGTGCTGAGAGCTCTATGATCAACTCATTCTAGCCTTCTGGGCCATCACTGCTCAAGCCCAAGAGAGGTATTAATTCTTTTGTGGAGCCTAGGTGACTCCCGTCTTAAAAAAGGAAGAAAAGGGGAGCCGCCGTCTTGCAAGGGAGGGCAGTGCCCAGGTTCCCCCACCCCCAGGTCACCACCCTGGACGCCAGTCAGGGAACTGCTTGCGGTTGAATGTGCCTATCAGGGGCTAGCACGCGAAAAGCCCCTGACCTCCCCTCCTGTCCTGACCAATCACAGAGCACCGAGATACGTCACCCCACCTGTAGCCATTTTCCCTTTGTCCTCTCCCTTTAAAAGCCTTGTACCACGTGCCTCGGGGCCGCTGCCCTCACACCACTGTGTTAGTGTGTGTGTGTGCAGCCCAGACCCCAGTCTGCAATAAATTCCCTCTTGCGCTTGCATCGGTGAATGGCCTCCTGGTGATTTGTGGGGATCACGACCTGGGCACAACACTTTAAGAAGAAGTTATGGAAAGTAACTCTTTAGTGGTTGGCTGGCTGGTTTTTAAATTTATGTCTGCTCCCCACCTACTCCCTAACACAGGCACTGTTTTGGGCTCAGAATTGTCAAATTGGATGCTGGTTGCTGGAGATCTGTGGCACCTGCTCACAAGTACTGTTACCCCCAAGGACCTTCCCTGTGGGTGGAGAAATCAGAGAAAAGGAAAAGGGACCCAGAGAAGGGAATGAACCTGCCCAGATCTATGAGAAGGCCTCTGTTCTAGAAGCTGAGAACATGGTAAGTGCTGACAAAGTACAGGTTGAATCTGAAGCCACACTAGAAGTTCTCTTGAATTTCAAGACTCTTCTGCTACTGGATCCTTCAAGGGTTATGCCCTTGTTGCTGTGAGCCCTTAACCTCCCTAAGAAAGATGCAAGATTAGGTTTCTCTGGGCACAGCACATTCCAACTTTCAAACGCTCACTGCTTCCTTCTACCTTCCTCTTATAGGCGGTGTCTTCTCTGTCCACACTGGCCTTACAGGCTACTCTTTTGGAAGACCTCAGCTGGCTGTGGCCAAAGAAGGTGATGGCTTTGCAGTACGTGGGCCATGGGGTGAAGAGCTGCTGCCCTAGACTTTTCCTACCTGCCTGCACATTGCAGATGTAGGAGATTGTCTTGTGAATGGCTGGTCTTTCCTGCCACCTGGGCCCAGGGAGCTGGGCCCAACCAGCCCCTCTGGTGCATTGCCCAACCAGTCCCTCTCCCTCTAGGAGACAGGTAGCCTCAGGCCCCATGGGCCTCAAGAACATCTCCCTGGCAAGACCCATGCTCTCCTCTGTTCTAGAGTGTGTCAGCTGCTTCTCCCACTCTTCTTTCTCCCTTGCTGGGCTCAGGAGGTGAACTGTCTTGAAGGCCTCCAGCCTTTTGACACAGGACCTTTAAGAGTCTTGCTTCTGATGCCATCAAACCCACTCTTGGCATGGACCCTAGCGGGGGGTGCAGGAAGTAGAGACCCATTGTTCAAGCTCCAATCCAGGCTCTGCTAACAGTTGCTTTCCAAAGCTTAGGTAACTTGCTTTACCCTCTGGACCTTAGTTCCATTCATCTGCAAAATGGAGTGATAACAACAGCACCTACTTCAAAGACTTTTGTGAGGATTAAATGAATGGTCACTGATTGCATACTTTTAACAGAGTCTACCAGGTAACTGGGCTCAAAGTTCTGACAGGCTAGTTCATACTGAATGTCTAAACCAATGTCTAATCCCCTCTAGGGGGTCTCAACTCCTGAAATTAAGCAAAGTCAAGGCCAGAAGGCCCTCGATGCTCCTGAGCATCCTGAGTTTCCTGGTTATACCCCCAGCTTGGGCCTCCCAGGTTGTCCAGTCCCTCCCATGTATGAATATCTGATGGGCTTTACGTTTGCACACATCCCATGCAATGTTCCTTCAGCACCCTCTCAATCCATCAGCTCCTTCTACTATGTCTTCCCCTTCCCTAGGTTTGGGACCATTGCCCCACAAGTTTACACCCAGCCATCTCATGGCCGCCCACTGACACAAGCTAGAAAGAAAGTATGACTGTCAGAGGAGACTCCTTCCAAAACAGTGGAGAAGGCAGGAGGGATGGCCAACACTGACTGGTTGGGGGGCGCTGGGGTAGGGGGGACGGTGTGCAGAGCTGTGATGGCTGAGGAGGTGCAGAGAGCAGGAAGGCACCCATTTTGTCTGCAAGAGGGAGAACAAGCTTAAGAGAAGGGATGGTGAACAGATGCCTCAGGGTTGAGCTGCAGAGCTACCGAGGGCTGCCTCTCTTGCAGGGAGCAGTAGAAGGTTGGCAGGACTCAGCTCAGTGGGCTGGACCAGGTGAGGTCTGCACCCTCCTTCTAGGCTGCACCCACTCTCCCCTTCTCTCCCTCAAGTGAAGCAATCCCTTTGCCAAAGCATATTTTGGAGACTAATTCTCTCCTTTCTTCCATTAGCACAACTGGTAAAGAATCCACCTGCAATGCAGGAGACCCCAGTTCAATTCCTGGGTTGGGAAGATCCCCTGGGGAAGGGAGAGGCTACCCACTCCTATATTCTTGGGCTCCCTGGTGGTTCAGATAATAAAGAACCCACCTGCAATGCAGGAGACCTGGGTTCAATCCCTGGGTAGGGAAGGTCCTCTGGAGAAGGGCATGACAACCCATTAGAGTATTCTTGCCTGGAGAATCCCTGGTGGACTGCAGTACATGGGGTTGCAAAGAGTTGGACATGACTGAGCGACTAAGTAGAGTAGCACAAACAACTTTATGGAGATATAATTAACAAACCATAACATTCATTGCAATTATACAGTTCAACGATTTTTAATACATTTATAGAACTATGCAACTATCACCCCAATTCATTTTAGAACACTTGCATCATCCCTGAAAGTTCTCTCATGCCCTCATGTTAATAAGTTCCCTCACGTCAATAACTTCTCCTACCCCCTCAACTGTGGGAAGCCACTGACCTATTTTTCATCTATAGATTCCCTTTTCTAGGTATTTCAAGGACTTGTTCTATATGTTCTTTGCATCTGGCTTCTTTCACCTGGCATAATATTTTTGAAGTTCATACATAATGTAGCATATATGAGTACTTCATTCCCTTTTACTGATGAATAGTGCTCCATTGTATAGATGTAGCTCATTGTGTTTACCAATTCACCAGTAACAGGCATTTGTATAATTTCCACTTCTGGCTGTTATAAATAATGCTGCTGTGAACATGTATAGCCAAGTCATAGTGTGGACATATGTTTCCATTTTCTTCCATAGAAAAACCTAGGAATGGAATTTTTGGGTCATGTGGTAAATTTATGTTTAAGAAACGGCCAAATTGTTTTCCAAAGGGGCTGTGTAATTTACATTCCCACCACCAGTAATGTACAAGGGACCCATTCTTTAAATTTAAAATTTAGAATTATAGCCATGCTAGTGGGCGTGTGAAATGGTTGCTCATTGTGTTTTTGATTCGCATTTCCCTGCTGACTGATGATGTTGAGCATCTTTTCATGTACATATTAGTCATTTTTATATCTTCTTTGCTGAAATGCTTATTCACTTTTGCTCATTTTTAAATGAGTTGTTTGGATTCTTACTATTGAATTTTTAAATATTTTTATTTATTTTTTTAGCTGCACTGGGTCTTAGTTGCGGCACACAGTATCTTCCATCTTCATTGTGGCAGGCAGGATCTCTCAGTCGCGACATGTAGGATCTATATTCTGAATATAAGTCCCTTACCAGACGATGATATACACATATTTTCACCCAGTTTTCTTAATGGTATCTTCTGAAGAGCAAAAGTTTTACTTTTGATGACATCCAACTTAACCAATTTTCTCTTCTGTGGATTGTGTTTTTAGAGTCATATAAAAGAAATGACCTTTGCCCTAAGGTCACAGAATACTTTCCTAAAAGTTTTATCGTTCTGATTTTACCATTTAGGTCTCTGACCCATTTTGAATTGATATTTGTGTATGACGTGAGATAAGGTTCTAAGAGTTTGTGCTGAGTATGGATACTCAACTGGTCCACAACTGTGTCTTCTTTCTCAATGGATACCCAGCCCACCTCTCGGGATGCTTTCCAATCACCAATGTGACTCTGACTATCCATTCATCCCCAGATGCCTCAAATGGGAGGAGAGTAACACTGCTTATCTGGTGCTGAGGAGAAAGGCCCAGGGAGCCTCCTTGCAGGGTGCAGAGCACACCTCTTCCCTCTTAGACTGACCTGCTCACTGTTTACACTCAAGCTGATGCAATGATGGAGGAGAACCAAGAGGTGATGGAGGCGGGGGCTGGAGAGCAGCCTTCCTACCACAGAGAGAAGGAAGACACCAAGTCCCCTTATCAGCCAAACCCTTGTCCTTGACTACTAAAAAGCCCCGCCAGCCCCTAGCTATTGTGGCTAATATTGGGAAGCAGGAGAGACAGACATCACTAGACACTTCATCAGATCCATGTGAGCATCACATACACTGATCTCTCTGGGGACCAGCATCACATGCTGCTGACCGAGATGGGGAAACCTGGGCCCTGTGATTGGAGGGTGGGGACACAGACGGCAACTCAGCAGCAGGCTTCCTCCTCAGAAAGCTCCCAGAAGTCAGGCTCTGGAGGCCCACACAGAGGAAGCCTGGGACAGACAAAAGGAAAATTCGAGCAGACCCTCTCTCACTCCAAGTGTCTGAATTCCCAGATGGGCAGAGCTGCCAGGGTGGCAGGGATGGGGAGATGGGTTGAGGGTGTGGCTCAGCTCCAGCAGAAATGCAAGGAGTGCAGGGGGGGAGTAGGGGAGTCGTGGCTCAGGCATCAGATCCCCCTGCTCCAGGGACCACACTTTGAAAGCAGCCTCCTGCATCCAGCAGCTAGCCCCTCTTCCTTCAGAGACCACTAGATATTCCCAGAAATCTACCCTAATCTGGTGGGTACTCACTGCGCCCACCACATGCCAGAGAGCTTTCAAAGAAGACAGTACACTGAATGGCACATGTATTACAGCCATGTAGCTTTCTGAGCCATGAGTAGGGGACTCTTCCTCCTTGTCTCTGAGTCCCACCTCTCCCTTCCCACCCTGACTCCACTGCTGCCTTGCTCAGCCCCTCTGATGCCATTCACAAGGACCTTTACCAAGAGGTCACATGCTCTGAGGAGGAGGAAGAGCTCCCCAAAATGTAAGAACTGGAAACAGCCTTGGTAATGATGTGGTACCAACCCTACATGTTCAGATGCAGAAACTGAAACCCAAGGGGAAGTGACTAGCTCAAGCCCACAGTACAGGCGCCTGGACCAGGTCTGATCAGTGCCATTGCCTCTGGCCAGGGGACCAGTACTTTCCCGGGTGAGAAACACATCAGTGGGTTTTGCTAATGAAGTGATTCAAGATCTAACTGAAGCCATTTTGTTCAGAAGCAGATGGATAAGTATATCTCTAAAAGCAGGGACTATGTCGGACTTATTTAGTTAAACCCTAGAGGACTACATAAATCATTAAGAAACAGAATTAACCCTAAAGGAAAATCCTCCAATGGTTTTGCATATGAAATCTGGGACTATAAAGTCTGGAAAGAGCAACCTGAGAGCCTACAGGACATTCTAAACTTGCATTCACTCAATTATGCATGTATTAATTCAACAAGTATCTGTTGAAAGAAATGTATTACTTTTGTTTAAATCTAAGAGAAAATGAAAATCATCTCTGATAAACTTTGGAGGATGTAGGGAGCAACTCATTATTTTAGAAATTGACCAAGAATCAAGCATGTATCTGCCTTTCCCATGTAAATTATACCTCAAGGTAATCAAATCATAATGAGGGTAAGTTTCTCCTTATAAAAGTATTTCAGCTAATATGTGCAGAAGGATAGGCAGAAAAATATTAACACTTTGTCAAGTCTAATGAAATACTGGATCTGGGCAATGATAACGCCCACCTTTAACATCTCGGGAAGACAAGCAGACACCATATGCCTCATATGAGACAGAAGCATTCTTTCCAAAGAAACACATCCAAATCTTATCAAGTCTCTTAAGTCCAATTTACAGAAAATGCAGGGGACAGAGGAACATGTTAAACAATATCATTGGAATGCAATTAGCAAACCTAAATTATAGGACACTCTACTGAACAAACTACCTGGTTTTTTCAACAAACAGATCACAAGAACAAAGCAAGAGAGTTGGAGGGATTAAACAGACTAAAAGACATTATAACAATTGCAATTTAAAGACTTTCTTAAGATCCTAATATAAACAACAACAACCTGTTTAAAAAAAAAGTGAGACACGCAGAGAACTTTGAAAACTCACAAGATATTTGATGATATTAAGGGATTATTGTAAATTTGTTTAGACATGGTAATAGTATTGTGGTTATTTTTTCTGAACTCCTATCTTTCAGAGATACACATTGAAATATTTATAGATAAACTTACATGATTTCTCAGATTTGCTTCAACATAGGGCAACAGTTTGAAATAGACTGATCTTGCACGGATAACAGTTGAAGCTAAGGAATAAGTACAACTGGGTTCATTATTTTATTCTCTCTACTTTTGTGCATGTTAAAACCTTCCATTATAAATAAGTTAAAAACCTATCTTTTAGTTCTTACTAGGTGATGGTGCAGAGGATACAACAGTGAAACCAGATGGGAAACATAACTATTCTCATGAATCTCATGGGGCTTCCATTCTAGCCAGGGGAGAGATCTCGAGAAGAAGAGACACACAATAATTAAACAAATGCATAAGACAACATCATGCAATGGTAAGTGCCTTGAAGACAATAGAAGAGGGAAAACAAGAGTGATAGGCTTCCGTGGTGGCTCAGATGATAAAGAATCTGCCTGCAATGTAGGGGACCCAGGTTTGATTCCTGTGTTGGGAAGATCCTCTGGATAAGGAACTGGCAACCCACTTCAGTATTCTTGCCTGGGAAATCCCATGGGGTCACAAAGAGTCAGACATAACCGAGCGACTGACAAACAGGGACGAGCATGAAAAATGCGTTAGATTTTAAGGTCAGAATCAGCCACACAAAATATCAGAGAAGTACCTTTCTAGGCAGGAGTGGCAAGTATAAAAGGTCCTGGAATGACCATAGGCTGTCTGAGAGGCAAGAAGGCTTGCGTGGATGCAGCTCAGTGGGCCTAGATGAATCGGAAGGAGACATGTCAGAGAGGAGAGACAGGTCAGGTCACAGAGGGCTGGTAAGGAGTTTAGTTTTCTTAACAAAGACAATGATGGTTCTATTAAGGGAAAGATGATGGCAGTCTTGGCTGGGCTCTGTGCCTGAGACGGAGCAAAGACTGGAACATATTTTCAAGATGAAGCTGATAGAACCTAGTGGTGGACTGAAAGCTGGGCTGGGGAAGATACTGAGGAGCGGAATCAAGAATGACCTAACTTATTCAATTCAACAGCTGGATCTGCACTGTTGCTATTTATTGAGATGTTGAAAAGTGTGGAGCAATTAATGTGAAGGAGAAATGCAAGAGTTCCGCATGGGTGGTATGAGCTTGAAACACCCATTAGCCATCCAGAGGGAGATGTCAAGTCTGTGGGTGAATGTATGACTCGGGAGCTCAAGTCTGGCTGGAGATGTAAATTTTGGAGTCATTAGCATATAGATGATATTCAGAGCTAGGAGCTTTTGCACTCATTACCAAAACAAAGAACTAAGGGGAACCCCCACTTCCTTTCCAAAGACATCTCTGGAACTTCAAATAAAATGGCTTTGGAACAGAAAGAGGTGTCAAATTGCTTTAAATTTTCAACCCCTGTGTGTGTGTGTTAGTCACTCAGTCTATGAAACACCATGGACTGTAACCTTCCAGGATCCTCTGTCCATGGAATTCTCCAGGAAAGAATACTGGAGTGGGTAGCCATTCCCTTCTCCAGGGGATCTTCCTAACTCTAGGACTGAACCCGAGTCTCCTGCACTGCAGGCAGATTCTTTACCATCTGAGCCACCAGGAAAACCCATCAACCCCCAGAGCCCAGTGTGTAAGACTCCATAGATTTCTGGCCCAGGACATTCTCTCTTCGTGTCCTGCAGTTCCTCTTCATGAACTCTTCAAGAGTCTTCCTCTGACTCAGCATATGCAACTCCTACTCTCTTTGAGGACTCTTAAAAAGTCATGCTATTCTCATGAAGGCTTCCTGTCCCTCACATTGGATGGAAATTACTTTTCTTTCTCTGACTCACGCTGACCTGCCTCTGCCTTCCTCTGAGATCTCCCTGCTCTCAACCTAGTGTGGTGGCTGTGCAGGCACAGTCAGCCTCAGACAGACTGTGATGTCCCCAGGAGCAGAGATTGTGATAGTCTCACTTTTGTGTCCCGACACAAAGGGGATGGATGTTTGCAACCAGCATCTCCTTAGTGGGTATTCCAGTGAGGGGTCTTCCATTGTTGAAGGTTTACAAACCTTGGACCAAGGCAGAGCCAGATCAGGTCAACAGAGGAAATCAGGCAGGAAGCAAGTCTCCTCGGCTTTTGAGGAGGATCCTCTGTAAGGAAGTGGCCTTGCTCGCTCCCCAAAGCCTCCAGCTGTGTGGGAAGAAAGAAGACATGACCAGGCAGACCCCTTCTGACCCTACAGGCCACAATTCCGCAGTGGTACAATGAAAGCTTGGCCTCAAGCATCATTTTTGATTATATGTAGAATCAGAACTTACTACCTGGTGTCCCTGTCTATCTACCTGTTTCAGGTGTAGAAGTTCCTCTTTCATGCCCCAAACCTATGTCAAACCCTGCCATCCATCCCACAACTCTCAAGGTATATTTTAAGGGCACAGAATAATGCAGACATTTGCCTAAAACTGCAAAACCAGGGAGTTAAATAGAATGCAGAAAGTATCAGACATACAATTATTGAATAAGTTAATTACTTGACTGTACATCATTTTTACTTTATTACTATCTCTACCTACTCCATCCCAAACTCCTCATAGTAATAAGCAAGTAACCTGGGCTGATGACAAGAGGAAGGTCACCCAAAACAGCGGCCTTGCCAGTCCATTCCTTACCTCCCTGGGCCCAGAACTCTTCCCCAAACTCTAGGGCTCAGCCTCCTGTTAGCCTGGTCAGTTCTACTGACAGTAATGCTGGCCAGTGAGCCCAGAGACACCTGGCTTTCCATCTTGGACATGATCAAAGGTCAAGCCCCACTGATTCAGAACAGCTCAGGTGAGTTGCGGTTCCTTGGCTACCCAATGCCAAGAGGAATGTAGGAAGCCCTGAACATCAGACCAGCTGAGAGTGAAGACCTGAACACTTTACAGGCTGCTCAGAGTCCCTTTCTATAACTAGGCCAGCTTGATGGACTGTTTCAGGCGCACAGAGGGTGAAGCATACTCTGGGAGGCAAAGCATTCTGTGCCAGGTTGGACAGAGTGGCACCCAACCCAACAGTATCACACACAGACAGAGGTCCAGTCATACTGTCATTTCATTTACATGATGTGAAACTGGCATTCAGTTTTTTCAATAGCTCTTTCATAGTTAAACTAATTTGGGAAATCCTGCACAGCACATCTCCCTCCTACAGATTCAGGCTAGATGTTCCCAGAAAGACTCCAGAAAGTGTCATAGTAAAGAGACCTATTTGTGTTTAATTTAGTGGTTCTCAGTCATTCACGTGCATGACCATCTTCTCTCACACTGCTACAGTATGCACTTGAGGAAATGCTACTCCACAGCTCCACAATCAAACCATTCTAACTTTTTCTTTTTTTTTTTCAAACATGACATGTCAGTGGGACTCAAGTGGTCATCAGTGTCTTTAATACTAGGTCACCAATGTCAAGTTTCAGAGCAAACACTGGAGGCTCAGAGTGGCTCAGTGAGTCGCCTATGATCACGCAGCAGGTTACAGAAGAACTAGCAAGGGGACCGAGGGCTCCAGAAACCAGACCAGTGCTTGAGCTCTGGGAGGATGCATGTGGGCAAGCACACCAGGCCTCAGCCCACAGAACTTGGGTCAGCCTGAATCCAACCAGGCAAAGCCTTACTCAGCTCTGAGGCCTGCTCACTAGCACATCTGTGTTCATCTGACCTCCCTCATCAGAAGACACAACAAACTTCCCTGCCCCAGGACAGCCTCATTAGCCTCTACTGCTGCTGGAAGTCCTGTTCTAAATTGTTTTCCATGGGATTTGAGGTTCTCCTCCATGAACTCGTAAAAGGCAGGAGGCCTGATAAAGAAGCAACAGAGATCCCTTAGAAAACCTTTGCTGAGAACTTGCAAAATTGATGACCCACAAGAAGGCTTGGCTTGATCCAATAGAACACAAGAAGGTTTTGTTTTCGATTGAACTGTTTGTCTTAAAACGAGTGTGCTACAAAAATTTGCTCAAATGGATGAAAAGCCTAAATTAAGGCACAAAACTATTTATAAAATTCTTGGAAGAAAACAGATATAAATCATGTTCTTGGATTAGGTAATGATTTCTTAACTGTGACACCAAACACACAAGCAGCAAAAAGAAACAATAGGTCAATTGGATTTCATCAAGATTAAACTTGTGTTTCCAAAGATACTATTTGAAAAAGTGAAAGGACAACCCACAGAATAGGAGGAAATATTTGCAAATCATATATCTGAGAAGGGACTAGTATCCACAATACGTGAAAACTCAATAAAAAGGCAAATAACCCAGTTTAAAAATAGGCAAATCGGTTGAACAGATGTTTGTCTGAAAATATACAAATAACCACTACAAGCATATGAAAAGACACGCAATAACATTAGTCATTAAGGAAATGCAAATTAAAACTACAGTTGAGGTGCTATTTCATATCCACCAGGATGGCTGTAATCAAAAAATAGACAACAACAAATATTGGTGAGGATGTGGAGAAACTGGAATCTTTATATATCATTAGTGGGGGTGTAAAATGGTGCACCTGCCCTGTAAAACAGTTCCACAGTTCTTCAAAAGGTTAAAAATAGAGTTAGCATATGATTTAGAATGCCCAATCCCAAACCCAAGAGAAATGAAAACTTATGTCCATGTAATAGCTTGTGCACAAACGTTTATTACTATTCATAATAGCTAACCCAATGCCCATCAACTGATGAACAGATTAACAAAGTGTGGGATATCCACAATGGAATATTATTCAGTTATGAAAAGAAAAGTGACAACATGGAGGACCTTGAAAACATTATGCTGAGTGAAATAAGCCAGTTACAAAAGACCAGATACTGCATGGTTCCATTTACATGAAATGTTCAGAATATGCAAATCCACAGACAGAAAGTAGGTGAGTAGGCAGAGGGTACAGAGGAGAGAGGAATGGGGAGTGACTAATGGGTGTGGACTCATTTTGATGGAAATGTTATGGAGTAAGATCATAGTGATGGTTGTAGAACTTTGTGAATACACTAAAAACCACTCAAAAGGGTGAATTTTATGACATGTGAACTATCTCAATATTAAAGAGAGAGAAAGAGAGCATAAGTACACAGGTGTTCCCGTTTTTCCCCATGCCCTTCCCCCTGGCTTGGCTCTTCTTGATACTGTCTCTGGGAATCGTGGCCCAAACTGGCTTTCATCCTATGTACTAGCTCCCTGAGGCCCAAAGACCATATGGACTTGTCCAAGGTCACATGTTAGCAGCGGTGGGGCTGGAACTAGAGCCCATGTGCCCACACTTGAGAGCCCCTGAGGGCCTATTCACTGCCCTAGGAATTTGAGGCTGTGGGATGCTATTTGGAGTAAAACCGATGCTTTGCGTTTATGTCTACATTATCACCACCTCCATCCATTTCCCTCAGGAAGCAAATACCAGTCCCTCTTCAAACAGGTTAAATTTCCATGCCCCCATCAAGCCACAAACACTGATAATGAACCTAGGAGGCTTGGCAACTTTTGTTCCCCTAGGGTGCAAGGCACTTCCTGAGCTTCACCTTCTTCTCCATCGAGAACTCTCTCCTTTCCTCTTTCTTCCATCCCCCTCCTCTCTCTCTGCTATGCTTTTTGAGTTGTTTCAAGTAGGTGAGAGTTCACTTCTCAAGCAATGGCAAATTGGGAGACCTCCCTGTAATGGGGTGAGCTTATAGCAGAAAAGTGACCTATGTCATAATATTCAGAGAACCCGCTACTTCAGACACTCACAGGTGACACCTAAATTCTAAAATGTCAGCTTAGGAACCATGAAGCAGTAAATGATTGTGTTCGCTCCGAGAGGGCTCCTTCTGTCATAAAATTTTTCCTGCTTCGGAGGTAAACCTTGTGCAGAAGTTGAGGCCATGTCCCCAGGTTTTACCACAGAACAGAATTTGGACAGAGGAGTCTGCTGCCGTAGGGGCCAACCTGATACACTGCACATGGAAGAGGCAGGAGGAATCTTTGTTGATTTGAGTTGCTGGGTAATATCCTTTTTTAAGGATCGCTTCAGGAATTTGAACAAGGAATTGATTTTAAAAATAAATTGCTTCTTCCCAACTGTATTCTAGGAGGTGTCATTACATGTTCTGAGGAGAAAAGCTTCCTGGGCTCAAATAAGTTTAGTAGAAGGTTCATATTACAACCCCCTACTGGAATCTTAGGAAGCACTCCAGAATATGAAAGCATATGAAAATTCTTGAGCCTGCAGAGAACATTCTCCCACATTCCCTGCATCATCTGACCACGGACCCTTTTCTATAGAACCCCCTTGTCTGCTGAAGAAACAGGAGCTCTGTGATGTAAGTAGGAGTTGCCATGGCTGAGCCAAGAGTGATGCAGGACAGCCAGTGGTGCAGGAGCAGGTTGAGCTCCCGATGCTGGGGATGGGCGAGCAGCAGCAGCAGGTAAGGTGGGGTTTGGGCCGAGACACACAGATGGGATGAGGGGGTTGGTGGGAGGACCCGCAGGGCTACAGACGGATGCATGCCCTCAGGAGCTTTATGGCGGCAGATGTCCAGAGATGCTGCTCGGACTATGTTTATACATCAGCAGGAGAGCTGTGTCCAGGAGATCTGGACAACAGTGAAGACAAGCTAGCAAGGAATCCCCTGTTGTGGCTGGGCCCTCCTCCTCTCCAGGCCGTGGAGTGGCCACAGTCAATGCGATAGGGGTCAGGAGGGGAGAAGAGCTGAGCCCACTCTCCAGCCAGGTGGGCACCCCACCATTCCCCTTCACAGCACCCCCAGCAGCAGAGGAGTAGACGTCAGTGCTGCCATGAAGGCCCCACAGTCACCTTCTATTCATTAAGCGAGATGGAGAGTAGAAGGGTGAGGGAGACAGCGAGGCAGACAGAACACACCAACCCAAACCCATAAGCTCGGCTCCAGCACTCAGCACATAGCAGCTTTTTGGCGACCTTATTTCTCTCTCTTCCAGCCTGTGCCCCTCCACCAGTTGCCTGACCTCTGCTCCCGGGGCTTGGGTGCATTTCCTTGAGTCCCATCTCGCCCCAGAGAATGCGTACCAGCTTCGGAGGGGCCGCCTCCTGGGCAAAATCCCAATGTTTCAGTATCTGATTGCTCTCTGCAGCTGATCCAATGTGATTTTCCAGTTGAGAGAGAAAAATAAACTCACTAAAGGAAGGGAGCTCAAAGCGAAGCATCCTAAAAGACAAAGCCAGAGCACAATGCCTGAGCAGCCCCACAGCCAAGGGGGTCCCCGGCTTTCAGGAAAGGCAGCAAAGGAAAAAATTGGAGGCATCCCTGCCAACACATGTGTATGACACACACAGTATATGTGTGTGTGCAAGCACATACATCCATCCAACATGGTGCATACATGGCAAGGGATTTGATTTTGAGATTGGAAAATGTGGTCACTACACTCAGAAAACCTGCAAAGAAGAAAGTGTGACCAGAACACTGTGGGCTTGGGGCAAAACTCCTCTGAAGAGCGGCTAGACAAGGGAGCCGCTCAAGCCCAGCATGCTCTGTCCTAAGGACAGAAGGTAGGATGGGGCTGCCGGGAAGAATCAAGGTGGAATGACCCGGTGGGGACCTCGGTCCTCTGTGAGTCTAGGAGGGTGGTTTAAGGAATGCATGAGGCTGGGGAGTGGGGGATTCTGGCTCTGGGGGACTTGCTAACCCCATTGGTAGGTCACACCAGAACCTCCCCAAAGAGGAAGAGAATAATAGAGTAGGAAGAGAAGAAGGAGGAAGATCTGGGGAGAGAAAAGCAGTACTGTCCCTGGGGCAGGATGGGAATGGATTGGGTGGCCTCAGCTCTGGACACTGGGGGCTCAGAGGCTACCCCTAAATTTCCTGCTCTCCATAACTTTCATCTGCCCCCAAACCCTTCCAGCCTCTGACCTCTTGCTCTTTGGCCCCCTCTCCTCCAAGCCTTCCTCATCCAGGGACTCCTGCTGGGAAGGACTCTCCCAAGATATCCTGGGCTGCACGTGGCCCTGGAGCCTATCTGTGTTGGCAGAACAGCTCTGAGCCTGTGCCAGCTCCTGCCCCCACTCCCACCTCACCTGCTCCTGGGACCAAAGGCAACAGGAGGGATGTGTCTTTGACTTGTGTGGGGTCTCCTTTCCTGGGGGTCACTGAGCTGGTGCAGAGGGGACTCCCAATTTTGCTCTGCACATGGATGTCCTTATCTCAGTCCATATATGAGGGGCAGGTCTCCCTGAGTCTGACACTTCAGCAGGAATCTTCTCCCAGCATGGCGGTGGCCCATGTTCCTCACAACCTCTATCCTGCCCACCCATACTCCTCAGATCCCCTGCTTGCCAGCAGCCCTGCTCCCAGGGTCCAGCCTCTTCCCGCCCCTCCCCACCTGTCTGCAAGGCCTCTGAGAAACCTCAGATAACTCTGTGTGGCAAATGCATTTGGAAGCATGAAATCTGTTGGGAATCTAATGAGACCAGGAGAAGAGAAAGACAGAATTTAACTTCTTTCTCCCAATCCTGGATTTGATGTTGCCATCTCCTGTCTGCCCAGATGTGGCCCTGTCTTTGCTCAGACATGCCAGGGGTGCCATCAGCACCCCTGAGGTCATCCCCCATGCTCTCTGTGGCCTCAAAGAAGAGAACACAGAGCATCTCATTGGCTTTGCTTACGACAGGTCCTACCAGAGGCTCCAGGAAGTCCACAGGCCTGCAGAGGGGTGCCTTTTGGGAAGAGCCTAGCAGACTGCTCTGTTTGAAGAGGGCAAGGAGTATGTGAAGTGTCTGCGGAGCCTCTACAGCCTGAGGGTGAGCATCAGCTCTGCAGGATGGAGCCTCACCCTTACTGTGTGCAGAGTGCCCTGTGCGAGCTTGGGAGGCAGAAGGCTTCAGCCCAGTGTTCCATGGTGATGTGCAAGTTTTATGGTACCGTGGTCACCAGTCCTGGTCTTGAAGTGAGCGGGACTCTTTCTCCAGGGAGTAAACAGCTGACAGGTGGGTGATCAGTGCCAGGACAGAGGATACAGGGCGAGTGCTATCCCGGAAAACCCTGGGCAGAAAGGCCCTAGGGAAACGCTATGTTTCCTGCTTCCTGTCCTCTAGGCCACAGGTCTACGCGCATGGATGGAGAGAGTAGGAGCCTCCCCACAGATGGAGAAGAAGGGTCCACCTGATCTGTGCTGTGGGGGCCTTGCCATAGAGATGAGGCAGCCATCCCTGTCGGCACCAACCAAGTAAGTACAGGATGGTGCCAACCTTGACTGCATGAGCCCCTTCACTCTTAAAGAGGGTTCTGCCACTTGCAAACTGAGCAAAAATCATGCACAGGTCCCAGTCACCTCATCTCCTTGTACCTCAGTGTTCTCATCTTTGAAAAATGAGAGTCATGGCAGCAATTCCATAAGGCTGCTTCACATGCAACCAGGCAGTGTTGAGCACAGGGCGGGCCCATGGGAGTGTCCGGGACATGTGAGCCAGCAGTAGCATGGAATCTCCCCTAAATATGGACCCCAAAAGACAGACGGAGAGCTAGGTACAATATGTTCTCCGAAGTATTATGCATCATCATTTTATGAAAAGCAGATATAAACCAAATGTCCAACATTATGGAAAGTCATTTTCTATATGATATTATACCCAAAGGTAGACAGCCAAATGGACAGTCATTAAAAAGAAAGTTCATGATGTTTTATATCAAATGTTTGGACTAGATTGTTAGGTACCAAATGCCAATAAACCAGATAATGAGGCTACAAGTTAAAGTAAATATTCCAAAATATTAACAGAATTATGGATACTTTGTTGCCTACTTCTTTATTATGTTAACTTTTCAAATTTTTGACAGTAGGCATCTGTTAATTGCATAGTCATCCTTCAGTATCTACAGGGGGTTGGTTCCAGGACCCCTGCAGATATTAAACTCTGCAGACTTTCAAGTCCTTTATATAAAACAATGCAGTATCTGCAAATAACCAGTGCATATCCTCCCCTATATTTTAACTTATTTCTAGATTACATACAACACCTAGTACAATGTAAATGCTATGTAAATAGCTGTAAATACAATGCAAATGCTATGAAAATATTTGCCAGTGCATGGCAAATTCAAGTTTTGCTTTTCAGAACTTTCTGGAATTTTTTTGTGTGGCTATTTTTGATCCATGGTTGATTGAATCCATGGAGGTGGAACCTGCAGATACAAAGGGCCAACTGTTCATTAAAATATTTAATTTACTTGGTCAAAAATCAAAAGTGAAGCCAGGGGAATATTCTCTAGGCAACAGGACACACAAGGGAATGAGATGCAACAGGACAAATGGAGGTTTTTGGAAAAAGCAGAGCTAAAATCAGGAAAACACCCAGAAAGGAAGGGATGAAACCCATGCGGAGAAAAAGAAAATTGGGCCTATAATAAATTTGAGTTTATAAGGAATAAATATGCAGTGTTCATGGAAATTGTGTTGCATCTGGCAAAAAGAACAATAAATATGTATATAATGTAAATCTTTTATAATAAATCCGGGAAGATCCAGTGAGCTAACGTCAAAGCCAGCAAGCACTGCAAGGAGTCTCAGGCCCCCCATGGACAATCGAGGTCCTTAGTACAACAACGGTGCGTTTAGGGGGCTACACTCTGAGGCCATCACCCTCTTCTCCTGTGTGGGAGGCCATCTGAGGCCCCCCAGGGTAAGGGGATGCAAGATGTGCAGCATGCCCACCTAGACCCTTCCCAGCCTCTACCCAGAGCTCTGTGGATTTTCCTCCCTGCATCTGGCTTCTCAGGGCTCTGAAGACTCTGCATCCTATCTTTCAATCCACTTTTGTTCTGCTCCAGTTTCAAGCCAACCTCCACTTCTCTGGAACGAACTCAAAATTTAAGGGCTCTAAAAGAAAAAGAATGATCATTTAAGAGGAACATAATGTATGCTAGGTGTCATGAACGGAACTGGGGGCCTAGCAACAGATGAGACAGTTGTCATCTCCCAGAGGTTAAATTCATGTCAAGGTACCTTGTGCCAGGTCAGACACAGAGCAGAGCCTTTGAGCCTTGAATGAATGAGTGAGATAACTTAAAAATTATTTTATCTGCCCCATTAGTCAGAATTGTCTAGAGGAACAGAACCAATGAGGGGTGTGTATATGTTTGGAGAGAGAAAAAGAGAGATAGAGGCAGAGGCATAGACAGAGATTTTAAGGAGTTGGCTGATACAACTGTGGATCTAAAGATGCAGGAGAGGTCAGCATTCTAAAACCCAGGAAGAGTTACAATTCAAGTCCAAAGGCTACTGACAAAATTCACTCTTCCTTGGGAGATGTCAGTCTTTTTTATTTTTATTTTTCAAATGTAGGCTTTCAATTGATTAGATGAGGGCTATTCTTTTCCAACAACACAAGAGATGACTCTACACATGGACATCACCTGATAGTCGATACTGAAATCAGATTGATTATATTCTTCGCAGTCAAAGATGGAGAAGTTCTATCCACGCAGCAAAAACAAGACCTGCTGCTGACTATGGCTCAGATCATGTGCTCCTAAACTGCAAAATTCAGGCTTAAATTGAAGAAAGTAAGAAAACCACTAGGCCATTCAAGTATGACCTAAATCAAATTCCTTATGATTATACAGTGGAGGTGACAAATTGATTCAAAGGATTAGATTTGGTAGACAGAGTGTCTGAAAAACTATAGACAAAGGTTCGTAAAATTGTACAGGAGGCAGTGACCAAAACCATCCCAAAGAAAAATAAATGCAAGAAGGCAAAGTTGTTATCTGTGGAGACTTTACAAATAGCTGAAAAAAGAAGAGAAGCAAAGGGCAAAGGAGAAGGGGAAAGATATGCCCAAGTAAAGGCAGGGTTCCAAAGAATAGCAACAAGATATAAAAATGTCTCCTTAAATTAACAATGCAAAGAAATAGAGGAAAACAATAGAATAAGAAAGACTAGAGATCTCTTTAGAAATCTCTAAAGACTAGAGATGGGAAAATTGGAGATATCAAGGGAACATTTCATGAAAAGATGGGAACGATAAAACTCAGAAATAGTAAGAACCTAACAGAAGCATAAACAGTTAAGAAGAGGTGGCAAGAATACACAGAAGAGCTATACAGAAAAGGAAAAAAACATTTTAATAACCTGGATAACCATGATGGTATGGTCACTCACTTAGAGCCAGACATCCTGGACTGTGAAGTCAAGTGGGCCTTAGGAAGCATTACTACAAACAACACTAGTGGAGGTGACAGAATTTCAGCTGAGCTATTTCATATCCTAAAAGATGAAGCTGTTAAAGTGCTGCACACAATATGTCAGCAAATTAGGAAAATGCAGCAGTGGCCACGGGACTAGAAAAGGTCAGTTTTTATTCTAATCCCAAAGAAGGGCAATGTCAAAGAATGTTCAAACTACTGTACAACTGTGCTCATTTCACATGCTAGTAAGTTTATGCTCAAAATCCTTCAATCTAGGCTTCAGCAGTACATGAACTAAAAACTTCCAGATGTTTAGGAAAGGCAGAGGAACCCGAGATCAAATTGCCAACATTTGCTGGATTATACAGAAAGCTTCATTGAGTACTCTAAAGCCTTTTACTGTGTAGATCACAACAAACTATGGAAAATTCTTAAAGAGATGCGGATACCAGACCACTTTACCTGTCTCCTGAGAAACCTGTATGCAGGTCAAGAAGCAACAGTTAGAACCGGACATGGAACAATGGACTTGTTCCAAATTGGGAAAAGAGCACAGTAAGGGTGTATATTGTTACTCTGCTTATTTAACTTATATGCAAAGTACATTATTTAACTTATATGCAGAGTACTTATTTAACTTACATAACTCACATGCAGAAATGCCAGGATGGATGAATCACAAGCTGGAATCAAGATTGCTAGGAGAAATATCAATAACTTTGGATATGCAGATGATACTACTCTAATGGCAGAAAGTAAAGAGGAACTAAAGAGCCTCTTGATAAAGGTGAAAGAGGAGAGTGAAAAAGTTGGCTTAAAACTCAACATTCAGAAAACCAAGATGCCATCCGGTCCCATCACTTCAAGGAAAATAGAAGGGAAAAAAGTGGAAGCAGCAACAGATTTTATTTTCCAAAATCACCAGAGATGGTGGCTGTAACCATGAAATTAAAAGACACTTCCTCCTTGGAAGGAAAGCTATGACAAAGCTAGACAGCATATTAAAAAGCAGAGCCATCATTTTGCTCATAAATGCCTATCTAGTCAAAGCTATGGTTTTTCCAGTATTCATTTATGAATGTGAACAACTGGACCATAAAGAAGGCTGAGTGCCAAAGAATTGATGCTTTCTAATTGTGATGCTGGACTCTTGAGAGTCCTGTGGTCTGCAACGAGATCAAACCAGTCAATCCCAAAGGAAATCAACTCTGAATATTCATTGGAAGGACTGATGCTGAAGCTGAAGCTCCAGTACTTGGGCCACCTGATGTGAAGAGCCAACTCATTGGAAAAGACCCTGATGCTGATAAAGTAGAAGGCAAAAGGAGAAGGGGTGGCAGAAGATGAGATGGCTAGTTAGCATCACTGACTCAAAAGACATGAATTTGAGCAAACTCCAAGAGACAGTGAAGGACAGGAGAGTCCGGTGTGATGCAATCCAATGAGGTTGCAAAGAGCTGGGCATGACTTAGTGACTGAACAACAATCCACATTATGGAGGGCAATATGTTTTATTCAAAGTCTACTGATTGAAATGTTAATATCATCTAACATCTGAGAAACATCTGACCAAATATTTGGATACCATGGCCTGGTTAAGCTGACAGAGTAAATTAACTATCACACTAATCTTATAGATAAGAAAAAGGCCAATCCTTGGAGACACCAAAGCTTGGTTGTTGAGCTGACAGAGCCTAAATTCATAGCCCACCCAGTGTCTAAGCTACTTTCCTCCTTTACTCTGCATCTCCTAAATCAAAAGTTTTCTTTTCATTTTTTCTTTTTCTACTCAGCCTTTCCCTCAAATCCAGAAGCTAATTCAAACTACACATTTCACCATTTATTCAAACTCAGAGACCATATTGAGGGTACTATCTATCCTTCTGATCAATTTTCCAGAATTTCCAAAATATTCAATCAATACACACCAGAGATTCATACACTGTTCCATCAAGCCCATCCATGGGTTCTGTTCTACCTCTGAGCAGCCATCTTTTTACATAAACCCAGTTTGATGTGTGCTGTGACCAGGGCTGAATACTGCCTCTGCAAGGACTGGAAATCTTTTCCTAAATGCTCACATACAACCTGTTCCTCTCTTCCCAGTACAAATTAAGTCTGTACTGGCAAAGACATGTGTTAAACTGTTAGGTTGATCTGTATGAAATTGCTGATATTTGACCTAGCAAACAGCATTTTCATAGAGTTCAAGGGAAAAATGAGCTCATCTTTCCCTGGTCGGACCTCACCTTCCTGGCATCTTGTTCTCTGTAGAGAGAGACTCTCCTCTCTTGCTGTGGACAGGAATGAAAGATGCTGTTATTAAAAACAATCTAAAGTGATTTGCAAAGTGACAGCATCTCTTAGAGCAATGAGGTAATGCATCCAGTTCTCCTTCTCCACCATTTAACTTCCTGACAGGAGGCACGGAATGTGAACAAATTGATTGTCCTGTACAAAGTCAAGTAAATAAATAGCAATGCTTAATGCAATCATTTTCCATATTGCCTCATCAAAACCCATGCAGTCAAAGCCATTTATGAATTACGTAGGTCTCTACCGTGGTTGTCTTTTCAGTGTGTTTCTCTCAAAGATGCCTGTAGGTAGGGAGAAATAGGAGAGCAGGTGCTAATCAATCTTGAAGCTATGATCAGAAATGATTTAGCAAGATGACAGCTTTTGCTTGAGCCATTCCTAAATTTCCAAGAGGAAACCTCCAAGGGACTAAGTCATTAATGGAATGATAGGAAGGAGACAGGTGGGGGGGAGGGGCAGTTACTATTAGAGAATAAACACCTTGCTGCCTTTGTCTATCATATTTTTCAAGGCAAAAATGAAAAAATCTTGGGGAAGAAGAGAAAGTGGTTGAGATCCAAACCCAGAGCAAGTGTGGGCTAGAATAAAATGCCCCCCCTCCCGACACACACTCTAGCTTGTTAGATTTCTTATTTCTCTTTCTTTTGGCCACTCTCAAAGCTACCAGAGCCCAGAAAATCAAGGATAAAAAGATCTATATATGGCTGGCAGTTGGATATTGGAGTTATTCCATCAGCAGCTAGAAGTGGATCAGAGGTTCTGAAGCAGATACTCATGAATGAGATGAGGCCCAAACTGTAGGAAACAGAAACCATGGCCCCAAAATTCAAAGCCTCGTACTTTCCCTATAGATGGTCATTACATTTTTGGTGGTTTCCCAGGAGAATAACATCTAACTCAAAGGTTAGGCTATAAAGTAAGCATGTAAGACAAAAGCCTTAAAGTTCAATCCTCAAAAGCCTCCTCATTAGCATTCCATGGCAGTCATACAGTCATCCTTGTATCATCCCCTCCAGTTCATTCGTAGTCAACACTCTGTATCACTTTGAAGGCTAGTAACAGAATACTTTGGCTTCCCAGGTGGCTCAGTGGTAAAAGAATCCGCCTGCCAAGCAGGAGACTGGAGTTCGATCCCTGAATCGCGAAAATCCCCTGGAGGAGGAAATGGCAACCCACCCCAGTATTCTTGCCTGGATTATCCCATGGACAGAGGAACCTGGCAGGCTACAGTCCATAGGGTCACACAGAGTCGGACACAACTCGGCGACAGAGCACACACAACAGGACATCCATTGCACGTGAGCTTAAATTCCAACGGGAACACATTGGCTGTGAAGATTAAAATGGAAGAAAAAAGCAGCCTTCACTCCCTGGGGGGCGTCTCCTTAGGGAAGCTTGCCCTGGGGTTACCACTGGAAGCTCACAGCAGAAGGACACTGTGAACTTAGGGACCAGCCAGCTTTTGTTCCAACTCAGGTTTTCAAGCACAAAGAACAAACCACAGAGTTCGAGAGTGCTGAATTACAGGCAGGAAGCATGGCTTTGCCTCTGTCCTCACAGAGAACTTGACACAAAACTAGTGCTCAGGACTATATGGTCAATGAATAGATGGATGAAGAGCCTGTTTGTTCTTCTCTAATTACATGCTTGTTGTGAAGGATTTTTTAAAAAATTAACTTATTTATTTTAATTGGAGGCTAATTACTTTACAATACTGTAGTGGTTTTTGCCATACATTGACATGAATCCGCCATGGGTGTACATGTGTTCCCCATCCTGTAGCCCCCTCCCACCTCTCTCCCCATCCCATCCCTCAGGGTTGTCCCAGTGCACTGGCTTTGAGTGCCCAGTTTCATGCATCAAACTTGGACTGGGGATCTATTTCGCATATGGTAATATACATGTTTCAGTGCTATTCTCTCAAATCATCCCACCCTCACCTTCTCGCACTGAGTCCAAAAGTCTGTTATTTATATCTGTGTCTCTTTTGCTGTCTCGCATACAGGGTCATCATTACCATCGTTCTAAATTCCATGTATATTCATTAATATACTGTATTGGTGTTTTTCTTTCTGACTTACTTCACTCTGTATGATAGGCTCCAGTTTCATCCACCTCATTAGAACTGATTCAAATGTGTTCTTTTTAATAGCTGAGTAATATTCCATTGCATATATGTACCACAGCTTTCTTATCCATTCATCTACTGATGGACATGTAGGTTGCTTCCATGTCTGTGGCCCCCAAAGTACCAGACATTCTACCCATTCACAAGTGGGATTTATGTCTCCACCCTTATCTGAGCTCTGAGCTCCTGTAACTGTTTGAAGTGTTGACAATGACAGAAGTCCCACTATGTCAGTTTCCAAACAGTAGCATCAGGAAACTCTTGGCAGCTTTCAATTCCTGTCTCCTGGGACACTCCCTCTTGGAACCCAGTCATCATACTGTGAGGAAGCCCAAGGCACATGGAGAAGAAACGTGTTTTCTGGATGATGGTCTCAGTTGAGTTCTCAGTTGACAGCTACCATTGACCACCAGACCTGCAAGTGCAGAAGCCTTGTCAACGATCCCAGCCCAGCACCATCTGATCATAAGGGCACAAGAGAAAGTGAGGAAGATGTGTTCAGCTAAGTCCAGCAAATCTTAGAATTGTAAGAAATAGTAATGGACTGATTGTTGTTGTTGCTGTTAGCCAAAGCATTTGTTTCACAACAGACAAAGCACATTAAGCAGCTTAAAGACGTAGTCTCAAAGACTTAAGTAAGGAGATGCTTTTCAATGAGGAGGCTCCTCTCTTGCTCAGCTGCTGAAAGCTGAGTGCAGTCCTGTGATGGCACAGGGGTAATAAGAAGGCAGGACGTGTAGAGTAGGCTGCTCCATTTAGCTCCCCAAACAGCCAGTGGAGCATGATGGTGAGAGGCACCTTCTTCAGAGGAATAGAAAATGGCCCACTTCTGAGCCTCTAAGGAAGCACCCACAGGGCTAAAACTTTAGCTTGACCTTCACACACCTCCCCACACCTTCTAGAAATGCGTGCTTTGCAACCAACCTCACAGAGGAAGGAAGCAGAAGTGAACTGGCTATTGATTGGGCATTCGAGCTACTTCATCATCTCCTGAGACAGACACTCATGTGAGGAGGCACAAAGCTGGAAGGAGCAGAAGTCAAAGTGGCCTCATGATTGAGGGCCCTGGTGTAGAGGCCATGATGCCTGGAACACAGTGTTCACTGCCCAGCAAGTGTGACTAAATCCCTCCATGTGTATGGAGTGGTGGATGCAGTGACAACATAGCTACTCAGCTCCCTTATAGTTCATGACACCAGTTTCAAACCTAAGGTTGTGGGCACTTGGCAAGAGGAGAGACTTGCTAAGACTCATAAGGAAAGACTCAAGAAAGACTAAAGGAGGCTTCTTTTTCCTCTCTCCCTGAGACCTCAATCTGTGGTCATGCCACCCTTCCTAGCACCCCTGCCCTTGCTCTTCACTGACCCCTAGAGAGAATAGCTTCCCCAGGCTCCCTCTTCAAGTCATCACTACATTGTATAGTTCTTTACCTTGACATCATAGGTTGCTAGCTATTGTTTCCACTGCCTACTCACTCTCTGGGTAACCGCTGCTTATTCATCTTTCGTCTAGCTCAGGGGTCTTGATCTCAGTGTTATTGACTTTGCTGCTGTTATTTAGTTACTAAGACACATCTGACTCTTGGCGACCCCGTGGACTATAATCCGTCAGGCTCCTGTGTCCATGGAATTTCCCAGGCAAAAATATGAGAGTGGGTTTCCTTCTCCAGGGGATCTTCCCAACTCAGGAATCAAACCCACACCTCCTACTTGGCAAGTGGATTCTTTACAATGAGCCACCTGGGAAGCCAGCACTATTGACATCAGGGGCCAAAGAATTCTTGATTTTAGGAAGCTGTCCTATGCATTACGGGCTTCTCAGGTGGTGCTATTGGTAAAGAACCCACCTGCCAATGCAGGAGACTTAAGAGACATGGGTTTGATCCCTGGGTCAGGAAGATTCCCTAGAGAAGGAAATGGCAACCCATTCCAGAATTTTTGCCTAGAGAATCCCATGGGCAGAGATGCTTGCTGCGCTACAGTCCACAGGGTCACAGAGTCAGACACGACTGAAGTGACTAGTGTGCATTACAGCATCCTCTTTACCCACTATTTGCTCATACACCCTCCAACTTTGACAATCAAAAGCCAAATAATAGGGAAAATAATGCCTCTTCTGTTTAAGAACCCCTGAGGCTACCACACAAGTGTGAATAAATGTTTGTTAAGGGAAGGAACAAAGAAAATGAATGAGTGGGTCAGTGTATTGGAGAGGAAGCATTCTGCCCCTATAAAGCCCGTGGGTACAGAAAGCTGAGAGCTGCAGGCAGAGAAGAGTTAATGGGTGTGTCAGTCCTACTGATGCCCTGAATCCTCAATGGGCTTTTGCTGGCTGTGCAGTTCAATACATTTCCAATTAACGAGAAGACATGCAGACACCAATGGACCTTTAATAGGGCCACAGGAATGGGGCCTCTGATAAGCCAGGCTGAATTCAGCGTGCGACACGAGAAGCTCAGGAACCTGTCTGCCAAGGTGCTGATTCACTTCCTTTGTCAAGTCATACTTTGGAATGACAGCTTCTCAACTTCTGCTTCCCCAGCTGCCATCTGCAAAGGTTACCTGCTCTAATTTGCCAAGCATTTCTCCCCTCTCCACCTCTCCCAGCTGGCACTTCTCTCCCCTTCCTTCAGGGCCTCTTTTGGAGTTCACTGGACTGCTGTGTGCTGTCCCTTGCTGAGGAAGGACCAGGGAGCCTGTGGGGTTAAAGGCTGGCAGGTGTTCATCAAGGAGAGAGGAGACAGAAGGCTCAGGGGCTTGGCTGCACCCCACTCTTCCTTGACTTCCTGGGCCTCTCTACTTCCTCTCCAAGTCAGTCAACCTCCTTACCCTGAGCTCAGGGTCCCCAGATATGAGCAACAGCAGGGTTATGGGCAAGGAAACAGTCCAATAAGATGTAAGATATAAAACAGTCTAGGCACTCTTATCCTTTAAAATGAGAATGGGTACTGATTCTCAAAGGTTTAGGTACTGCTACTAAGCATCTTATGAGTGTCATCTCACAAAATGTGTCAGCAACCTCAGGAAGGAAACTTCGAATTTCCATTTTACAGGAGAATAAAAAGTGTGTAGAAGATCTCTAATTTTAAGGTACATCAGAATTACCTGGAAGACCTGTTAAAACTCAGAGGATGGCTGGCCCCAATTCCAGAGTTTCTGAGTCAGTAGGTCTGGATGGGGGCTGAGGAATTCCTATTTCCTATTTCTCAATGGGAGGATGAATGCCTTAGACTGGAAAGCAATTAACATACTCAAGTTACTACACAGATGCCAAGGGGGCAATTCAGGTTACTCTGTGGACCAACAGATCCCATTTTTATAGATGGACAAATAATCCAACAACCGTCACTCCACTCATTAAACATTTGCCAGACATCTACCATGTGCCCTGCTGTGTGCTAGTTGCTGGGGATGCAAATGAAAATAAGTTGTTTTCCAAGCTTATATGCCCAGCAAGGGAGAGAGGCACATGCAACAATGTGTATGTGCTTAGTCACTCAGTCGTGTCCAACTCTCTGAGACCCCATGGACTGTAGCCCCTCAGGCTCCTCTGTCCATGGGATTCTCTAGGCAAGAATGTTGGAGTGGATTGCCATGCCCTCCTCCAAGGGATCTTCCTGAACCCAGGTCTCCCACATTGCAGGTGGATTCTTTACTGTCAGAGCCACCAGGGAAGCCACAATAATTAAAATAAAATGCAGGAAGAGTATGGTTCAGAAAGAACAAAACTTTGCTGCAGCAGCAGGTCTCAAACTTTTTTGGTCTCAGTATCCCTTGATAATCTTAAAGATTATTGAGAACCCCAATAATACACTCATTATATGCGAACACAAATAATATATTTTATGAAAACTAACTATATTCTCAATAAAACTGTATTTTCTATAAAAGTGAGAAGACTAGCATTGTTTTAGAGTTTTTCAAATCTCTTTACTTTTGGTTCAACATTCAGCATTTGATTCATCATTTAACATCAGCTTCCAGAGTCATGTTATATGCTATTTTGGTTGAAGTATACAAAGTATACAAAGAAAATCAGTCTCACTCAGATATGTAGTTGGAAAAAAGAAAGGCATTGTAGTAACCTTTTCAGATAACTGAGGCTATTCTTTAATACTACACCAAAAATCAGTAAGTTTGGTTACAATTTGAAATTTATACCTAAACAACAATTTTGCATTAATGTTTCATTAAAAATGTATTCTTCTATTTTGAATTTTTCATGGAAGTTTTACTTATGCTTGATTTAGTCACATCATATATTGGTCATTTGGTAAATATCAATACAATGAGTTATGCAGGTTTTTCAAATCATGACATATCATATGGCATAAAGAAAGACAACAGTCATTAAAATCTCTGAAATAATAGGAAACTGTCAAAGTTCCCCAAACTCTAATTTTCACTTGAACTCTCATATTTATCGTTATCATTAGCAAACAATATTTTCAGTGGTTTTCCCTGGAATGAGGAGAAGGAAATGGCAACCCACTCTAGTATCCTGGCCTGGAGAATCCCCATAGACAGAGGAGCCTGGTGGGCTACAGTCCATGGGGTCACAAAGAGTCATACAAGACTGAGCGACTTTCACTTCACTTCACTTCCCTGGAATGAAAGGCTCACTCCTTTTATTTTCAAGTAAATATGTGCCAAATGTCCAAGTCTGAATAGCCATAATTTGTATGTCTATTGTTCAAGTAAAAAATGATGTTCCATTAAAAAAATGGCTAGTTCAGTTTGCAACTCAAATAAATATGAACTTTTCCTTGAGACAACCATGATACTTCAGTGTACAGCAGAAATTTTTTTTCATTTGAACTCAGTATTTCATCATCCAGAATCTTAAAAGGACACGTACTCAAGGACCAAAACTTTTATAAAAAAATGTTAGCTTGTACTGCTTCATCAAGGGTATTCTTAAGTGAAACTGCCCTTTTCTGTTCGTTTGTTTGAGAGATCGTTAAGGACAGAACAACCACTCGTACACTTTGGTGCTACTGCTTTGAGGCTTGCTAAGGCAAGAAGTAGGAATACTAGCTTCATAGGGAGGTAGATCCGAGCTTTACCCTCTATCTGTGCAAACATCAATGCAGTCAGATAGGCAAATGGCATACAAGTTTTATTAAGAAAACAGTTCTGACCTTGAAGACCCCCTGAAAGGATCCCCTGGGTCCACGGAGCACACATTCAGGTCCTATGTGCCACAGTAGCACAAAATTCCATTTCTGAGGTGTCCCCTGAACAACTACCTATCCAGTTCATACTCAGTTTCACTTCTGAGATGCCTCAAGAGATATCAAGAAAAGGAAACACAAAAGGTGAAAATGTAGAGGAAAACATTTCAGGAAAGATAATAGTCTCTACTGAGAAGCTAAGAATAAAGCTGAATTAAGCAGGCAGCTTAATTTAGCTTAAAAGGCATCACTTTAAAAACAACCCAATGTGCTAAGATACCACAGACCTAATTAATATGCTTTCTAATAATAATCAGTACCATTTATTAAACATTGACTAAGGGACAGACATCGTGCTGAGATCTTTGCCTGTGCTATCTTGTTCTTTCCAACAACCCTATGCAACAAATACAACCACCTCCATTTACAGGCCAGGAAGTGAAGACTCAGAGAGGCGAAGTAACCTGCCCCACACAGTGAAGTCAGAAAGACAAATGTTGTAGGTATATTAATGCGTATACACGGAATCTAGAAAAACAGTGCTGATGAGCCTATTTGCAGGGCAGGAGTAGAGATGAAGACCTAGGAAGGAGAGGGTGGGATGAACTGAGAGAGTACCACTGACATGTGCACACTCTCGTGTGTAAAATAGACAGCTAGTGGGAAGCTGCTGTAACACAGGGAGCCCAGCCTGGTACTCTGTGATGACCTAGATGGGGGGAATGGGGCGAGGGTGGCGGGGGGTGGGAGGGAGGCTCACAAGGGAGGGGATACACACACACACAGAGATACAGTTATGGTTGATTCGAGTTGCTGTATGTCAGAAACCAACACAACATTGTAAGGCAATTATCCTCCAGTTAAAAAATTAAAAAAAATAAGAAGCAAGCAGAACTATGATGCTGACTGACCAGGAAGCTGGTGGTCTCAGCCTCTCTGTAGCACCTCGGGCACCACTGCCCGCAGACTAGCAGGGTGTCACTCCAGTGCTCGCCGAGGGCCAGGTGCTGGCCCAAGTCCACAGGGACCAGTCCCTCAGGGCAGGTGTGGACACAACTGCTGTCCTCCAGGAAAGCACAGCTCTGTCGCATTTGCAGCCCCCAGGAGGTGCTCTTGCCACCCCATCATTTCTATTGTCTTTATTACAGTGGCCAGGGCAGTGCCAAGCTCCCCACACGTACTTGTGACACGTACAGAAACATCCGCCCCCTCCACTCCAACATCCTGCGGAGCTGCCACAACTATAGTCAGAAACCCCCTTTTTATAAAAAAAAAAAATAAAAATAAAAAATTAGTGGTTTGAAGATGAGACACATTCCATTTTAATTAGAATCCACTTCCTGAAAAATTCACTTCTCGGGACACGTTATAGTCTACCTGCCAGTCTGTGACTATCCTACTTGCTCTTAGACAAGCCCTACCCTGACAGCCTTGGAAAAGGGGTAGCGCTGGGGAGAGTGCAGGGCAGGGCTGACACGGGGTCAGCCAACATGCCCTGTCCTCAGTGTTCCGTCCTCACTGTCCCCCCACCCATCTCCCACCTTTGGGGAACACTCAGATCAGATTCCCCTGCTGCTTCCTCCTCCGTTTGGATCTCAAGAAAGGGCCTATGGAGCACACTCCGAGGTACTAGGGACCAATCAGCCTCAAGGCATTATTGGTGCTGGAAGCAGCTGCATCTCTACAGATGCAAAAGGCTTCCACTCAAGGAATGCATCTGGGGAATTCCCGGTATGGAGATGGAGCAGGACCTTACATGGGGGAGGGGGGATCAGCGGGGAGACAAGGGACATGGGAACGAGGCCTCCCCAGACCAGGAGGTCAGCAAGACCTTCTCCTCGTCAGGGGAGCTGGTGTGGAGCAGCAGGGGAGGAAGACTGGAGAATGGGTGCTAGGGAGAGTCTGTACTCCCAGCCTTGGCCTCATGGAGGGGCTTATGCTCTGGGATGGATATCCCGGCACAAGCGAGACCCATTCTAGCCTTGATTAAGCTCGAGTCTAGTTTACTAACAGTTAAAAAAGGTTAGCGAGAGTTTAAGGGCTCAGATGGTCTACATTCTCTTTGATATGAGAACAGGATGTAAATAAGAAAATAAAATTCTAGGAGTTAACCTCTTTAACTCTGATTCAATGGTCGAGCACTTGCTGTTTGGTACGGGGAGCTGTTCTTGTGCTTAAAGAAAGGGCATGAGGAGGTGAGTCATAAGGCTTCTCTAGATCAGTTGATCTTGCTGTTGGGACAAACCAGATAACAAGGCAGCACCTTGCCTACCTGGGGCCACAGACCTTGGAGCAAGTGAATTCCTTAACAGGAAACAATCGGCTGAAACTGACTTGCAAATCCAGCCAACTCAGCATAATTCAGCTTGGTTAGCAAGACACAGCCACCACTGACGCTGGGGGCTGCATCCTCAGGAAGGGCTGCATCCTCAGGAAGGGCTGCGTCCTCAGGAGGGGCTGTGTCCTCAGCCTGGCCAGCCACCACTGCCACAGGTGGGGCTGCATCCTCAGGAAGGGCTGCATCCTCAGGAGGGGGCTGAGTCCTCAGGCTGGCCTGCAGGATTTATCAAATGAAACACTGGTGCCCACCCAACTGGCTCTGAATTTCAGGCAAACAAGTAATTTTTTTTTAGCATAAGTAGGTCCCAAATATTGCATGGGATATACTTATTCTGAAAATTCACTTTTTGTGAGAAGTTCTTCGAGGACATACTTATGCTAAAAAGTTATTTACTCTGTATCTGAAATATGTATTTAACTGGGCATTCTGTATCATACCTGGCTACCTCATCCTCATGGTCTCAAATCTTAGGCTTCAAATATTCACCTTCTGCCCATGGAGTCTGGAGCTGTTTTTTCTTTGCAGAGGGTGGGCCTGCTCAGGCTGTGAGGTGGAGATAAGACTGGGGCATTCCAGATGAAAGACTAGTCGGAATGCCTTTGAGAAACCCCACTTGAGGAAGTAGCTCTACAGGAAGGCAAAGAACCCCAGCATCATAGCTAGTACTTCTGCACCCACAGAAGGCTCCCCGGGCATTTCTTGCTTCTCAACAAGCCAGCAGCTGTGGGCCACACAGGTAAACTCCAGGGGACCACATTATGGTGTGTGGGGTGTGGGGATAAGTGAAAGTGAAAGTTGCTCAATCGTGTCTGACTCTTTGTGACCCCGTGGACTATACAGTCCATGGAATTCTCCAGGCCAGAATACTGGAGTGCATAGCCTTTCCCTTCTCCAGGGGATCTTCCCAACCCAGGGATCGAACCCAGGTCTCCAACATTGCAGGTGGATTCTTTGCCCACTAAGCCACAAGGGAAGCTCTGGGAGCTATTCTCTCCATGGCAGAGACAAGGAGGGAATTGTGACTACAGAGTTCTAAATACTCCAATCAACACACCCAGGGAGAGTGGGTGCATCCCTGCCCTCTTGGTTCACAGATACCTGGGAAGGGGCCCCAGGCAATGGAATACACCCCGTACCAGCAGGGAATGTATCCACACAACAGAAAATACTCTCTGAGGGGATTCAAGAGATAAAGTCCTGGTTGAGCCTTTCCTAAGGGGCTCTGGGCCTTCTGCAGCTGGACGCTGGCTAATCCCCATAACATTTCAATGCAGTAAGAAGGCCAAGGAATTATAGATGTACAATTGCTATCAGGAGGATTCAGGCGGATTTCTCCTTGCCCACTTTCTCTATCTCCTCCTCCTTGTCATGCTATTAAGAATAATACCTTGCACACAGAGAGCGCTTTCCAGTTTAGGAAGAGCTTTCCTGGCATTATCTCCAGTGACCCTCCTGGGCTGCCACAGGATTCCCTGAGCCTTCACAGCTCCTGCTTCAGTGCTCCACACACCACGCCTGCTGGACTGAACAACTTTAACCTCAGCCCCTTCTCCCCTTTGGCCCCTGCACACACATGTGCACGGGCACATGGGCACACCTTGCAGATACAGGCATGTCTCATCCATAAACCCAATGCCGGCACTCCTGGCAGGTCAGGACATGGGTCTTCAGTTCATCAAATGGCCCTAGACCCACGGCATCTTTGGAAGGCTCTTCCCTACCAATACCATAGGTCCCCAAGAGGACAAGCCAGGAAGTTCTTGGGACATCACACCACGTATAGAGAAGCTATTGCCAAAACACGCCCCCCACCTCGAGGGAATTCCAGCTTGCTGGCAAAATGTTCTCTGGCACACCTCCTATAGGCCAGGTCCTTTATACCATAGTGTATGCTATTCTTCTGAAAGGAAAGCAGTGTTACCCAGTTTTATAAATGCTCGAACTAAGGTTTCAGAAAGTGAAAGTCACTCGGTCGTGTCTGACTCTTTGTGACCCCATGCACTACACAGTCCATGGAATTCTCCAGGCCAGAATACTGGAGTGGGAAGCCTTTCCCTTCTCCAGGGACCTTTCCAACCCAAGGATTGAACCCAGGTCTCCCACATTGCAGGTAGATTCCTTACCAGCTGAGCCATCAGGGAAGCCCAATAATACTGGAGTATTCTGGAGTAAGGTTTCAGAGAGAATCAATATCTACTTCTAGTCCCAGCCAGAAAGTGACAGAACTGAGATTCAAACCCAGCAACCCAAACTCATATTCTTATTATCTGTAGAGTTCGTGGGGGTCAGGAATTCAGAGATGGGTGGGAAAATTCTTGGGCTCCAAGTGGCATTAAGCAGAGTCCTTTGGTTGGTGGCTGGGCAGGGCAAGAGGGTTCAAGACAGCCTCTCTCACCTGCCTGGCACAGTGATAGGACCGGCTGGCTCAACAGAGCCCATTGCCTTTGCCCTCAACCTGCAGTGTTGGCATTTCCTCATGTCCTCCCTCTAGCCAGGAGGCTGGACTGTTATGTGGCAGCCCAGGGCACCGAGATGAGGAGAGACTCTTGGTAGCAAAGTAACTCTTTCCACATTCTATTGGTCAAAGTAGCACAGGCCAGGACAGGTTAAAGGGAGAGGAAATGGGTCCTATCTCTCTATGGAACGAATGTCAAAGAGTTGCTGTCATCTCTGTTTTCCCCACAGGTGAGAGATAAACACACAGATGAATTCAGCCAGCCTGCCCCATTGGAGCTACACATCCCCAACCTGCGCCTCACACCTTATTCTGGTAAAAGTGATGAGAGGAGCATGCTTACAGGAAGGGGCACCCCCAAACTCTGCAACAGGAGCAGAGGTTCTGGGGCTCATAGGCTGGGAGATTTTAGGCTGGTGGGCAGAAACGATGATGATGAATTTTTTTTTAAGGATAGGGACTGATAAGGGGCATATCAGAAAAGCATTCTAACACTCACAGAATTCCTGCAACTTTTCTTCGTAAATCACCCAGTCAAAGTCCAAGGAGGAAGAACACAGGTGGCCTGATGAAACCCGCCACTCAAGCAGCACAGATGAGTCAATACCTGTTCCATGAAGACATCATGGAACCTCCAGGAAATATGGAAACCATGTTGCAACCCTGCACTTCTTGGCTAGCTCTGTAAAGAGACTCATTCCAAGTGGACCTGAGGTGCAATGCAAACTTTAGCTCACTAATTCACTCTTTTTCAGCCAACAAGTACAAAACCTACCCTTTACAGAAATCAGCATTGATAGGGTTTGAGAACAGAACAAAAATAGATGCTGTCCCTGGCCACAGGCAAGTCACCTAAACTCTCTGAAGCTCAGTCGCCCTTTGTGTCAAATGGACTTGGTCTACTTGATTTCTAAATCTCTCCAATATTTTTATGTTGAGAACTACTGTCAATGCCCTTTAAAAGTGAAATCCATGCAAAACTAGTCATTTTCTCCCTTATATTAATACACCTAATGGAGTGCCTTTCTGCACAAAACATTTATCCTCAAGGGCCTCCACCCTGAGGGTTTGAACTCTCTCCAGTTTTCAAGTTCAAAACCACATAGAACTCTGTCAGATTCTCTCAGGGGCCAGAGACTCATCCCAGTAGGCCTGCTCTCTCTCAAGGAGATTTGAAGCAGAGAACAGACTTTACATTTTTAGCGTGCACCTGGAGTAAAGAGATTGAGTTTAGAGTGATGTGTCAAACAACCGAAAACCTAAATTTTGCTTCTGCGCCTGAGCAGTGACTCTGGGTCCTTGGCACATGCTAATTCTCTAGTTTGAGGCCTGCTATGAGGATGGCATGTCTCAGGTCAGGATGCTGCCCATATCTTAGGATGTTTGATTCCAGAAGAACAATCCATTCATTTCTACTCAGTCCATTCACCATCCCAGGCTCTGATCCTGCCCACTTTACCTGGCATTTCACTCCCAGAATCATCCAGGGCAGGAGACTGCTGTCCTCATGGCTATTGCCCGTCAAGCCCTGAGGCCTACCTTGTAAACCTTCACAGTTCTGGATTCTGGCCGTGTCAGCCCCTTGCTGTACCCTGGGCAGATCCTAACTGTGGCTTCCAAACCTCAGTTTCCTAACCTGGCTGCCTCTCATCAGCACAACCTGCTATTTTCAAAGATTCCTAAATAGGCACAGGGACCCTACTAAACAGAGAGGTGAAGGCACCAATGCCAAGTTCAGAAAGGTTTTCAGGAAAAGGTGAGGGCTGGGACAACCCTGTAGTTAACCTATCATGGTGGCTGAGTTGGCTGTACCCTGCACAGGTCTGAAGGTGAAACTAATGGTGAAGATAGCATTGCCTAAGATGTGAAAGGCTGCATGACACACATCTCTTGCGACCTCAGGGCACGGTCATCTGTGCACTGCAAGGCCCCATGTGGGAGAGATGCCACAGAGGGTAAAGTAGTGAGGGGCCTGCTGACCTCATAGGCCACTGAGGCCTGGCCCCTCCATCCTGAGTCGGGACAGCTGTGTGCCTATTCCCCTAGTGTCTTGATTAAGACATTCTGCGTCCTATTGGCCCTGGTCCACCTGGGCACTCCTTGCCCCTTTAGGTATGATATGGTCTGAGGCTCTGGTTCTCCAGGGGCCATGCTCCATCAACCTCACCATGCTGTTTATGCTGCTGACTTTGTCTGCCCTCCCCACCCTACTGTGGGCTCCCAGGGTCAGGAGCAGCTTCTTGCCTGTCCTCAGCCTTTAGCCCAGAGCCTGGCAGCCACTGGACGGTACTCTGTGGGTGTACATGGCATCAGTGAATGGATGGAGACATGAGTGGATGGAAGGGAGGACAGATGGAGAGGGAGGTAAGTGAATGCTCGCACCTAAGAGGGTTTCCACACCCTCATGCTCCTCTTTTCCTCATACCATGAACCCGCCCACACCAGAAACATTGACAAATCAGTCTCCCCCTGGACCAATTTTCTCTTCTTGGTGGTATGGCAGAGTGCTGGCATGTTACCCACAGGCCTCCAGCGCACCAGGCATCTGCCACCTGCCACAGGCTCAGAGGCCTGGATGGCCTGTGACTCATGCATCAGGCAAGGTGGTCTGTGGTGGCAGGAGAGGCTGAACTAGCATCTCAAGGCCGACAGACACCAGGCCTCCAGGCGGCCCAGCCTTCCCCAGCAACAGGAGTCAGATCCATGCAAGTGAGAGGAGTTGTGCCGGTGAGAGGAGGGAAGGTCCTGAGTGGGAGGCTGTGTCCCAAACACAGGACCTGCTGGATTTCAGCCTCCTTCTCTAATTACCCAAAGATGTGCTCCCTAGGATGTACTTTAAGAATAAAAGACCCTTTAATTAAAGCTAATCCACTTTTCCCAATTCCATTTATCACCACGTGTAATTATCATAAATACTTGCCTGAAATAGGAAAAAGTTCTTTTTTACCCTGTGCAGTTCTAGTTTCAGCATCTGTGGAACACAGAGGCAAAATCCCCACCCTGTGGGTAAGAAGCCAGGTCCTGTCAGTGGGAAGGGATTGAAGACAAGGCCTGTGGATAAGAGAAACCTCAGACTCCTGCCAGGGGTGACGCAGACATCTCTGCAGCAGCCTCCCCAGGGAGACATGTAGGAGGGCAGGGGCTGGATGCCATCAGGGTGGTTGGCACAGGGCATGCCCACTCCTCTTGAGTGGCAGAAGCCAAGGGCTCAGACCACATGGCTCCAAACCCCAATGGGATTAGAAGAATGAGCTCAGAATGTGGCCATGGCAAAATCTGTGAGCTGGCAGCAGGCAGAGTGGGTAAAGCTTGCTCCAGCCTGAGAAGTGTGTGAGCACTCAGCCTCCTTCTCTGCTTCTGATACTCAGGGGGCCTCTCTGTCTCTCCAGGCTCTGCTCAGCAGCTTCCCTGTCCACTGTCCCCATTCCTTCTGGCCCTAAGTCCTACTCAGGACTTCCAGGCAGCGTCCATCCTGCAGAGTCCCCTCTGGGAGAGGTTCTGACAGCTCCCAGGTGATGACAGGTTGCACTTACACAACAGCTACAGGGCCAGCCTCCCCCAACATCTGCTTGCATATTCACAAGCCCCCTTCTAATGACACTCAAAAGTACCTGCTGCCAGGAGTCCCAACAGCTTCCTTGACAGGATCACCTGAGCTGGCATGCAGGGATTTTCTAGGCAAAGCCGCTTGGCAGGACCAGCCCAGGGGCCCTGCGGCTGTGACTGGAGGCTGAGCCTTGTCCAGGCACTAAAGCTATTGCTTCACCACAGCCCCAGCTCCCCCGGGTCCCACATGGGGTTCCAGCCTCCAGCTCTCCTCCAGACAGACCGTGCCTGTCTCTTATGGCCTCTGGACCCGGCTACAAACGCATAGTCAGGAGCCTGAACTCCACCCACAGGACTCCCTTCTGTGCCACCCAGGACCCTTCCAGGTAGGCGTGCCCACACGTCTCAGCCTGCCTGCCCCCCACCCTCTCCAGACCGGAGGTGCATATTTTATCTCCAGTGGACCATGAAGGTCTGTAGGAGGTAGTCTGATTTATCAAAGGTATAACCATACAGTTGAAATTGTGTCAATATATCTTTGCATAGTGGATTCTGAAGGATGCCCCCTATTTCTCTGGTAAATCATATACATTTAAAGTTCCCAAATGCCTAAATATATATTTATCCAGTAAATCAACTCCGCTTTGAAGTGGTTCATTTCTTTCCTGCAGAAATACAGGATACAGTTGCTAACCTTGTTTTTCTTTCCTTCTCCAAGTTAAAAAAAAAAAAAGAGGAGCAGAGAAATGAAATTCTGAATAATGAATGTTTAAATATTGACGAAGGTTTGACACTAATGGTGTGAGAGAGTGAGCTGCACAACAGCTTCGCTGAGGCAGGATCTATAGAGGGAGGCGTTTTGCTGGAACCTCTCGAGCTTCTTCCAGCAACTGGACTCAGTCTGCGACACACTACTGCGCACGCTCTGGGGGCCGAGGCAGAGCGCACTGGACTTGGACTGAAATTTCCTGGTGCACCAGGAAAGGGCTGGTGATTTATTTGTCTTCATTTCCCGATTCCCTCTCTCAATCTACTAGCAAACAATTTATTCAGAAACAGTGATTTCTTATGTTTTAAGGATATAACTCTGACTCTCGCTAGCTCCCATCTTTCTAGGAGGACGTGTGTGAAATCCCTAACACTAGCCCTGGCGCAAAGCAAGTTCTCAGTCCACGGTGGTTCCCTTTCCTACAACCTCCAGACATGTGCATAGGTTGTGATTTCACAGCCATTGGCCCCAGGGTTCCACATGGGATTCCAGGAGGCTGGAAACAGTCCCTTCACTTTAGAGTCAGGAGGGTGGAGGCCTAGCAAGTCAATGTAACAGAGAGAGCGGCTGTCCTGCATAATTCCTGCAGGGTTAGGCTGGCCTTGATTATGGGAAGCCTAGTGGCTATAACGATGGAAGAGCCCAAGGGGAGCTGACCTTCCCCACAGGACACATGCTGCCCTGTCCCTAAGACGAGATTTGGCCTAGTGTTCTCTGAGTCTGTTCCTCTATCTTTAAGCTAAACTCATAGTAAATGATTCCAGAATTTACTGATTGTCACACTGCAGGAAAGGAAGTCCCCTGCAATATTCTATCCCAACACAGACAGAATCCTGCACTGAAGCCCAGGGGCTCCTATCCCTTCCCGGTGGCCCCTGCAGGTACTTCTTCTCTACCCTACTGTGCTAGTCAGTCACAAGGACTTTGCCACCAAAGTCATCATCACAGTCACATCTCTAATTCAAACACGTTTTGCTCTGCTACCTCCTGGAACTCCAGAAATGACAATAAGTAGTAGAAAAGGTGTAAACTCCCCATGGACAGGGAGCACTACAGAGACTCAGCACACAAAGGTCTGTGTAAAATTCTGGAGGGAGGAATGGACACTGACTTGGAGAAATGGCTACAGTGCCTGGACCTTGAGTGGGGCCATGTGAGCTGCTAGGTCACTGGAACTTCTTGGAGGCATAGTCCTCCAAGGGTAGAAGTGGAGTTGCAGGCAGAGATGCCTCTGCTGGAAACAAACATAAATAACAGATCAGGAGACTGAATAAACCATCTCTTGAGAAATTGAAGGGCATCTGAGAAAAGACCTCTAGATACTGACCCCAGTGAATTGATCACCTTGCCATCTGACCACTAGACAGTTTTATCTATCCATCAACAAGCCCCAGGCGCTCACCTTGAAGTATGAACATCTTTCAGTGCTACACATTAAGATATGAATAGATGGCCTGGATACTCAGAAATGATTTTTCAGCCATCAAATGAGATAGTAAACTTACAAACAGGAAGAGCATCCAGAAGAAAAAGAAGCAAAGCAGAGAACTGAAGGAAATGTCTAAAATTAAAGTAAATACCCTCAGGGAGATTGGAAGGTATTATACTCATGAAAAAAGAATAGGATGCTATGAAAAGAAACAGGTTTTAGAAAACAAAAAGAAAAGAAAAAAATCAGTAAAATGATTGTGTGATAAAATTAAAGAAATCGCCTACACAGGAGAACAACAATAAAAAAATAGAGATGAAAAACAGGAAAAAGATTATTTTAAAAATAAAAAAGAAGATCCGTCCAGGAGGTCTCATTCGTATTTGACTAATGAGAGTTTAAGAAAAAAAGACAACTAATAAAACTGACTGAAAGAAATGATTAAAAAATAAAAACACTAGGATAAATTTCACCAGAATACTCAGGCAATGAGTGTTAAGAAAAACAAAAGCATGAAATTTCAGAATCCAAGGATATAAGAAGATATTAAAAACTTCCAATGAGGGAAATCAAACAAAAGAGAATACAAAATAAGGAAACTCAGGATGTCATTGGAACACTCCAACAGCAGCACTGACATGTAGAAGAAATTAAATCAATGTCTTCAAGTGATTTTTTAACCTAGAATTCATAACCAATCAATCAAGTACAAGAGCAGAATGATCTTCTCAGACATGGAGTGGATTCAAAATATTTACCTCCCAAGCATACTTTTAAAAAAATGGAATTTCTGAAGGATGCAGTGAAGTTAAAAAAGACAGTAAATCAATACAGGGAAGACATAAGACTCAGGAAACACAGGAAGCGATGGATGAAAGTAGTGAAGTCCTAAGACAGATGCCAACTGTGCATCAGGACTGAAGAGCAAGGTTTCAGCAGGAGAATAGAGGATTTCAGGAAGGACGTGGGAAATCATTTGAATTTTCTGAGCTTAGGAAAAATAATATTCATTATTACAGGATCAATTTGATTTTGTGAAAAAACATAGATACTCTATAGAAAATTAAATGAAAAAAATGAGGAAATGATTAATCCCAAATTTTATAAAAAGCAAACAAGAGAAAATAACCATGTAACTTGACACCGCACTGGAAAATGATTGCATGGATAGAATAAACATAATATGGATTTAGCCAAAGTTATCGATATAGGTTAACAAAATGTATGAGTTATTCTGCATTACACCCAGATAGATATCCTCAAATCAGATATATATATATAACAAAAACATTATACAATTATATATAAAAGATAAAGTGATGGATATTTACAAAATAAGAGAAGAGGAAGGCTGTGAGGAGAAATCCTCAGCAACCATTGGGTTCGGTTGGAACACTCCAACAGCAGCAAAAAGACAATGTCCAAATTAATATCAATAAATAGCATTAAAAGTATATAATTCAAAAAATGGAAGTAAATATATAAGAAACAAATCCAAGTGTTAGGGAATACGATGGAGTGGGGGAGGTGGTTGGGAAACTGACATTGTTTCACTTTGGTACTAGCTGAATTTTTTAACCTATTTACTTTGATAAAAATTTAAAGTAATAAAAGATGAAAAGCTGCTACTCCCACAGATGGACCCTCTACAGCACGGGGGAGAAGGCGCTGGTCCACTCTCTGGTGTGGGGCGGGGAGGGGGCAAATGACACGCAACATCTGGAACAGGTTCCGCTCCGGCTGGGACCGACACTCTTCTTAAACTCTGGCGACGTCTGTCATTGTTTCTAAACCATGAGCTAAAAGGTTTCAAAGAAGGTGGCTCTAACAAATTAGTTGGAATTTTCCCTCGCTGGGATTAAGATAGAAGTAAAAGTCATATTTTCACAACTAGAGCCACACTGGGGCCCTGTTTTCATTCCGCCGCACAGCGTGTGACATGAAAATACACAGCTCTGGAATGGAGGTGCGTCTATGTTTTCCAGAGTCTCTTTGAGATGGAGTTGGGCAGAGGGTATGCAGCCAGACTATTTTCACGCCAACCCTTGACTGAGTCTCGCACGTCTTTGCCTTTAGAGGGGATTTTCGTCACTGCTCCGTTTCAGAACTGACTAGTCGTAGATGGCAAGCTGATGGCTCTGCCCCGAGATCTCAGCAAGCACAGGCAGCCTGAACAAGTTGTCCGTGGATCTGGAATGACTGACCAAGTACTGAAGCTTGTCAAGGGGCCATTTTTCAGTGTGGCCCAGAATAAAGCGACTTCACGGGGCATCCCGAATTATAGCCTGGACCAATGACATATTCACTCAAAACACCAACATTTGCAGTCAAAACAAATCCCCTAAGAATCAAGAATTATTTTTTAAAGAGTCTGAGTATACAAGTGCGGAGTGAGAAAATTCACAAGGGAGAATGGTGTAAAATAGTCACTGGCCAGCAAATGCCTGGCAGTTTCCGCAAATTCCCACTAAAACACTGGTAAAAACTAGACAAGTGAAAACTCAAAAGACGCTGTGTCAACTACATTTGATAGGGTGCTAAACCCTTGAGGGATTTTCACCAATTATAAAGCCATGGGCTCAGGACTGAAAAACACAGAGGCACATATGTATTTTTTTTTTGCTTGACTTACCGCCCAATTAAAGTAACATGGGGAAGACGTTCTGTTCCTCATTCAAGTTCAAAACACAAGTTCATGCCACCCTCTATCCTAGAGATTCTCACAGGGGTGACTGGGCCCCCTAGGAAACATTTCACAAGGTCTGGGGACCTCTGAAGCTGTTGCAATCTGAGGGGAGGGGAGGCTCCTGGCTTCTAATGGGTAGACTATAAACATCTTATGACATACTGGATGGCTCCCCAAACAATGATCTGAACAAAAATGTTAATAGTTTTCAAGGATGAGAAAAGCTGCTATACTGTGTTGGGGAATATGTGTGTATATACATATGTTTTGGGCAGCTCCTCATGGTTTATGGGATCTTAGTTCCCCTACCAAGGATCAAACCTGGGCCCAGGGCAGTGAAAGCACAAAGTCTTAACTGTTGGACCACTAGGGAACTCCTGTGTGGGATATATATTTTAAGGCAATAAGAGTATCTATTTTCCCATCATACCAAACCTCACTAACACACACACACTCTCACAGTACACCTGAATACATTAGGCTTGAAGGTCTAAATGTATCTAAGAGGACTTTTAAAAACTTTACAAGTATTCAGGCAGGAGAAAAAGCAAAAATGAAATAACAATAAACGACTAGCCCCAGACCACCTCTGTAATATCACAAAGGCAAGAACAGAAGACTTCAGACAACCACACCCATTGAGTTTTGTAGAAAATGGCTGTGACCATGAAGTCTTATAGTCAACCAATGCATCATCTAAATGTGGAGCAACAGACCTTTCAGCATAAAGCCTGAACTCTGAAATTTAAGTATTGTATAGAAAAGAAAATATTACTTGAAAATGCACTTCACTCAACTGAGTGATGAATCAAAATGAAGAATGTAAGAATGGGAAAGCTGGAGGTGAGTGATAAAACCTATTTCAATGTACAGTTCTCTGTATTATTACTGTAAATGAGAATGAGAAAAAACAAATAACATAGTAAGAAAGGGCATACATGACAGACACAATGGTTTCCTATAGTTCAAAAAATCTTTCTATATAACACTGTGCTAAAGAATTGAAAAATCTCAACATTTGAACATTTCCCTGAAAAATGTAAATTATTAAAATGTGACACAGGAAAAAATAAAAAACCTTAAGGGATTAATTATCAAGGTAGAATGAAAAAACTACTGAAGTTTACATCAGAGAAATATTCCAAGACCAAAGACTTTTACGGAGGGGAGGGGGTTCTTTCAAACTTGTAAGAAAAAGATACCATCTTGCTGTATTATCTGTTGCATGCATTAAAAATATATAAAACTATCTAGTTCATTTATGAAGTTAGTAGTAAAACCTTCTGCCAAAATGTGCCAATATGACAACAGCAAAACAAATCACTTATGAATACAGATGTGAGCACCTGAATAAAAACACTACAAACCAAACACAACATTCACTATGGTCAGCTAATGTTTATTCTAAACATTGAAAATATAGTTTTATATTTTTTATTAACATTAATCAAAACTTCATGTCAATTGAGCAACAAGGGAAACATACTTATCTCAAAACATACTGATTATATTCTTCTCTACTTTTCTTTCAAGAAAATGATGTTATTTTTCTTTCTAGTTTTCTACTCTAAACCTGTACTATTTTAATAATGAAACAATTCAAGTCAGTTCCAATAAAATTAGAAAGAAAATAAGCTTGTTTCCTCTCACTAATGCTTTACACTTTTCTAGAAGATCAGGCCAAGGCAATAAGAAATGAAACAGAAATTAGAGAGGTAATTACTAGAAAGAAAGAAATCATCATGGCTTTGGACAGTGTGATTAGAGACACAGAAATTGCAAAGAAACAACTGGAAAATATTCTGTAATTAGATAAGAGAGTTCAGAAAAGTAGATCGTTACAAAGGGGGTGGGGGGAAGAGCCTTCTTTAATACCAGAAATAACCAGTTTTTAAAATCCACTCACAACAGCAGTAAAAAATATCAAAAGCAAAGACATCAGAATAGCCTTAAATTGTGACACCAAAATGAAGAAAATGTAAAAGTATCACTAAAATATATAAAATAAGATTTGACAAAATGGGGAGACATGCTCCTGGATAAAGACTGAATCAATTCTCAAAATAATATAGAAGTTTAAAACATGACCAATCATCGCCACATTGTTTACAATAGCCAGGACATGGAAGCCAGGACATGGAAGCAACCTAGATGCCCATCAACTGATGAATGGATAAGAAAGCTGCGGTACATATACACAATGGAATATTACTCAGCCATTAAAAAAAATTCATTTGAATCAGTTCTACTCATGTGGATGGAACTGGAGCCTATTATCCAGAGTGAAGTAAGCCAAAAGGAAAAACAACAATACAGTATACTAACGCATATATATAGAATTTAGAAAGATGGTAACGAGAACCCTGCATGCGAGACAGCAAAAGAAACGCAGATGTATAGATCAGTCTCGTGGACTCTGTGGAAGAGGGCAGGGGTGGGATGATATGGGAAAATGGCATTGAAACATGTTAATCATCATATGTGAAATCAATCGCCAGCCCAGGTTTGATGCTCGGGGCTGGTGCACCGAGATGACCCAGGGGGAGGGAATCGGGAGGGAAGAGGGAGGGGGGTTCTGGAGGGGGAACATATGTATACCCATGGCAGATTCATGTCAATGTATGGCAAAACCAATACAATAAAGTAAAGGAAATTAAAAAAATAAATAAATAAATAAAACATGACCAATCAAATTACCAGCAGCTGATGGTAGGAAAAAGGTATTGTTTCAGAGAAGGGAAGGAAACTTGACCGAAATATTCTAAGATCTTCAGGTAAAATGAATAGGCAAAGGAATTAAGAAAGTCTGTGCAAAGAAGAATAAAGAGAGGTGAACTCATCTAGCCAAACTGTACCCTATTTTACAGCTGTTAGAATTAGAAAGCCCAGTGCTGGTGCAATCGTAGATAAAGGGAACACAGGGCACTGCAACATTACTGAAACAGACCCAAGCACATTTAAGAACTTAATAAACTACAAAGGAAGCAGTACAAGTAAATGGGGTAGAAATGTACCAGGACAATTGGCTATTGGAAAAAAAATTAAATTAAACTCTCGCTCTATTACTATTTACTAAAATACATGCTAGGTGGATTGAAGAGTTGATATAAAAACTAAAGCCGTTTAAAACAGGACTATATCCATATATTACTTTTGAGATTTAATTATTCTGATGTTTTAATGAAGCAGTTAAAAAAAAAAAACTAACAGAAAATACAACTGTAAATTTAACTGAAGGGTGTTTTAAGCATAAAAGCCCTGGAGAGAGAGAAGGTAGATTACAGAGGGAAAGCTCAAAACATTCATTACATAAAAATTTAAAATTTCTGCTATTAAAAATCATAAGCAAAATATAATTGCACACTGAGGTACTAAGACATGCTACAACCTTGAAAACATCCTGTTAAATGAAAGAAGCTGGTTACAAAAGCCCATGTATTGTGTGCTTTCCTTTATATGAAATGTCCAGACTAGGCAAATCCGTAGAAACAGAAAAGAGATTAGTGGTTTCCAGGAACTGGGGACAAGGGGAGGGGAAATGAAATGGGGAATGACTGCTGGTAGGTCCTAGGTTTCTTTTCAGGGTGATGAAAATATTCTATAACTGATCATGGTGATGGTTGTATAACTCTATGAATATCCTAAAAACCAATGAATTGTACACTTTAATGGGGTGAATTGTATGGCACGTGCATTATATCTCAGTAAAACTGTTATAAAAAGCATAATGGCAAATAACCAATTGGGAGAAAGATTTGTAACATATCTGAAGAAAGATTAATAATCTTGCTATATACGGGACCCTTTAATAAGTAAAACAGTGATACCCTGTTAGAAAATTGGGCTGAATCAATGAACAGACAATAAATGACTAAGAAACTAATGTGTCTATTCTATCAAGTTAGCAGAGATTTAAGGAACTGTAATGCTCAATGCAGAAGAAGGTGCCAAAGCAAGGACAGTCTCACCTATGGTGGCAAAGCCTTCAACTGGAGACTGTGTTAGACAGCAACCTATAAATAAGCACCTAGACCCATCACCAAATCACACGCCCTTTATTCCATGTCTAGAAATCTGTCCTTTAGAAATAAGCACAGAGTGCCCAAGGATTTATGTATGAGGATGCTCACAGCATCATTATTTGTGGATATTATGAATATCACAAATTAGGATGAGCATAAGTGCTCAAAAAGGGAGAAATGGTTAAATAAATTATGGTTCAGCCACAAGACTGAATATTATGCAGCCATTAAAAGTGATGTTTTCAAATAAATTTAATGACAAGGAAAATGATCACAATGTAATATTCAGTGGATGAAGGATATAAAATTGCTTACAGTATAACCCCATCCACACAAAATGCTAGAATGAAATACACCAAAAGGCTGCAGAAATGATCTCTAGATGGTGGCATTCTGGGAGATTTTCATTTTTCTTTTTATTTCCCATATCTTCCATGTTTCCTACAATAGGCATATTTTATTACTGTAATTCAAAAACAAAAAAAAGTGATATTTTCCTGGAATACTCATCTACAGGCAAGTATTTACCCAGAAGAATGAATAACTGCAATGCCATTTCTTTGAAAGCTGGCATCTGCTTTGCACCCCCTCTCCATTGCCTTCCCTCCTCCCAGAGACCCAGGGTGGAATCAGTTTTAAAGGCCCACCCCCATCCTGGAGGCAACTCCATCCTGCTCAACCAGCCTGGCTGTCTTAGACTGTGCAGGCTGCTATAACAAATCACCACAGACAGGGTGGCTTATAAACAACAGAAATTTATGTCTCACAGTTCTGGAGCCTAGAATCCTGAGCTCAAGGTACCAGCATGGCTGGATAAGAGCCTTCCTCCAGGCTGCAGACTTCTCATTGGATGCTCACACAGCCAAGGAGCACAAGAACTCTCTGGACCCATTTCTATAAAGTCACTAATTCCATCTGTGAGGGTCCCACCCTCGTGATCCAATCTCCTACCAAAGGCCCCACCTCCTAATTTCATTACCTTAGGGGTTAGAATTTCAACATATGCACTTGCGGAGGACACATTTAGACCACAGCCCTGCCTCTGGAGCACTCCTATGCCTCAGCTCATTTAGGCTCTTATCTCTGGGGGTTGAGTCTCTCCGAGAATAATCTAGCTGACAACATTGATGCATCTAAAGGTTTTTCTACTCAAAGTATTAATAGAATGGGGGGGGGTGCCCCAAAATTTCCTTTGGGTTTTTCCAAATGGGTTGCAGAAAAATCTGAATGAACTTTTTGGCCAACCCAATATTTATTCTAATAAGGAACATATAAAAGGCTAAAGAACCTTTAAAATTCAGCAAAAAGAATGTCTCATAAATAAAATGTGATATATATTAATATATATTCCATTTTATATAACTGTGACATGTGTATATGTGTGTGTGTGTATATATACACACACGTGTGTGTGTTTATATATATATATACATACAGTCTATAATATAATGTAATATTATTATTCATCTCTAAAGAAAAAAGGAAATCCCACCATTTGGGACAACATGGATGAGCCTGGAGGACATTATCCTAAGTGAAATAAGCCAGACACAGAAAGATAAATATTATATGATCTCACTTATATATAGTGGAATGATAGATATAAAAGCCAAACTCATAGTAACAGAGAGCAGAATGGTAGCCACAGACTGAGGTATGGGGGAGGTCTAGATATAAAAGCAAAATGGTAGTTATCAAGGGCTCAGACTAGGGTTCATGGGGACCAATTGTTTAATGGGAAAGATGTTAATTGTGCAAAAGACGAAGGAAGAGAGCTGTGGAATGTAGGAATGGTGATGGCTACACAGCAATATGAATGAACTTAGTACCACTGAACCATACACTTAAACATAGTTAAGATGGTAAACTTTAAGTTAAGAGTATTTTACCGAAATTTTTAAAAAGGATGTGTCAGGGTGGAATCTCAGTCCTGTGGAAGAGATGGGGAGGAATCCCCAATGAGCCCCCAAACTAGCTGCTGTAGGCAGCCCCTTCTCTGCTGGAGCTGAAGGCAGGAGACTGGGGAATGCTTTATGGGGCCCCCAGGTACTCTGCAGCACTGCACATAGAGCTCCACTGGCATGAAGTGGAGCCTGGCATGGCTAAACCTTGGTAGAAAGGCAAGAGCACTGTGAACACACAGTTCCCAAGCAGACTCCCCCCCGGCCCCACCGCCTCAGCCTCTCCAGAGGGAGAGATTCAGCCTGGAATTCTGTCAGTTCCCATCAGTGGGCACAACTCACTCCTGTCCAGTGCTGAGGAGGAAATGAGATCACACAAAGCCCACTGACACTCCCCGTCACGCAGCGTCACTCAGAAAGCATTAAGAAATTGGCTTGTCAAGGAAATAAGGCCTGTGTCTATCCAGCAGCTACTAGGCAGACTGAATGGGATGCTATGGGTGTCCTGGGCTGCTTGTGGATGGACACACCATAGGAAACGGCAGAACAACAGTAGCCAAGACACAGGGGAGACGGTGGTCATGGTGTAAGCAGAAGTTTCCAGAAGCTGCTGTGGGGAGAAGGTGACATCTGAGCTGGTCGCTGAAGAAGGGAAGGAAGGCTGTTACAGCGGGAGCCAGAGGCTCAGCAAGGGCCCCTAGGCAGGAGGCGTGTCAGATGTGCTGAGAGCCTCCGAGAGCCTCCCGAAGAGGTCGGTCCTTGCTCAGCGCCCCATCAAAGCAGCCAACAGGCCTCGCTGGTAACTCACTGGCACTGTTTCCTGGAGGATTCATACCTCCATGGGTCTAAGTTGGGCAGAGTATGGGGAGGATGGGGGGCTGCTGCTTGCCTGGAAGTGCCGGCACCCCTTTTGATCAGGGATCCACAGGACCTGCCCATCTGTCCAGACCCAGTTCAAGCACCACCTTCCGCCCCATAGCTTCTCTTCTCTCCACTGTCCTCCCCAGGGGTCTCATCACATCCGGTCAACTCACAGCCCAGGCACAGTGGACAAAGTCGGCAGTGAGATGCCTCAGTGCGCCTGAATGTGCGACGGTCCCCTCTGTGCCCAGGCATTTGTTCAGTCATTTATTCATTCAATGAACACACACTGACCGACCCTATTGTGGACTCGTGGGAAGGCCACCATAGAAGACCGTGAAAGACTTACTCGGTGACCCCAAGCTATTCAGCTTCTAGTAGATGAGACAAAGGAAGCGCCCAAGGCCCCTGAGCTCAGACATGGAAGGTCGGGAGAGCAGAAGGCTGCCGGAAAGGAGGTAATAGTGGTCTTCCACCAGGGTGCTGTGGGGCACCCCAGGGAGTTGATGGCGCCTGGTGCTGGAACACCTGGGCAGGTGGCCCTTCCGGCCGGTGCTGCACAGCCACCTGAATCTGAGATTAATCGAAGGCTCTGGCTGCCTGGGAAATACTGATTTATTCTCTCACTGTTACACACACACACACACACACACACACACACACACACACACACACACACACACACTGTTTGCAGTCCTTTTGTTCTGGGTTTTCTACACATTTAATTACCTCAGGATAAATCTGATTTCTCCTCGTGGAAAATCCTTCTTTTGTTTTCTTTTAATTTCCCTTCCTTTCACATTATATTTGACAAAGTTGGGAGAGACACCAAGACTGATGCACAACGGGGGCAGTGGGGAATGGGGGTGGGGGGTGATGCTGAAAAGCCACCGAGGCGGTGAAAGGGGCACCCAGTGATGCAGGCTGCCTCAGCTCGGCACCCAGAGCCATAAATTAGGAGAAGTGCCCTGAACTTATATTTAATTCAATAACAAATACTTACTTACATAAAAATAACTTATTTTCATTCTGAGAGGGTAAGGCCTAAATTTAAACAATCTTTCCCATGCTGCCTGAGGAAAGTCTGCCAGTTCTGCCTCCTCTGCCCCCTCAAGCCCCAGGCCTTCAGCCGCCACGTGAGAGGAGGGAAGGGAGTCTCGTGCTGGCCACAGCCCAGCCAGAGGAGGGTTGTCTGGGCATCTCTGTGGTGAGCACAGTCCTGGCCAGAGTCCTGAAAACTAAGCACACAGACTTTCTGAAGGGAAACACGTCAAGTGGACGGAATGATGGCTGTGCTTATGGAATCAAGTTTCTATTTCAAGCCTGAGGGAAGACCAGAAAAGCTATTGGTTTCCCTGGGAGAGAGGATGCTATCCCCAGGATTCTGGGCCTGGGCCTGGGCCTGGGGAGGGAGGGTACTGCTCCCACCTGGCTGCAAGACCCTGGGCAGGGTAGGACTCTGGACTTGGTTCTGCCTCGAATGGTTACCCCAGAACAAAAGACCTCAAACAGTTCTTTTAAACGTTGGCATCTCATGGAATCACCTGGGAAGATTTTAAAAATACTACAGCCCACTCCCATGGGGACCAATTCAGTGAGAAGGGCAGGGGAGGGGCATAGGCTGGCATCAGTATTGGGTTTAAAAGTTCCCCAGGCCTTTCACAAGTTCAGCCAGGTTGAGAAGCCCTGGGTCAGCATGTAGGGATGTGTGTTACCTGCTCTTGGAGGTATACAAAGGCCACTGGATCAGTGGTAGGTGGCCAGAAGTCCATTCCTCTAGCTGATGGGCACTGAGATGCCCAGTGACTCCAGGAGCGGAGAAGCAGGCAGAGGGCAACAGTGAGAACAGCATAGAAGCCAGCAGATAGGAGCTACGGATGTGCCCTTGGGAGGATGCAACCAGACTCCTGGCCCAAATGGGATGGCTATGCAAAGGAGGAGTCAGAACAGAGCCTGGGGTGCTGCCTGGGGGTTCTTAACACCCCCAAACACATACACACCTGGTAACGCAGTACCCTTCATCCCTAAAGACAGAGAGTGAATTCGTGACTGGCAGCGACCAGCAATTCTCTCCCTCCATTAAATAAGAAGAAAGAAAAATAAAACCAGAAAGCAAAATGTAGAATAAACAGTGGGTAATTTGTGCCTCTGTGAATCCTGGGTTCTGGGTGAGTTGTCACTGTTCAATGTCAAGACTTTACCCGACCCTTCACACAGGCCCACAGGGCACCGCCCATTTGGAACAGCGATCGGGAAGCTGGACAGGTATGTCTCCTCTCCTGCTGTGAAAGCACCATGAGGGAACGTTTCCTAGTGTTTAGCACAGGGCTTCCCACTAGCACAGTGAACATGAATTATAAATAACCTTTTACTGAATTATGAATGGGCATTTCTCCATCTCTGCCACAGATATAGTCTTCCTGCTAGAAGCAGCCTTCCTCTAAGAAACGCCTGGTAAACTCAAAACTCAGCACCGCACTTTTGAGTGGTGGAGGATTCCTGGTTGCAAGCGATAGAAATTGACTGTGGCTAAACGAAAGAAACAGAAAAGGGAGGCAGACTTATGGAAAGTGATGGAACAGTCGTCTGAACCCTCAGAAAGACTGGGCAGGAGACAAGGCAGCCTGGGCCACACCTGGAATGCACCTGGAGCTGCCTAGACACTCCTGATGACCCCTCGCCCTGCCCACCCACCAAACACCCGACGCAGCTGCATCTGCTGGGGCTTACTGCTCCTGCGAATGTTCCGAGTCGCCTAAACCTTTGAGACCCTCCCTCAGAAGTCAAAGCCTCGGTGAGGGGCACCGAGACGGCTGACCTCAGGCCCGTCCGGTGCCCATGCACCAGCTCCCTGAGGAGGGAGCAAGACCTTGAGGCTCCTAAGAGTTCCTGAGGCTCTGCAAGTGAACATCCCCAGCTCTGCTTCAAGCAGGATGGAGTCTTCCATTTCTAAGTAGTTCCCCTAGGCCCCGTCACCAGGCATGTGTCCCGGCAACATGGAATCCCGTCTTGGAATTCCAGAAGGACTTCATTCCATCTGACTTTTAAAACTAGCTGAACTGAAGCAGGCATAAGCTCTCTTGCTTGATGTGTAACTGAGGCAGTTCTACAATCTAGTGTTTACAACACACTTCATCCCTAGCCAGAAGGAAACGGAGGCAGTTGTTAACGTTAGCCTCTGGTTACCAAGAGAGGCTGGGGACACTGTCTGGGGGAGACACTTGGGAAGAAGATAAAACACCCTTAGAGAACTAGGTTGTTTCCAAGCTGTGGGCTGGGGGTGTAGAAGAGTGGTCACAGCCTTGGCTGGAGCAGCGGTCTGGACAAATTACTTTTCTTTCTTCATGGAGCTTAGCCCCAGGCTTCTCAGCCTGATGGCTGACGCTTCCTCCTTTCCCCATCCCTGCTCTCACCCTAAGAGTATCATCCCAAATCTGCTGCCAGCCCTGATGTGTCCCCTGACACGCTGACTCTGCAGCATACTGTGGTGATGCAATGGGTCAGGCTCTGCTCCCAGTGCCTTCAATTTGCCCATCGTCCATCCTCCCAAAGGCAGCTGATCTCACAGCTGTCCCAATAAGGAGAGTGAGCATCACATCACTAGGCAGGGGGTGGGGTAGGGAAACCACAGGGATGGACCACACATGAGTTTGCATCATGGGTAAACTTTGGCACCTTCCTCGGTCCCCTAATAACTGTTACTAAGGTCCTGAGATGGGTTTATCATCATCTATTCATAGTTTTAGGTAGAAACAAGGTTGGGTCTGTGACTCCCACTTCTGTTTCCTCAATGTTCCTTTTTCAGAAGTGGAGATGACAGCCTCCCTGACTGGCATGGTCATAAATGGGTAAAGTTGGAATGATTTGGGAGAGACCTTGGATGTTCACTTTGAAGTAATCAGGTGCCACATCTACTATGACGCCATGGCTAGAAATTACACTGGAGAACGGAGGTTTTGGTCACCTTGAAGTACCTCCAGCCAACCTTTCTTGCTTCTCAGTAAAGCCCAGGTATGCAAATAATAGTGCAGGTAATGATGGTGCACATGGCTTTCACCTAGGGAGCTGAGTCAGTGGGTTTGGTGGTTTCAGAATTTCTCCTGGCTCACCACTTGCCAATAAAAGAGCTTCAGCAGAAAAATGAGGTGAGGCTACCCCTGGGCTTAAGTGTATTCCCCCCTGAGAGGGAGTTGGCTTGGTGTGGCCCCAACACTGAGCAGCTCCAGCTCTAGGAATCTAGGCAGCAGGGACAGTGAACCATGTGTCCCCCATTAGACTTGTCAATTGCAGAAAAAAAAGAAGAAAGTTGAACCTCATCTTGCCCTTGGCTTAGACAGAAAGGTGGAGAAAAGCAAAGTTGTAGCTAAAGCTTTCTATTTCTAGCTAAATGCACAAAAGAAAAGGATTTTTCCCTGTGGGAAGGGAAGAAGGATAAACTTTTACTAAAATAAACAGCCATCACAACAAAAGAACCTGCCAGCCAATACAGGAGACAGAGACGTGGGCTTGATCCCTGGGTCAGGAGGATCCCCTGGAGGAGGAAACAGCATTGCCCCAGGATTCTTGGCTGGAGAAGCCCATGGACAGAGGAGACTGGCGGGCTATAGTCGAAGGTCGCAAAGAGTTGGACAAGACTGAAGTGACTTAGCACATACACACTCTCTACAAACTGCAGAGTAGAAAATTGGAATAATACTGAAAGCTGACACAAACCTCCTCAGACTTTGGGCAAGATCCGGATTTCTCCAAAGGAAAAGCTGCCTCCTGAAACGCCCTCCGGCGTTCTGAGAGCCAAGGTGTAGGAGAAGGTGTGGGAAGCAGGGAAACAGCCCGAGATTGTTTGTCTCTCTTCTCTGTCTCTGCCTCCTCCTGTCCCCATCTCCAGTGCTACCAGGCTAAGCGGTCCTGGCTGGGAGAAACTTCGAGAAGAGAGTGTGGAAGAGGCAAGGAAACAGCCTCAGTGGGTCCCATGCACCCACCAACAAAGTCAGTACTCTGCAGACTCCAGGAGCAGAGCACCTGGAGCAGGCGGGACGAAGGCTTTCTGAATTAACGGCTAGACACTGCCACCTGAAAAAGCCAAAATATATCCCAAGATCAAATCAAGACACATCCTGGTGAATCACCAAACCTCAAGGATAAAAGAGGAATCCTCTGGACATCCAGGTGGAAAAAGGCGAATCACCTTAAAAAGGTAAACATCAGGCTCACCCTAAACTGACCACACCCATGTTCAATGCCGGAAGACACTGAAAAAGGTATACAATTCTGAGCGAAGGAATGTATGTCACCTATGTATTTTAAAGTCCGGCACCCCATGCACACAAATAGGCAAGAGGCAAGAGAATCCAAGTATTCTCAAGAATGCCACATTTCAGGGAGCACAGCAACAGTGAGCTAAGGGAGGAGGGCTGGGAAGGGGTCGGAGGACGGAATGTGATCGGCTAAGAAGTAAAACCTGTCGAACCTGTCGAACCAGTCCATCAAAGTGTGGTTCTTGCAGCAGCAGCAGGAGTATCCTAAAAGAGCTGGTTAGAAATACAGATCCCCCCATCTCAGACCTAGAGCTCCCAAATCTGCATTTTAACCATATCCCCAAGGGATTCATATGTACTTTAATGCTTGAGAACACTGCCCTGGAATATAGGAACTCCTGCTGCTGAAGGTCAAGCAAACAGCAGGTGAGCAGAGGGGAGTACAGAACTGTAAACACCTCGGTCTGACAGCACAGAACAGGATGCAAACGCTACAAACTTTATTGATGTAAAAATAGTAGCAAGAGAAATCCAGAGTTGGAGCTGGGGGAAGGCAGCAGGAGACACTATGAAATTTTAAAACTGGGACTAAGTCTCATCTTCTTCCCCCAAAATAACTAACTACAGAAAATTCTCTCAGAAATTGAAATAACTTGAAGGGAAGAAAACTATTTCTGAACTTCAGCAATTTTTGAAGTTTCAGTTTAATTTTTCTGTCTATTAAATTCAAATCAAACTAAACATATTGCTTTTAATTTAAAAATGTGTACAGTAAAATTCTATTTTTGTAAAAGTGTTTCAATTTACCTAAATAGCTATCACTCTATCAGAGAGAGAGAGCTGTGATAATGTTCACCAAATGTTAATTTCTTTTCCATGGTGGAATCTGAAGTAATTTCTTCTTTTTATTTTTCTTGGGGTGGGGGGGTACTTTTGTATATTACATGATTGAAAAAGCAAATAATGGGTTTGAATCAATTTCACAAAAGAAAAAGCTCTTAAAAACAGAAACATAATCAGAAAGGTCTATCTTTGTTTTAAATAACAGATTTATGTGATATTCTAATTAGCTCTTAGGTTGTATAAATCCTAAAAAAAAAAAAAATTAAAATGAGGCTAAAAGAAGTCATACTGGGAAATAAGCTGGCTAAAAATGTAACTTCTCTAGGTCCACTTAACACTGTTTTTCCATTACCAGGATAGTAGAAAAACTTTACAGTGCTTTCTGTGAAGAAGCTTCTCTGACAGTTTGCACATGCTCTGGATCTCTCCAGGCCCCTTCCCTCTCCAGGGCTCTGTCCCTCCAGCCCATGCCTGTAGCTGCATCTCCAGCTGTGGCCAGCCTTGCGTGTCATCAGTCCCTGACTGAGCTCACTGAGACCTGCCTTTGCTTCTCGGTCCTCTGCTGCTCTCTGCACCTCTCAAAGCCAAACGCCGGAGAGCCCACAGACTGCCTCACTGTGCCTGCACAATGGAACACCCACAGCTCTCAGAAATTACTCAGCCACACCTCAGACTACTTGTTCTTCATTTTGATGATGATCAGAATCAGTCCAGAAAAACGTAGTAAAAATTTAACAGCCTGGACCCTATCCTCCCTCCAGGCTCCCAGGGGCCATGCGTGCTCAGTGGCTGACCCTGATCCCCACCAAGTGTGGGAAGACTGACTGAGGCTCTGCACACAGGCGGGGGTACCAGGGAATGCCCAGCCTTCCTAGATGCTGACTTGTGCCGCGGGGCTGAGGACCACTGCCCTCACCTCTGTTCCTAGAGCTAATGACAGACGCGGGTTCATGATGCTTCCCTTCCCCAGGCAACATGGAGTGCTCTGGGTCTTCAAGAATGTGAGAGAAGGCCAGCGCATCCCCACGATGACCGCAGCCGTCCAGTGAAGAGGCTGCCTGCACTGAATGCCCTCCTCCAGGTGTGTGAACCAGGTTCCCCCATCCTAAGACACACTGAATTTTTACATAAGAAAGTAACTACACTAAAGTTGTCTTTTAGATCAGCCTTGTCTGTTCACAGATGAAACAACTGAAGACCAAGGTGATGGCAAAGCCCCGCCTTGACCCAGACCTGCCCCACTATCCCTGCACTATTCACATGGGGAACTGGATGAGGAACATAATGTTCAGATAGGAACATGATGAGACGCCTTTTGAGGCAGATTAACAACTCGTCATAGCAATCACTTTCACTTCTCCCACTTGGCTGAGAGAAGATTCCATAGGAACTGAGGCCCTGGAGAGATTTACCTGAGGTCTGGAGTCCCTGGAATCAGCCAAGACCTCTTTCTAGACACATAACATGCCAATGGACTCTTTGAAATCCATTCAGTAATACAATGGAGGGATTTCCCTGGTGGTCCAGTGGCTAAGACTCTGTGTTCCCAATGCAGGGCCCTGGATTCGATCCCTGGTCAGGGAACTAGATCCTATATGGTGCAACTAAGACCCAGCGCAGCCAAACAAATAATAATAATAGTAATATGATGGAGGATGAGCTTTCCAAGGCCATGGAGTGCAGTAAAGAGCACAAACCCCGGAGCCAACACGCTTGGCTTTCAACCCTGCAGGTATGGCTCAGGGTAAATTATTTAACCATTCTCTGTGCTTCCATGTCCTCACCTATAAGATGGGAATAATAACTACACTACACCTGCCTCTTAGGATGTGTGAGAATGAAATGATTTCATATATGCATAGGACAGTGTCTGACACACAGTAAGCACTTTATATAGTTCTGTTATTCCTAGACTCGAATTATATCTACATGTCTGTAAGAAACCACCCTTCTATCCTTTTGCAGTTCCACATATCAAGTCAATGCTTTCACCCAAGTGCCCCCTTCCACTGCACAACCAACTTAGGCACTAATAGCAGCTTTCCTGTTTTGTCCCCTAGCTCTCCCCCACAGACCCCATCATCCTGATATCAGCAGAGCCCCTGAGCCCCTCATAATTTCACCATAGGCATGATACTTGGCTGAGACCTCAGCCATTGCATCAGTAATAATTCTGTTAAATAACTGTATCCTGTCAGCCTTGAGAAATGGGATGTCACCACCTGACACTGCCCTTGGTCCTGACCTAATCAACACTGTAATCCATAGAGTGGAGGGAAAATATTTAATGGAATGTATATCAAATCGGGAAGTGACAGAAAGCTGGAAGAAGTTATGTAAAATGCTGGTGAGTGAGTTAAGATTCACTCAGACTGATCATGGGGGTTTGGAATTCTGGATTGAAGCCAAGAGAAGGTAATCTTTAGGCAGGACAAATGTATGCTATAAATCAAGGTGCCTTGGCTCTGGAGCTTACTGTTTGAAGGAGATCAGACCGTGCTAGGTGGTACATCTTTCCTGCATGGACCCAGGGCAGGCTGCATCCTGGAAAGGGCCAGCCCACTGTCTTCCGAACTGAGGAGGTTTCTTCCTAAGAATTCTATACTGTTGAAGAAGCCACATTGTAATAAGAACATTGTGACTGCAATTTGCAAGTAATTCATGTGTTCTTGGAGTCATTCACCAGCATTTATTTCAGGCTCTATCTTTGCAAGTAATGGACCCAAAACCTACTCAAAGAAGAACTACATTTGTTCTGGTTCTTCAGAGGACCCTAGATTACAGGTGGGAAGACCAGGAGGTACATTTGATGGAAAGTAAGTTTCCCAGGAATCAGGAAGGAGTGAGCTTGCGGTCAGCAGCTGTGTGCAGACTCTCCAGGTTGGGAAGGGTGCACACCAACAACTTGCTGTATTGGGCAGCTGGACCTGGTAGGTCCTCTTCCAAGGTGGATTCTGTGGTCCATGAGTCACATGAGAAAGCTAAAGCAGAGGGTAGAGGGCAGCTGAGGAGGGGTAAAGGAGCCAGAAGTTCTCCTTTCACACTAGCCAGCCACCATTGCACCTCCAGGCTGCTCCTGGTCTATTTCCATCTTGACCTGGGACCAAGGTGACTCCTGATCCAGGGAGTCTCTGACACTCACCCCACATGTGGCATAACCAACTCGGAGAAATGAAAATTAAATCCACATGGGGTACCATGTTTCAGCTGTCAGGGTGGCAAATCTCAAACTGTTTGACATCATAATGTGGCTGGTATCAAACCAGCCATGTATCTTATGAGTCAGAGCATTACCTAGTCCAATCTTTTGAAATAAAATTTGGCACCATATATCAAAATGCAGGCTAAAATTGAAGAAAGTAGGGAAAATCACTAGACAGTTCAGGTAAGACCTAAATCAATTCCCTTATGATTATACACCGGAGGTGACAAACAGATTCAAGGGATTAGATCTGATAGAGTGCCTGAAGAACTATGGACGGAGGCTTGTGATTTTGTATAGGAGGTGGTGACCAAAACCATTCCCAAGATAAAGCAATGCAAGAAGGCAAAGCACCTGTCTGAGGAAGCTTTACAAATAGCTGAGGAAAGAAGAAAAGTGAAAGGCAAGGGAGAAAGGGAAAGATTTACCCAACCTAAAGCAGAATCCCAGAGAACAGCAAGGAGAGGTAAGAAAGTCTTCTTAAATTAACAATGAAAAGAAAAGAGGCAAACAATAGAATGGGAAACAGATCTATTCAAGAAAATTGGAGAAACTAAGAGAATATTTCATGTAAGTTCAGTTTAGTCGCTCAATTGTGTCCGACTCTTTGCAACCCCATGGACTGCAGCACGCCAGGCTTCCCTGTCCATCAACAACTCCTGGAGCTTGCCCAAACTCATGTCCATCAAGTCAGTGATGCCATCCAAACATCTGTTGTTGTCCTCTTCTCCTCCCGCCTTGAGTCTTTCCCAGCATCAGGGTCTTTTCAAATGAGTCAGTTCTTTGCATCAGGTGGCCTAACTACTGGAGCTTCAGCTTCAGCATCAGTCCTTGCAGTGAACATTCAGGACTGATTTGCTTTAGGATTGACTGGTTTGATCTCCTTGCAGTCCAAGGGACTCTCAAGAGTCTTCTCCAACACCACAGTTCAAAAGCATCAATTCTTTGGCACTCAGCTTTCTTTATGATCCAACTCTCACATCCATATATGACTACTGGAAAAACCATAGCTTTGACTAGACAGACCTTTGTCAGCAAAGTAATGTCTCTGCTTTTTAATGTGCTGTATAGGTTGGTCATAGCTTTTCTTCCAAGGAGCAAGCATTTTTTAATTTTATGGCTACAGTCATCTGCTGCTGCTAAGTTGCTTCAATCGTGTCCAACTCTGTGCGACCCCATAGACAGCAGCCCACCAGGCTCCCCCGTCCTTGAGATTTTCCAGGCAAGAACACTGGAGTGGGTTGTCATTTCCTCCTCCAATGCATGAAAGTGAAGTGAAAGTGAGGTCAGTCAGCCATGTCTGACTTGTAGCGATCCCATGGACTGCAGCCTACCAGGCTCCTCCATCCATGGGATTTTCCAGGCAAGAGTACTGGAGTGAGGAGCCATCACCTTCTCTGGCTACAGTCACCATCTGTAGTGATTTTGGAGCCCACGAAAATAAAAGTTTGTCACTGTTTCCATTGCTCCCCATCTGTTTGCCATGAAATGATGGGACCAGATGCCATGATCTTGGTTTCTTTAATGCTGAGTTTTAAGCCAGCTTTGTCATGCAAAGATAGGCACAATAAAGGACAGAAATGGCAAGAACCTAACAAGAGCAGAGAGATTTAAAAGAGGTGGCAAGAATACACAGAAGAACTGTACAACAAAGGTCTTAACGACCCAGATAATCATGACGATGTGGTTACTCACCTAGAGCCTGACATCATGTAAAATGAAGTCAAGTGGGCTTTAATAAGCATTGCTATGAATAAAATTAGTGGAGGGGATGGAATTTCAGCTGAGTTATTTCAGATCTTAAAAGATGATACTGTAAGTGCTGCACTCAATATGCCAGCCAATATGGAAAACTCAGCAGTAGCCACAGGACTGGAAAAGGTCAGTTTTTATTTCAATACCAAAGAAAGGCAATGCCAAAAAAACGTTCAAACTATTGCATAATTGCACTCATTTCACATGCTAGAAAGGTAACGTTCAAAATCCTTAAAGCTAGGCTTCAACAGTTCACAAACTGAGAACTTCCAGATGTGCAAGCTGGATTTAGAAAAGTCAGAGGAACCAGAGATCAAATTGCAAACATCCATTGGATCATAAAAAAGCAAGAGAATTCCAAAAAAAAAATCTATTTCTGCTTCATTGACTACACTAAAGCCTTTGACTGTGGATTACAACAAACTGTAGAAAATTCTTAAAGAGATGGGAATACCAGACCTCCTTACCTGTTCCCTAAGAAAACTGTATGTAGGTCAAGAAGCAACAGTTAGAACCAGACATGGAACAATGGACTGGTTCAAAATCAGGAAAGGAGTACATCAAGGATGTATATTATCACTTTGCTTATTTAACTTATATGCAGAGTACATCATGCAAAATGCTGGGCTGGAAGACCCACAAGCTGGAACCAAGATTGCTGGGAGAAATATCAGCAACCTCCCAGATATGCAGATGATACTACTTTAATGGTAGAAAATGAAGAGGAACTAAGGAGTCTCTTGGTGAGGGTGAAAGAAGAAAGTGAAAAAGCGGGCTTAAAACTCAACATTCAAAAAACTAAGGTCATGGAATCCAGTCCCCTGACTTATGGCAAATGGATGGGGGAAATGTGGAAATAGTGACAGAATTTCTTTTCTTGGGCTCTAAAATCACTAAGGATGGTGACTGCAGCCATGAAATTAAAAGACACTTTCTTCTTGGAAGAAAAACTATGACAAACCTAGACAACATATTAAAAACAGATGTCACTTTGCCAACAAGGGTCCACAGAGTCAAAGCTATAGTTTTTCCAGTAGTCATGTATGGATTGGAGCTGAAGTACCAATATTTTGGCCACCTGATGCTTAGAGCCGACTCATTGGAAAAGAGCCTGATGCTGGGAAAAATTGGGGATAGGAGGAGGAGGGGGTGTCAGAGGATGAGATGGTTGGATGGCATCACTGACTCAGTGGACATGAGTTTGAGCAAACTTCAGGAGAAAGTGAAGGACAAGGAGGCCTGGTGTGCTGCAGTCCATGGGGTCACAAAGCTGGACTTGACTTAGCAATTGAACAACAAGAACCAAATTTTTAAATGTACACATCCCTCTCTGTAACTCCATTTTGGGGAATGCATCATACAGATATACTGTGTTCCTACAGAGTGCTCTATTGTAAAAGGATGTCCCCTGCAGCATTCTTTTCCTTTTAAGACTTCAGCAGCATATTACTATCTTCCCTATCTTTCTATTATCATTTCTTTGTATTGTGATAAAATATACATGGCATGAAATTTTTCATTTTTAACTATTTGCAAGTATATTATTCAGTGGCACTAAATACATTCACCAAAACACATACAAACATAGCAAATACAAATATATTCTTAATATTAAACAACTATCCCTACTATCTACACCTGAAACATTTTCATCATCCTCCAAATAAAACAGGGTTCCAAGGTGCTGCTACTTGTAAAGATTCTGCCTGCCAATGCTAGATGCACAAGAGACACAAGTTTGATCCCTGGGTTGGGAAGATCCCGTGGAGTAGAAAATGGCAACCCACTCCAATATTCTTGCCTGGAGAATTCCATGGACAGAAGAGCCTAGCAGGCTACCCCATGGGGTTGCAAAAAGTTGGACACAACTGAGCGATTGAGCACACACGCACACAAACAGGACATAATAATACAGGCTAGTGGTTCTCTGAAGTGAAGACCACCTGAGGTGCTAGTTCAGGTTCTGCCTACACAAACTTCAGGTCAGTAGCTCTGGGAACAGAAACAACATAAACTTTCTATCCACTAAACAATACCTCCTCATTCCCCTTTCCCTACCCTCCCAAACCTCTATTCTCTTTTATCTCTACGAATTTGCCTATTCTACATAATTCACACAAATGAAATCATAAACATGAGTCCTTCACTCAACATGCTGTTTTCAAGGTCCATCCATGTGGTCGTATGTATCAACATTTCATCCCTTTTTATGACTGGATTATCATCCATTCTATGGATATGCCATATTTGTTTATCTATTCATCTCCTGATGGACATGTGGGTTGTTTCTGCCTTTTGGCTCCTGTACAGGTGAATAAATACTGTTATAAACCTTTTTGCATGAATATCTGTTTGGGTCTCTGCTTTCAAATCTTTTGTGCAGCATTTTTTAATGGTAAAATAAAAATGAGTAGAAACAACCAAAGAAACTGTTAATAGGGTATTCGTTAAATAAGTTATTATACATCCACACAGTATAAGTCTATGCAACACTTTAGAATGAGGCAGGCTTATGAGTCTTGGTATGGAGCCACCTACAAGATAAATTATCTCAAAGAAGAATTGGGTGGATCATGGAGCATCATATGGACAATGTTTACCCTTCTCATTCTCTGCTCTTAAAATCTCAGTCTATTGTAAACCGATTCTGTTGTGATGTTGGACTGTGTTTAATTTACTTTGTCAGTTCTAATTTCCTACCATATATAAAGAGCATTTAGCCAGATGATGATACTAATGATGACAACACGTTGAATTTGAAATCTGGGCATTAAAATTCTACATCTGGCTAAACCATCTATGCTAACATAAATAATATTATATTTGAAAAAAACTTGTATTTGCCTTCTATCTTTTGTTTATCTACAAGGTTAGTAAAACTTTAGCATTACTATACTGTTATGGATAGCAATCAAGCAATTTTGAATCCAGTGTTTTTATACTTCATGATGAATAAAATGCCACCCACTCTATGAGACATATTAAAAAATTAACCATTTTTGCAAAAAAAAAAAAAAAAAGAAGAAGAATGGGGGGGGCCGGCAGTGTGCAGAGGACAAGGAGGGGAGGAGGAGAAGTGGAGAAAGGGAGAAGAAACAGAACAAGAGCAGCAGCACCGTGAACAGTGACATGGCAGAAGGAACTGAGGGCATGCCTGATTTGTAGACCGTCTCTAGAAGTTTCCATGGAGCCAGTAAGAGTAGTACTCTGAGAGGCCACGAGACCCAGGGTTAGCAGTGAAGGAAGACTTACTCTCTCCTATAGACCCTTGATCCTGTTGGAAATATCTTAATGAACTGAATGGTTTGCCTTCTGAAAATGTAATCAATATTTTTTTAATTGTTATGTGATCTCTTCAGATTCTGAGTTTGGTCACGGGTCCAGCAGAAGGTGGGGAGGCTCTGACAACCGGGAGGCTGCAGAGCAGCCTTGACAGTGGAAGGAAGGGGCCCTCTTTATATCTAGCATTTGAGGCCCTGGAAACGTGGCGGCTGCAGCCCCATCTTCCAGCACTGAGCTCACTGCCAAAGCCTCCCCAGTGCCTGTAGCCTCTCACTTCTACTTCCCCTGCTTCTCCTTTTCTTCCTCCTCTCCCTGGAAGAGTAACTTTGAGAGCTGCAAGGTAAAAGACGTGGTCTCATCCCACCAGAAAGGGAGGCTGTGCAGTGAGGCTTCAAAGCTGCAAGGACACCCTGCGCTGAGGAGGTCACACCCCACAAGGAGAGGTCTCTTCACCCTCTTCTGGGCTGCACAGGTCGAAAAGGTGCCAACAGAACAGACCTCACAGGATGATAATCAAATCATATTTGGAAATGAGATAAGGAGGGGAGTCAGAACAAAAGCCTGTGAAAAGAAAAATAAGGTGAAAGTTGCTGAAATTGGTGCTCTGTATTCTAAGGCCTGCCTGGCTCCTAGCAGGGTTTGAGATGAGTGTTGATAATAGCCTCACCATAGGACCACAAAAAATCAATGGAACTGGGACTGAGGCAGGATCCATTTATCTTCTTGGGGTGAAATAGAAGGTGTGATTTTAAAAAGACAAATTATACTGAATGCGTGTAATTGATGTGCGTACACAGAACCAGGCAAGGAAGGCCAACTGCACACAATTGCACAATATCAGGCATTATTCTCATCAAGAGTTCCTTGTAACAATGCCAACCCCAGGGCACAGTTCAAGTGCTCTGGAGAGAGGTACTCAGAATTGAGTTCTAGAATATGCTGCTTTATTTTTGCATGGTTAATTATTTGTTTGAAAGGGCACTGAAGAATACCGAAAGGAAAAGTTAATTTGCAAGTCCTGGTTTATAATGAAATGGCTTGGTTGAGACAAGACTCCAGACTCACTCCATCCATCCCTCTCCCTCTCCTTTCAGTGGGCTGTCTGCCCCTTGGACGAACTGTTTCCCTTAGTTTAAAGGCTTAATTTCTGTGAGTTTCCTTCATTGAGCTATATGTACACTCTCATGGGCACGGATGATTGCCTGATCACCTCCAGGGTATCAGATAAATGTTTTATTTATTAATTGATTAATTAGTTAATTGAGATCTTATTTTTCAACTCAAGAAGACTATCATAAGCACAAATTCAGAGCTGAGTCTTTCACAACCACACTCTCAACTGGGTCCAGCTGACAGTGGTAAGCCAGTCCGGTTGAAGGGCTCAAGTTAGTCCTTGGAGAGGTAAATTAGCAAAGAGGAGTGGGCAGGGGCACAGAGGCTGTGAGGGGAACCACTGCCCGGTGTCTGGAGATCAGCACACCCAGGACAGGGACATCTCCATGGAGGTTTACTGTGTGTCCCTCAGCAACATACTTCACATCTCTGGAGACTAGTATGGAGCCATACCCCACAACACCTGAAAGGTGAGGAAAAGGGCAGCGGTCCAGAGAGAGCCTCCCTCCTGACTTAAAGACACTTCCTGCAAGCTTTCCTCAAGCCTCCTGGAAAAGCAATCGATGTTAGCACTGGGCACAAGGCCACCGAAGTGAGATGCTCTCAAGGCTCTCTTGTGGTGCCACACAAGATTGCCTCTAGAGGCTTCTTTTGAACCCAGGCTGGGCCGGCAGCAACACTTTCATCTTTGTGTTTTTATATTAGGCCTTCTGTGCCCTGTTCCTCCCCCTTCCCTGCAGCCTACCTCTCCTCCTGCAGTAGGAAGGGGGAGAAGAGGGCCCCCTTCCCACTGTCCTTGCCCCCTAAGGCATCTCTGTCACAGCCCCGTCTCCCTCCACCCACCCACACCCACGCGCATGCCCCTGTACCAACCTCGCCCTGGGCACCTCCTGGCCGGAGAGAGTGGCCCTCCCCTTCCAGGGGTTCTCAGACCAGCCTGCCCTCCCCACTCCTCTGATTCCCCTCCTCAGGTCAGACTCACACTGGCTTCGGATCCTTCTCCTCCTGTCTTGCAAATTGCTCTTTCTAGTCACAGTCTCCTTCCCGCAGGATATAAAGCTGATCAGATCTTCCCTGTTCCAACAACAGCAGCAACAGCCACCAAAACAAAACAAAAAAAAAAAACCCTTCTGGCATGGTGATTTCCCCTCAAGCCCTCGTTTCTCTCCTTTTTCACTTTTCCTGTTCAGAACTGCTTCCACTTCATCAATCTACGCAGCCATTCAACAAAGGAAGGGACTGCTTCCTTCAGGCTTCTGAAACTAAAAGTCACCAGTGACCGACCGTTTTGCTCATCACCCTTCTCAGCCCCATGGCACCCCTGCCAGCCTGGACCAGCCGGCCTGCCCAGCCCTCTCCCACCCAGCCATCCCCCTCTGGCCTCTCCCTGGCTGGCTTATCTTCTCCTGCTGCTACCTTGTCCCGCAACCCTCAGCATTCTCTCTCTCTCTCTGGTCTCTACCTTAGCAATCATATCCCAGTTTAATTTAAAAAAAATTCTATTAAACATGATGAACAATACTCTGTTAGACACTGTTGATGTAGTGCTGAATTATAATTCTTTCTGAGAGTGCTGACAGACAAATGTGGGAGGGGTGGGGTGGGGAGAAGGGTATAGACAGATAAACTAATGATTTAACACACTGCATTTAAGAAGACTTTCTGGCTCAAAATGTGGATAACAGCCCAAGGCATGCACAATTTTTCAGGAAAACTTTTATGATGTCAGAGAAATGTGGAAAATGTACAACTACCTTTCCTCAAGCTAACAGTAATAATCTGGTAATGAGGGGGATAATCTGGTGTGAGGATGGGGGAGGGGATACTCTTCATCAGGGCTGTATTGAGAAACACACCTGGGCTTAGAACACACTCATCTGACTCTGCTGCCTGAAACAGAGGACTACCTGAGAAAAAAGGTAAGAAGATCCACCTGCTGTCCCTCCCTTGAGACCCAGGACTACTACCAGTGAGAAACTGGGCTATGCTGGCAGTGAAGGAAGCTTCCATTTCTTGCCCCCCGCCCCCAGTCTCTTCCCTAATCCAGAAAACATCCAGATAGAACATAGCAATCCAAAGTCTACAAGTGACATCATTCATCGGAGAACTGTGGGTTGAGGGGAAGAGAGTACTTCTGAGAACAGGTAAGGAGAGTAACACCCAGAAGTGAAGCAGGCAGGGAACTGTACCTTTCATACATAGAACCAAAGAACCAGATGCTGCAAGTCAAAGGGATGTGCCACCTAGGCAGAGATGCATCATGGGAAACATTGTAGAAGTGAGAAAGGGGACAGGGACCTGTGTACATCTATCTTCCCAGCTGGTGCAGACATGAAAGGGGAATGAAGTCACCCTGGCACCGGGTTGACATGGAGTCCCAGGATGGGCCTCCCTCAGAGTTGAATGCATACAAGTTTTCAGGACAGGCCTCTCACCCAGTTTGTGGAACCTCACTAAGGCTCACCAAAGTCTATCATGCTTTCAATTACAAGGGGGAAACCACACAGCCCAAGAATAAGCACATCATTCTATACAGCCAGAGGAAGAGTACACCTCTAAAAATGAGATACTGCAGGATTCAGAAGAAAAATTCAGGAAGCCATTTACTTTTGCAGCAGAGTATGAGAAGCTTGGTTTCTCAGACAGAGGAACAAACGGAGTGATCAACAAGATGAGATAAAAGGGAAGACGCATTCAAAACAAGAGAATAGCAATAGCGGAACAAAGCCACTTTGTAGGCAGGGAAGGGTAGCAATCAAGCTTCAAGATAGCAAGTCAGTAACACAGAAAACAAATGTGACAGAAATTCAGACAACATGGCAGAAGGTGAAAGATCTGGCAAATGGAGAATGAAGAGCCACATGTAGATAATGAAGACTCCTAAAATAGAATCCACAACAAATGAAGCAGAAGAGAAATGAGAGATATAATGTAATAAAATGTTACTGAGCTGAAGATAAAGGCCTGTGTGTACAGACAGATGGGCTCACCAGGCAAAGTCAGCAAAAAAGTGATCCTAGACGCATCACGGAAAATAATAATGACAATATCGAAGAGAGAAAGCAGGCTGCTCGCAGGTTGAAAAGGTGGCTTCAGATATCTCGGTGACACAGAGCAGATCTGAGAGCAGAAAAGAATGTGGGCTGTGGTGAAGTGGGCCTTTCCAGTCGGGGGAAAGAGTGGATTACTCCGGCTATGAGGAAAAGCTACAAGTCAGCTACTGGAAAACAAACTGGATCCCTACTTTATACCAAGTCCCCAGAATGAATCCCTACTAAACTAAATATTTAAATGAAAAATTGAGCCATAAAAGTAATATGGTAAAACACAGATAAATATTTCTATAACTTTAGAGTGAGGAAGAACTTTCAAAGGAAGAACTGAAGGGAAAGGCACTTAAGAGAAAACCTGATAGACTGAACAACATAAACATTTTAAAGTTTGCTGCAAAAATACTGTTCTAAATCTAATTACAAATTTAGGAAAAATGAAATATATATGACAAAGGTTCACATCCTTCAAATCAATAGAAAAATGGATAAAGTATAAAAACAGGCAATTCATAGCAGAAGAAATATAAACAAATATTTAGTCCAACTGGCAATCAAATTTAAAAATCTAAGATAAATAAGACATCATTTTCTGCTGTCAGAATAACACAGATTAAAAAGAATTACTGAGCATTGCTGGAAACAGTGGAGGTCACTCATGGGCAGCCACGATATGAAGGGTACACCAGTATAGCGTGCCTGAATGGCAACTGAGAATTTTATCAGAAACCTTAAAAATGGGAAAAAGTTTAATCCAAATAGTCTACATACTGAATTTATCTTGAGAATATCTTCCATCAAGTTATCAAACATATGTGAACAAGGAACTTCATTAGGTATTGTTTATAACAGCAGGAGAAAAGAATAAAAATGTCTAGATGTCTCAGCTTAGTAAAATAAGTCACCAAATTTAATATAAGACAAGTGTTAACATTATAACATAAGTACTCATTGATATGAAGGGGGCAAACACTACACTATGAAAAAAAGTCAGAAAAGTATATGGCACCATTTTTGATGAAAGAAATATATACACACACATACATATAATATTCCAAAATATTAGCAATAATTATGTCAAGAAGTTATGGCAAAATTACAGGAGATTATATCCTTTATGTTTATTCATATTTCTACTTTTTGCATTATGGATATGAATTGTTTTTTTTTTCAAATTTACTTTAATATAAAATTTTAAAATGCCCAAGAGTGTAATTACTGGGTCATATGATAAGGACATGTATAGTTTTGTAAGAAACAGTAATAATCTTTTCCAAAGTGACTGTACCATTTTATATCCCACTGGCAATGTATGAGTGATTCAGTTTTTCCACATCCTTTCCAACATGTGGTATTTATTTTTAATTTTAGCTATTTTGAGAGGTGTGTAGTGACATCTCATTGTGATTTTTATTGGTATGTCCCTAATGGCTAATGATGTTAAGCACCTTTTCATATGCTTGTTGGCCATCTGTAGAAAAATGAAAACTTATGTTTACACAAAAGCCTGATAATGAATGTTCATAGCACCTTTATTTGTAATTGCCCCAAACTGGAAATAACCCAGATGTCTTGCAACAGGTAAATGGTTAAACAAACTACAGTACAGTCATCTCTCAGAGGATTGGTTCCAGGACCCCCAAGGATAGCAAAATGTGGATGCTCAAGTCTCTTACATAAAACGACCTAGCGTTTGCATATGACCTGCACACACCCTCTTGTGTACTTTAAACCATCGCTAGGTTACTTATAATACCTCAGTTCAGCTCAGTTGCTCAGTCATGTCTGACTTTGCAACCCCATGGACTGCAGCACGCCAGGCTTCCCTGTCCATCAACAACTCCCAGAGTTTATTCACTCCATTGAGTTGGTGATGCCATCTAACCATCTCATCCTCTGTCGTCCCCTTCTCCTCCAACCTTCAATCTTTCCCAGCATCAGGGTCTTTTCAAATGAGTCAGTTCTTCTCATCAGGTGGCCAACGTATTGGAGTTTCAGCTTCAGCGTCCGTCCTTCCAATGAATATTCAGGACTGATTTCCTTTAGGATGGACTGATTGGATCTCCTTGCTCTTCAAGGGACTCTCAGGAGTCTTCTCCAACACCACAGTTCAAAAGCATCAATTCTTTGGCGCTCAGCTTTCTTTATAGTCCAATTCTCACATCCATACATGACTACTGGAAAAACCAAAGCCTTGAGTAGATGGACCTTTATTGGCAAAGTAATGTCTCTGCTTTTTACTATGCTGTCTAGGTTGGTCACAACTTTTCTCCCAGTGAGCAAGTGTCTTTTAATTTCATGGCTGCAGTCACCATCTGCAGTGATATTGGAGCCCAAGAAAATAAAGTCTGTCACTACTTCCACTGTTTCTCCATCTTTCTGCCATAATCTCAGCTTTCTGATCTTATAATACCTAATACAATGTAAATGTTAAGCAAATAGTTGCCAGTGCATGAACAATTCAAGTTTTACTTTGGGGGACTTTCTGGAATTTCCTCCCTAATATTTTTTAATTTAATATGTTTATTGAGAGAATTAATAAAACTGAACATTGATACAAAGGTGAAAAGGATAACACCCATAATAAAACTGTAGGTCCAGTTCATCTGTAAGTATATTAATAGATATAATATCTGAAATAAAGTATTGCCAAGACAAATCTAGCAGTCTAACAAAAGAATTCTATATCATGGCTAAGATGCATTTACTCTAAGACTATAAGGATGACACTAGGAATCCTAAGAAGAAAAATTATATAATTTGTTCTCCCAATAATTTTCAGCCATTGTTGGTTGAACCTGCATATATGAAATCCATAGATACGAAGAGCTGACTGTACATCAACACCATGGAACACTCACTAATCAGCAATAATAAGGAATATTTGATACACACATTGGATAAGTCTCAGTGGAAGCTTGTGCTAAACTGTTCTGTATCTTGACTCTCCAATTCTACACATGGATTAAAATAAATAGATCTAATTACACACACAAGTGAGTGCACGTAAAACTGGTGAAATCTGAATAAGGTCAATGGATTGCATCAATGTGAACTTCTTCCTTGTGATATTGCACTACAGGTTGGGTAATGGGATGAAGGGCACATGGGTTTCTCTGGTCTCTGTACTGCTTCTTACAACTGTTTAAGAATCTATGATTATCTCAAATTTTTTTTAAAAATGTAAATATGAGACAGAAAGATATACAACGAAAATGTACAAAGATACAGCCTAAGACAGCTATGTAAAGAGCAACGTAAATAGTAGTACTTGGGGGAGGGCCACAAGGAATTCAGGGAGGCCTTCCTGGAGGAAGTTGATAGTGAGCAGCAAGCACATTGCCAGGCAGGAAACAGCAGGCATTGAAGACGCAGCCTGAGATGACTAACTCTGAGGCCTCAGAAGCCTTCTGTAGAAGGGTAAGAAGCAGGACAGACAGGAACAGAGAGGATATCCCCTAGGTGGGCCAATTTTTTTTTCCCCACTTAGTGATTGTATTCATTTATTTTCATATCATCCCTTTATTTATTCATTACTCATTTGTTCAACAAATATCCTCCATGTGCCAAATGCTGCATCATGCCCTAAGGATAAAATTATAAATAAGAAACCATCCTTGTCCAACCCACCTCAGTCAAGAGTTTGGTGGTGAGATGAGCAAGTAAACAGAAAAAATTGCAAAATCATTATTCTGTGAAAAGTGCTATGACAGAATATGCACAGATGGCATATGGAAGGTGTACCTCACCCTGGAGGGCTTCGTAGAGGAGGTGGCATCTAGTATAAAACCTGAAGCATTAGTGACGGAAATCCAAGTGAGCAGAAAGTAGGGAAGGACAGCCTTCGAGGTAAAAGGAATCCATGGCTTGTACAAAGGCCCAGAGATGAGAATGTGTGTCACAGATGGGGGACCCAAGGCATTAAATGTGGCTAGAAAGCTCATCAAACCCAGGATCTCGCAGTGCCCCGAATGCCATGCTAAGGAGTCTGACCGACACTCGAGGGTGAGGTGGAGGAGCCATTGTAGTCATTTGTTTTTTCTTTTTTAACAAGAGATCAGAATGAGCTGGAGGAAGCCCATGCTGAGAGCAGTGATGGTAATGAACTGGGTGGTGCAGGGAACCCAGTCTTGTCTGTGCTCCAGGTCCCCACTGCACAGCTGTTCAGACTCTCACATGGCTCCCAAGACCCCTGTGCTGTGGTCAGCACATGTCCCTTTGGGAAGCACTGAACTCCGTGGTTTATGGAGTTCTGAGCTCTGGGGCCAAGCTCTCTCCCATCCCCGATCAATTGCTCCCTGTCACAAGCTGATCTTGTTCCAGTTCTTCACTTTCTGGATCATAAAGTTGTCCTCTGTGTGACTTAGGAGGCTCTCTGGTGCCGGGCATTTATAACCCAGAGATACCTGTGCAGTCAGCAGCCCCATTAGCGTGCTGCTTGACAATTTAGCTGTCCCCTCCGAGGCCAGAATTAGATCTATCTGTTTCCCCAGGTCTCACTTGCCTGGCATCTGGATAAGACTGGATGGCTTCCCAGCAAGTGCTCTGGCATCAAGGGCAACCAGCGGCCTGTGCTGCTGTAGCTTCCAAAGACACAGAGCAAGAACAGCAGATGAGCACCCTGGCCATGGGGGGCAGGGGACAGCACCCCTTCTGGCCAGGCAGGCAATCTTCTGGACCTTGAGGTGCCCAATCGGTGAAGAGGCTTTCAGAAAAGGGCATGGGACCAGGGGCAGGGAACCCACCATCAGCTCCACGTTGGGGTGAGAAACAAGAGGCAGAAATCCCCAGATGGGGCTAGGAGCACACTCTCAACACAATAGCAGGGGCCACTACAGCAAGGCCGGGGTGATCTAGGTCAGGATGGGTGGGATTTGAGTTTTCAGGGAAGAAGAGGGTCTTTGAGATTCCCTTTCATCTGCTGCCTCATTGCAGCTGGGGGGGGGATGAATAAGACAGGTCTTTCCAGGGACTTTCCTGGAGGTGCAGTGGTTAAGATTCTGCACTCCCAGTGAAGAGGGTACGGGCATAATCCCTGGCTGGGGAACAAAGGTCCTGCATGCCACAAAGTGCAGCCAAAAAAAGAAAGACAGGTCTTTCCTCCAGGAGCTCACAGCACAGATGGGGAGGGACAAGGCTCCATGCTGTTCCCAGCTGACTCTAGACAGTCTCTTTCCTGTAGGAAGCCACTGCTGAGACTGTGGGCACAAGGGATTTTGAGGGCATTGGCAGCCTTAATGCTGCTGAAGATCCCTCCACTACAGCAGGACCCTTCAATAGTTGTGTTCAAAGCCTCAGACAGTGCCCAGCAGCAAGCTGATGCTCAGTCAACACTCATGCAATGTCTGTCTTGATTTAACTAGGAACACAAACCAGTTTTGATTCCAAACACTGATCAGAAGCTTGGTCAACATCATCCTAGAACCAGTGGGACGTCTGGAGGCCCGTGAGTTGCACGGGGTTGCCTCCCTCAGAGGCACCACCAAGCTCCCCCAAGCTTACAGCCCAAAAAGAGAGATTCCTGTGGAGCCAGGTCTCAAGAGCAGATTCCAACCTTCATCTTCACACCAGGGTGGCCCCTTCACTCCCTGAACCAGCCCTCAGATCCCCGCAGCATAAATCACAAGCTTCTAAGGTGTCTCAGATGAGATGCCAATATTGAACTCATTTACTGTATGACCTTTAAAAAAAAAAATGAAAAGAAAAGGCAGTTTTCCCTTGTAAGTGACCTGGGATTAAAGTTTCCAAATTGCAGCTAGAGAAAGTGGAAGCTAAGGAAGCCTGGGGAGAAATGGATGACTAAAACGAACAGCTCTGGAAAGGGGCTGGCTTCCAGACTTAACCATCAGTGGAAAGTCCTGAAGGAGTTTAGCCGCACATCTCAACTCAAGACGGATTCTTACCAAGGGGAGTGGACAACTGTGAAAATCATCACAGGCATGGCCTGTGTGAGTGGTCCCTGAATGCTCCTTGAGGTTGGGACATCTGAGCTGAGGTCTGACTTAAATGAAGTGGGAAGAAAGGGAGCAGTGATCCGCACAGAGAGATCAATATTGGAAAGGCTGCAGATTGGAAGAGAGCATGAGGTAGGGCGAGGAACAAAAGCAGGCAGGCAGTAGGGGATCTCTGGCGAGGGGAATGTGGTTTACATCCAGCAGGGTGAGGGTAAGGCAGGCAGTCCACGCAGGTCTCTGGGGACAGTTCAGTGCAGCTGGTGAGTAGGGATTCTGAGAATTCTCTTTAGACCTCTTCCTTCATAGAGTTAGAAAGGAATAGGCTAAAAGGGTATATGTTTTTTCTTTACAGGGCTAACACCCTTACAGAAACAGAATTTCCTGGGGCTCCACCTTGAAGCAGGGAAACAATTCAAATGCTGAGGCTTTACCCCAAACTCGAGGAGGACCAGCCCTAGTTGGAAACACTGATGGACAGTAGATACGGTGCCACCATCAAAGATGGTGCACAGATCTGGCTGAGCTTTCCTCCTCTTCTAGGGACAAAAGAGCTTTCGTCCTCCCCTAGGGACAGAAGGGTGCAGGGAGGAATAACTGGGTGCTTCAGCTGGGGCTCAGGTGTGAAGACAAGTGGCCCACAGACCAGGCATGCAGAAAGTCAAAGAGGGAAGAGAAACAGCAGGTGTGCCCAGAGCTGCCCTTGGGAAGTGTGAACAATATGAAAAGAAACAAAGGGCAGGGCAGATCACTACCAACTGTATAAAAAATAAAAAGAAATACAGAAACATAGCATGAAAAGAAAACAGGAAAAGAACTCAGTATGAAAGAAAATATAGTCTAAGAAATAGAAAAAAATATCCATAAGGATTTATTTTCAGAAGAACTCATAATATAAAAGCTCAAAACCAGATGATAAAACAAACAACCCCCTCCACAAAAAAATAAAAGTGTTAAAGATTAAAGACACAAGTTATGACAAAAATGGACTTCCCTGGTGGCTCAGCGGTAAAGAATCTGCCTGCCAATGCAGGAGATGTAGGAGACCCAGGTTTGATTCCTGGGTCAGGAAGATCTCCTACAGAAGGGAATGGCAACCCACTCCACTATTCTTGCCTGGATAATCCCATGGGCAGAGGAGCCTGGCGGGCTACAGTAAGTGAAGTCACAAAGAGTCAGACATGACTGAAGCAACTGAGCGTGTGTATGACAAAACTAACAATATTATAAAGCAAAGCAGAAAAGGCTACAGAATTGGTAGGGTTTAAGACTGAACTGTAAATACATAAGTGGTGAGCAAAGAAAAGGCTCAGAATCTATGGAGGACAACTGGTATTCCTAAATTAAAAGCCCCCAGCCAAAAAACAAAAATAGAATTCAGTATTCAGAGACCCAACAAAGAAATTTCCTAAAAATGAAGGAATTATGGGCAGAGTCACAAGCATTCAAACACTGCCCGGTGAAAGTGTTGAATATCAAAGGTAAGGAAGTGCTCAGCAGGCAGAGGACAGCCAGTCACCCCTCAGGGAGGCACAGGTGAGACTCAGCTTGTCTACAGTGACCCTGCATCCCAGGCAGATGTTCTCACGGATGTAGAACCTCAGGTAACAGAGAATCCTTCTAGGGGAAAAGAGTACTTAATAATCAAATTCAATCAAACAAGAGATAAATCAAAATGATGAATTCAATACAGAGTAACCAAAAAAGCAACTGGGAATTGTTATAGTATTTTAAATACAAAAATAAAATGAAAACATTTTGAAGTTGTTATAAACTCTAAAATTTTTAAAAATTATTAATGAAAATTAGGAGATAGGGGAAGGTAAAGAAATAGAAGAAATAAAAATATACCTACTTCCTCATCTTTAATAGAAAGGGGTTAACAGTTACAATTTAAAATTGAATATGAAGTTTAGAATAACAATTCAAATCACCCTGTTTTTTATACAATACTCTTTCTTATCGTTACAGAATCTTTCAGGAAATATATTTTCTGATGAAGAAACATTATCAAATGTAGCAATATCCTCCACAGTTTATTAGTTTCTTTTTCTTCAGTTACATTTAAATAAAATTAAATTAATATTTTCACGATTACCATTATCACATTTTTCTAAAATTATTTCTGATTCTCCATCTATCTTTCTAAAGCTATAGTGAAGACAGATTATAGAGACATATCTATGTTTACCTAAAGTTAACAACTCTAATTTCTGGATTTTTTTTGAGTTGTTTTTTTACTTTCCTCATACTTTTGTTTTGCTTCTGTGAAATGTTAACAGAAATGTGTAACTTTAATACAAAACAAAAAAGTCACTTTTCTTAAAATAAAAATGTCAGAAACAAAAAGAATATCAATAAAATATTCCATAAAGTAATATTTTATGATTTTCATGCTTAGTAATACCTGTTCACTGGCTCCTATGTGCTAAAAACACTTTCAGAATCTCCCTCTACACAGTTTCAAAAAGGTATTTGTAACTTTCTCACTCTGATGCAGTAAGTAAACACACTGATTCACTTTTTTTGGCCCCGTCTCATCCTCTAATCAGATATTCAGAACCTTTCTGATTGATACGACTTATGTCACTTGCCCCTTAGACCTTGATTCATTGCTTCCACTGGGATGCCAGAGACACAAGCATTGGGAAGTTTGAAACATTTGCAGCAATCTATTGAATTGACCCCAGAAGACCTCTGTAGGTGTCTAATTCCTCTGCTTGCTAACAAATATGGTAGGAGAGACAGCCAGAGCTCCTCCGTTCCTGGCCTTGAACTCTGATCCAGGTCAGCACATTCCAGTACCCACCAGGTCTTCCTCCAAGACTGCTTTGTGAGCGTTGTCTCCTGCACTGCCTTCCACCATTCTCCTTTCTCCTACTGCCTTACTGTAAAGTATCCCCAACAGCAGTGACTCAAAACCTAAGCATTCTGGAACTGAAATTCTCAAAGCATACAGAAGTAAATCCAGGGATATCAGAACTTCATAAAAAAAGAATCTGTGTTTGGGGAGGGATTACTGTATACACAAACCCTGTAGGTACTACAAGGATAAATCAGGTGAATCTGGACACCTGAATCTTTATACCACGTATCTGTCACGGTCACCCTAGCCAGGATCCATTAACAATAAGAGGGGTGGGGGCGGGCATCTTCTTGTGTGATCAGTCCTGTTTTCAGTCTAAAGGCACATTCATTTACCGTGAAAAGTGAAGGTGAAAGTTGCTGAGTCGTATCCGACTCTTTGAGACCCCATAGACTATACAGTCCATGGAATTCTCCAGGCCAGAATACTGGAATGCGTAGCCTTTCCCTTCTCCAGGGGATCTTCCCAACCCAGGGATCTAACCCAGGTCTTCCTCATTGCAGGCAGATTCTTTACCAGCTGAGCCACAAGGGAAGCCCTTCATATATTGTGGTTGCTCTTACTAGGGTCGTTAGCACTTCAAGACACAATTTATAGAACCTCACAGTGACTCATTCTGCTCATGTTTACTCATTTGATTAGGCTAACTGCTCCTCTTAGAAAAAAAATACTTAAGCTGTTCTAGAAACATGGTTACACATTAAGCTGAAGACAAAGAGATGCCAACATATTCTGTGTGCACATGTGTTTATTTATCAGATCCCATTAGTGCTCTTGAGCTCTTGCCTACTCATGCCCAGCTCTGAGCTTGGGACTTTATATTCATTCTCTTTCTACCATAATAGCTCCCCTTGGCTGGCAAGCATTTCTCAATACAGAGCCTTGCACCCTGGCTTGGAGGGACGGAGCTCCTGGCTTGGATTGAAGAGTTAGGACTTGGGACTCCCTCCAATCTCAGTGCAAGGCAGCTGCCTTAACGGATTATAGCTCAGGCTCTGGAACAAAGCCAAACACCACGATTTCTGCTCAGCCTTGGACAAGCTGCTCATAATTCTGGGATTCAAGGCCCTCCTTGGCAAAAAGGAGCTGACAAAAGTACATATCCCATAGGGTCGTTGTTGTATTAGCCTGCTCAGCTGACATAACAGAATATCACAAACTGGTCACCTACGCATCAGGAATTTACTTGCTCACAGTCCTGGAGGCTGGAAGGCTAAGTCAAGGGGCCAGCACGATTGCTTTCTGGTGAGATCTCTCCCCTCAGCTTGCAGACGGCGCCTTCTGATTGTGCCTCCTTTAACCTTCATCACCTGGTCAAAGGCCCTACCTCCAAATACAGTCACAATGGAGGTTAGAGCTTCAATACTGGAATCCTGTGGGGACACAGTTCAGTCCTTAAGACTCGTGGGGATGATTAGATGAGTTAATGCATCTAATGCACTTAGGTAAAACAGTGCCTGTACATACTACATACTTAAAAAAATGTTCAGTTCAGGTCAGTCCAGTCACTCAGTCGTGTCCAACTCTTTGCGACCACATGAACCGCAGCATGCCAGGCCTCCCTGTCCATCACTAACTCCCAGAGTCTACCCAAACTCATGTCCATTGAGTTGGTGATGCCATCTAACCATCTCATCTTCTGTCTTCCCCTTCTTCTTCTGCCGTCAATCGTTCCCAGCATCAGGGTCTTTTCAAATGTTAGCAAGTATTATTATTGATATTGTTGTTAGCAAAAGACTGCATCATCACGACTAACAGTTGAAGAAGAGTGAGCATCCAATATTTCACAGTTCTCTCTAAGTGAGCATTTTGATGAGTTGTATGAGGTAAGAAAGGGAATGAATGTCCTTCACCTTTAGAGCAGGTAAAACCAGCTATTCCCATGTGTGAATTAGTCAAGGATGAGAAAGCCATATGAGCACAAGAGGGATAATGTAATGAGTTTCACAAAGATGAAATTTTCATAAAGATTAAATTCTTAGATGTATAAATTCTGAGATTCTAACACTCTTTTTTTTTTTTTTTTGAAAACTTAACCTGTTCCCAGACAGTGATGACACACAAGTTAAAAAGAAGTTGTTCTTTTTTTGGTGTTAAACTGACCTCCCTTTAAGAAATGATGCACCTGTGATGAAACTCAGTTCTCTTCTTTTTGTTTAAGCAGTAGGGTGTGTGTGTAATATCATTAATAGGGATATCATATTAGTAACCTGTATTTTGGAGAGCATTTTTGGTCCAAAAGTCTGGACCAACCCATGGGGTGGACTGCGGTCCAACGTGAACTAAAAAATCAGAGTTCTCTGTCCCAGGCCCCATTTTTCAGATGGGTAAGCTGGATTATGACCTCACTTGGCTTCCAAGTGCCCTGGCTTATGCTGAACTTCAGCTGGTCCCTCAGGCTACCTACCATCTGGAATCAGCCACAGGTTAGCCAGGATGCTAACTGCCACACACACAGATGTTTATAAATGCACATGCTTATTTATGAGGATTGGCAATTAAGAAAGCTCATTTAAGCTGCACTGCATCTGACAGGAATGAGTTAAAAAAGAACCATCCAAGAAATAAAGTATCCTGACTGAACTCTGGCTAAATTCACTGAACACTGTCACTACTTTTCTCAAAAGAAAAAGATGGTTCCATGGAATAATCATGAGGGATTCTCCTAGTCCTCACATTCTTTAATTATCTGGAAAACAGTCACTCCCCAGAAAAGTGGGATGAAGCTGAGGAGCTGGCAGCTGAATGATCACATCGTGACCTGATGTGTTAAGCCTCAATTTATAATCTAAAGAAATGGGGGAAAGTCAGATTTTGTGCCTCACTCCTGAGTTGCTACAAGTGAATCCCCTGTCCAAGGGCCATGATCTGGGCGAGCACATTTTCTGCTGGCTGGAACCCAGCTTGACTTCTGACCAGTCACTGCCCAGCAGCCCATGGCCACTGGCTACCAGAATCAAGCCAATGATTCAGGCTTGAATCACATTGGTCTCAGAGTTATGGGGTCCTGCCAAACAAAACCAATAGGTAGGTAACATGGTCTAAGCCATCCTGGGTGAGGGGCAGGTGTTCTGGGAAGAAAGCAGCCTCTGTAAGGTAAAAGTAAGAACAATAATAATAACGTGAGTAACTTGAGTACTAATATTCAATGAAGGTTTGCTCTGTTCTACCTAACATGATGAACATTTCGCTCATCTCATTTAATCCTCCCTACAATCCTAACAAATAGGCTCTAATATTATTCCATTCTTAAGAATGAAATAATGTCATTTGCAGCAATATGGACAGACCTAGAGATTACCATCCTAAGTGAAGTAAGTCAGACAAAGACAAATATCGTATGATATCATGTAAATGTGGAATCTGAGAAATATGAACTTATTTACACAACAGAAACAGACTCACAGACAGAAAACAAACTTATGGTCACCAAAGGGGAAAGGTGTGGGGGGAGGGATAAATTAGGAGACTGGGATTAATACATACACACTATATTTAAAATCGGTTACCAGCAACGATGCACTCCACAGCACAGGGAACTATGCTCGATACTCTATAACAGCCTAAACGGGAAAAGAATTTGAGAAAGAACAGATACACGTACACGTATAACTGACTTTGCTGGACACCTGAAAGTAATACAACATTGTTAATCAGCTATGCTCTTATATAAAATAAACCATTTTTAAATAGCATCTCATTTTATAAACCAGAAACCTGAGGCACAAGTAGCAAGTGGTAAAGATGGCCACTGAACCCCTCCAGGGGGCAGGCTAAGGACCCCAGGGGCAAGCTAAGTCCTGTGGGATGGTCACTGAACGCGACCCACAGTAAGAACCCGAGGATCAGGGCTGGGAAGCCAGGTTCCATCACGCGATAAAAAGGACTCGACTGAAAATGTGATGCCAGGGTGGCGGCCCTCCACTGCGGCTTCCCCGGGGAGTGGCCTCGACCGGGAATCGCAAACTCCATGAGGTCTCCATGGGGTCATGTTCAAGGTTCCACGCCTTCCATTGAGGCCACTCAAGACTCTGGTCACAAAGGGGAGTATGACATCACTGTTCTCCCTCTGTGCAGCCCTGTCTCTTCTCTTCTCTGGCCTCAGGCCCCACCCTCACATGCTCCACTCTGACCTGCGGTAGCACATCAACAGGGTTTCCCTGGTGGCTCAGCGGTAAGAAATCTGTCTGCAATGTAGAAGACCCAGGTTTGATCCCTTGGTTGGGAAGATCCCCTGGAGGCGGGCATGTCAACCCACTCCAGTACGCCTGCTAGAGAATCCCTAGGACAGAGGAGCCTGGCGGGCTGCAGTCCAGGGGATCACAAAAAGTCAGACATGACTAAACAACTAAGCAGCAGCAGCAGCAGCACATCAACCCCTCGGGACACTAAGCTGTCACTTCCTGGGGCTTTTCCCCCACAACTCCTTGGGCCCACTCACCCCAGGAATGCATGCCTGTATCTGTGGTGAGACGTTTAACACAGCAAGAAGGGATCCATGCAGACCCTTGGGCTTGATGCTCTGAACTCTCTAGAGCTCCCAGGGTGAGGGCCCTTCTCTCTCTACTGCTTGGAAGCAGCTAATCCATGCCCCCTGACCCTCAACTTTCCAGAGGGTCAGGAATACCGACCTTGCTGCCTGCTTGCCGTGTGGCGCTGCTCCAGCCGGCTCCTTGCCTCACTGGGGCGTCTTCCCCGGGGCTCTGTCTCCACTCCCTGAAGCCCCATCCCACCCAGGCCTGGGCTGTGGAGGGGGGCTCTCTGAAGGCCACTATCAGGGCCACTGTCCACAAGGTAGGTGGGCCTCAGTGGGGGGTAGAAGGAAGAACCCCCACTGGGAGAACCCCCTGTTCCCTGAGAAGGGTCATCTCAGGCTGTTCTCAGGCCCTCACTTCCAATGAGTGTTGAGACAGAGGCTAGGACACAGGCCACAGAGCTCAGGACCAAGAGATCCTGCTTCTTCAGCCCTTGGCCCATTTGGAAATTTTTATTATGAACACATTACAGGCAAGAAAGTGCCCATGGCCACCCAAGAGTCACCTGCTCCCTTGCAGGGCACAGAAAAGGCAAGACCACAACTGAAGTCATAGTAGCCTAACCCTCAGGACACCCTGGGGCCCACCAGGAAGGTGAGGGAGGGGGTCACCCCCACTTTACAGGTGAATCGCTGAGGCCAGGAGTATAGCTGTCACACGGGAGCAGGGGTGATACTGCAGAGAGGCCCCAACTGCCAGAACAATAGTCCAGACTTCCATCAGCCACTTCTGTCCTTGAGGGTTGGGGTCACTGCTTGGACAAAGGGTCCAGGAGAGGGAGCCACTCTCTGCAGAAAACCAAAGCCCTTCACAGGCCGAGAGGTGCCAGGCCTTGGACGTGGGGTTCTGCCACATGGCAGGACCCACTAAGCTTCTGACTCCCTGGAGAGGTTTTAGTACCTCTGTCCTTCATCTCCCTTCCCCTTCTTGCTCTGAAGCAGCTTTCCCTCTTCTCCCTGAGCCCCTCTCCTGAGGCTATGCTCTGGCCAGAGGAGGTGCCCAAACCCAGATGGTGGGGAGATTCAGCACTGAGCCCCACTGAGCCACAAAGGGAATTCAAGAGGCGAGTACTTGACACCTGCAATTAGTCACACACAGAGAACTGTGCTCACGACTAGTTGCACCTGCGAGTGGTTAATTGCTAAAGAGCAAACGCAATTAGACACTTACACATCAGCTCCGGGCTGCAAGCTGCGAACACTGCAGTCACTAGTACACGCCTGGTCACACACGGGTGCACGCACACAGAGTATACATAGGGGTGCACACACCTATACAAGGGCACACCCACATACACAGAGGTGCACACACAAGAAGAACTAAACACAGGAGAAAGCAATTTGACCCTTGAGGTTGGAGCCCGAAAGACACTAAGGGGGGGAGCCTTTTTATTAAATGTGAACAAGCCCCACTAGAATAATCTAGGTTAACTGAAGCCATGTATTGATATATAGGACACAGTCTGAGGCCTTGGCACCAGACAAGAGCAGCCTAGGACTGCAGATTGTTCTTTTGATAAAGCCTGAGCAATCATGGAAAACAAATTGGGCCTAGCACACATGGCCAGGCTGCAGAAAGGCAGATGCTTTCAGGCCTCACGGACTGTTGTTGATCCCAATGTAAACCACTATTTAACTGCAGAGGATGGAGGCGAGCCATAATTGTTATATATTTTTCTAAATCTCAAAATACTGCTTTGGAAAGGAACACACAAAATCGGAGAGTGACCTTTAAAAATTCTGTTTAATGCCTCCTTTGTAGCCCTTTCTCCCTTCCTCCAGTTTCTCCAAGTTGTGATACTGAGTTGTCATATTTTTCAACATATTTCCTTTCCAGCAGCCGAGTGAGGAGGAATACATCTGTGCATTTAATTGTAGATCATTCAGACGTGGTAGACTAGAGAACCTCTTCAGCAGTAATGAGACTCACCCGGCATGGAACTGGGAGACTGAAGGACGAAGCTGAAGATCCGCGGTAAGCAGGTTGTTAAGAGCAGCGCTGTGGACTTACACGGCATGCTCCTATGGGTCAGCGCCCTCCCCTGCCTTCTGCACCGAGTCCCGCCACCTCAGTCAAGGCTTTCACTCTATGTCAAGCGCATCAGTACCCCTCTCTTCCCCCTCCTTTGTTCCTTTCCATGCTTTTCTTTCTTTCCTTTCTTCTTCCCCTCCCTCCTTCCCTCCCTCCATTCTTTCATCAAAAAGAACTTGAATGATCAGCAATGGCTAGAAATGATCCTTGCCTTCTAAGTGTTCATACTACAACTGCAGAAAATAATCTTTGTTGTTTTCAGGTCTCTGATTCAGAGAGAAATTCACGAGTGTTAAAAATAAGTGTAATGTAGCTGTTGAAGAGTAAGAACTTGGACTTGGCCCAAATTTAAACCTCAACTCTGCCACTAGGTAGCTGTGGGACAACTGATTTAACCCCTCAGAGGCTGACTTTACTCATTTGTAAATGGGCATCATCTAGCCAATCACTCAAAATTGTAGTGAGAGTTAAACTGAACTCTGAGCAAAGTGTCTGGCTTATGCAAGGGCTCAATAGTAATGAAATAACGGCTATTATTATGCTTAACCATTGAAGTCATATTTTTGAGGAAAGATCCATTAATACTTGCTATCTTTATGGCAAGTCTGGCTACACTCTGAAAAAGTTGCATAGATTTTGAAAAATCTAGTAAGATTAGGTACTTCTCCTGGGAACCTTTTCATCTCCATATGCTTAGCACCTGGAGCCATACCTGGCACAGGACAGGTGCTCACTACACATTACATGAGCAGATGGATGGTTGCTTGCAGGCATGCATACATCGGTGAAAATGTGAAGAGGGAAAGGACATCATGAAGAGAGGGCAAAGATACGGATTTGCAGAGACCATTGTGGTATTCGTGTAGCGGTCAAGGCAATTTGCCATTTTTCCCAGCTCTCTGTGTCCCAGGGACCTGGTGATATTGTGCTTCCTGGCCCTTGTGAGGGTGTGGGGGTGATGCCATGAGCCTAGTTCTGGCTACTGAGTTGTAAATGGAAGTTATGTGTGTCTCTTCCAAGTCAGGGCATAAATATCAATGTAAGATCCACCAAAGTCCCCTTTCCTCCTCACAGTTGACTTTCAATGGCATGAAACACAGCCCTTGTCAACCTATGATGAACATAAACTATGAAGGGGGAATAAACAAGTGTTGTTGTAAGCAACTAAGACTTGGAGGGTATTTGTTACTGCAATATAACCAAGGCCCTTGCTGATTGGAACAGGCATAATGGCGCATGACAATTTAATGACAAAATCTAGAGTGGCTGGAGTGCTGGTGAGAGAACCACCATGTGGGAAATGAGGTACACAAGCTCACTGGGGGCCACCTTTGACTGCCAGGAATGAAGCAGTTGGTCAACATGTGTCCCAGGAGACTTTAATGTGTCAGAGATATCTTGGCAGGACACGGATGACCCTGCTAAGTCTCATGTCCTGCCAGTCCTGTGCTTATCTCCTTGCTCCAGCCTCAAGTAGGAGAAACTTTGGAGCTCACGGATAAAGTACTTTGAATTTCCAGGAAGCCAATTCTTTACTCCTATCCCAGAGGGGTTCTCATTCCCTTCACCCCTAAAGATTATGCCAGATGAAATCTCTTCCCTTCAAGGAGATACATGGTCATGGCTTAGGAGCAGCAGACAGAGAAACCTCAAACCACACAATACTTAAGCCCTGGCCTGGCAAGATGCTTGGTGATCCACCTGATGTGCGCTGAGAGTTTACCCCAGCAAAGTGTGGCAAGGGCCTCCTCTTCTCTGGCCTGGTCCTGCCCATGAGAACCAGATGGGACAATCTCAAAACCCTGTCTTCTTCTCATGAGAAAGGAGAAATTAAAGGTATCACCAGACTCCACTGCTAGCAAGTGTCTCTAGAGGTGACACTCCTTTCATCTAGATAACATTGATCTCCTTTCATCTAGATCTCCTTTCATCTAGATAACATTGAACCCAGATCAATTCAGAAGAGAAATGGCCTGTGTGGTTTTAAAAACATGACTGTGAATTCCTAACACCCTTCCCATTGAGATCTACATTTACTGGGATCTACATACCCTTGCCTTGAATCTGGTTGGGATTACGACTCCTCTGACCATCAGGGTGGTGCAGAAGTGATGATGCATGACTCCTGAAAGTAGGTCCTAAAAGCCAAGAAACTTCTACCTTCTTCACACAAATACTCTAAGAACATGGAAATACTCTAAGAATTCAAATACTCTACGAATTCAAGGGGTTAGATCTGGTAGACAGAGTGCCTGAAGAACTACGGATGGAGATTCAAAACATTGTACAGAGGCAGTGACCAAAACCATCCCAAAGAAAAAGAAATGCAAGAAGGCAAAGTGGTTATCTAAGGGGGTCTTACAAGTAGCTGAGAAAAGAGAAGCAAAAGGCAAGAGAGAAAGAGAAAGATATATCCAACTGAATGCAGAGTTCCAGAGAACAGCAAGGAGAGATAAGAGAGCCTTCTTAAGTGAAAGATGCAGTGAAAGAAAGTGAAACTTGCTCAGTGGTGTCCAACTCTTTGCAACCCCATGGACTGCAGCCCAGTCTCCTGTCCCCCAGGCTCCTCTGTCCATGGGATTCTCCAGGCAAGAATACTGGAGTGGATTGCCATTCCCTACTCCAGGGGGTCTTCCCAACTCAGGGATCAAACCCAGGTCTCCTGCATTGCAGGCAGATTCTTTACCATCTGAGCCACCAGGGAAGCCCAAATGTAAAGAAATACAGGAAAACAATACGATGGGAAAGACGAGATTTCTTTGAGAAGAACCTCAAACCACCTCATAAAAGAGTCGAATTGCCCCGAGGCCACCAAGCTGTGAGGAAGCCCGAGCCACATGGAGAGGACATCTGTAAGAGTGCAGTCCAGTTCCATGACTCTCAGCTGAGTTCTGCCTTTTAGTTATCCCTGCCCAGGTGCCAGACATGTGAGTGAAGAAGCCTCTAGACGGTTCCATCTCTCAGCTGTTCAAGTCTGCCAGCAGAGGCCCCAGCCACAGTGGAACAGAGGCAACCCAGCCCTGCCCAAATTCCTGATCCAGAGAATCTGAGAGCACGATTACAGCGATTACTAGTTTACCCAGCCATTGGATTGGTTTGTTATGCAGCACGAGGTAGACAAAACACAGTTCTACCCGTTAAGTTTCCAGCAGTGCAATGCAGGGACAACCCAAATAACTCTGGCATTCAGACATCAAAATAGCCAGGAAAAAAATACATGATTTAGAGAAACAGGGTCTGGGCTCAAACACCACCTATAACCATGCATTGACAGAATGGTCTGGTGTTGGTCATTCAAATACTCTCCTTTGAATCTTTTCCTTCTACACAATGGAAATATCAAATACTCTCCTTTGCACTTTTCACTTCTACAAAACGGGAATAATGTTCACTGCAATAACCTCCTCACAAGCACTCCCTTCTGCTGTCAACAGAGTGAAAAAGGCCCTTTCTGAAATGTTTTCTTGAGGTGAAGAGAATAATTTTAAGTGATGTACAGAGACTGGTGTGAGTTACACACACACACACATACACACACACTGCCAGTTCCCCTTTACTGAAGACAATGGATGCCTTTTATACTAGTTGCAGAGAGAACTGAAACACATCAATCTGGCTGGATTTCTTTTTTCTTTCTTGCTTTAAACATACTCCTTTACTAAAGTTTTAAAATTACACAATAGCTTTCAAAGATCTAATCACTAGATTTCTTCTTATGAGTCTAGGTTAAAAATACCTTAAACACACTTCTTCTGTCAGTCAAATCATAATGCAGAAGATACTGTACCATTCTAAATATAAGTTGAGAATATTTATTTCCCTAAGGAAAAATCCTCCGACATCTTGATTTTGTTTCCTTGGGGGCTTTGACAAGCTATATCGTGGGGCCAGAAATCCTGAATGTCTTCCTAGCTTCCAGATCCCAGGACCAAGGCCCTCAGTCCTGCCCTCCATGGGACAGCATGTTGCGGGATGAACTCCAAGAAGGCTGGTTCTATCTTACTTCTTTGAAGCTGGGTGGCAGCAGCATCTACCACCTGGCACATCACTGTGAAGCTCTCACACACTCTTTCATTCATTCATTCAGCACACGTGCATTGAGTCCTTGTAATAACTACACCGGGCCAGGTGAGAAGCCACAGGAGTGACTTGGAGGCTGTCCTGCCTGCAGGGAGGTCACCATCTCACGAGAGGACTGGGAGAGAGCACATACTCTTGGTACTGTGTGATGTATGCCACCAGAGTCGATGCTTACAAAGCACTAGAGACACAGAAGCAAGAATTGCTGACAAGCTTTTGTGGAGGAGACAGGGAAGGCTTTGTAAGGAGGAGCCACATGAGCAGACTTGTGCTGTACCAACTAAATAGAGAGGGAAGGCAAATCCAGGAAGAGGAAAGAGGGTGTAAGTTACATTGAAGACAAGACTCAATTCTGGGAAACTCTTGGCCAGTAGCATGAGGTGGGGCCACAGGAGACAGGTTTGGAGATAAGTCAAGAACCAGATTACTAAATGCCCTGGCGCCATGGGGGATGGGTTGCATAAAATTTTATCCATCAGAAATCATGAAGGGACCTAAAGAGTTTTGCATAGGTGGTCAAGACAAGCTTTACTACCCTGGGGCAGTTATGGAAGATGCACTGAGGGGCCAGGACCAGAGCCAGGGTGAGCTGGGAGGGCCCAACTGCAGTAGAATAGGGCAAAGGAAAGAAAGGGAAGATTCTAGAGATCTTGAGTAGTAGAAGGGACAGAACTTGGTGACTCAATGGCTTGGGGAGATGGAAGATTCTGTGGGAGGAGGAAAAAGTTTGGATCTCCAACTTTTGATGTTCTGGAAGCAGCCCTCTGGACCCTCAGAGGAGGCTAAGTCAGCCACAGGCTGATGTGTAAGCATGGCAGAGATGCCAGGCTCCTTCAGTATCCATCACAGTCCACAGATCCTCCACACTGGCCTGGACACTGTGGGAAGAAAAATGGAGGATGGAAAAGTCATGGGAAAGTCTCCCTTGATTTCTTCCTCCACAGGTAGAGTCGTCCCTCCAGCCTGGCTCGGGGAGGCTGAGGGCTCTGTTCCTACCCTGAAGATTTCCCACATTCACTGGGCTCAGGCCTCCACCCTTCCACCTTCTATGGACAACCCAGGCGGCATCTTGGGAGAGTGGAAAACGCATCCCACCGGTGGTAGGGATGGGAGAGGAAGCAGCTGGGAAGGTCAAGTCAGGGGTGGGGTGGGTAAGGGTGAGCAGAGAGAGTCACAGAGGAGGACCCTAGTGCCGAGCATCCCCCATTCAAACTGGCACCTCTTACCCCAGGAGCAAATTGGGAACTCCTAACTTCAGGATGGAGAAGGGAATGGCTACCCACTCCAGTATTCTTGCCTGGAGAATTCCATCGACAGAGGAGCCTGGCAGGCTACAGTCCATGCAATCACAAAGAGTCAGACATGACTGAGCAACTAACACAACACAACTTCGGGAAAACTGAACATCCTCAGGGTGATGGTGAGAAACTGGAGTGGGGGGGCATGGGAAGGAGAGGGACCAGAGGGTATCCTGGTCCCTGAGGGATAAATTTGGAAACTTGCTATCTTTCCTGAAAGATACTAAACCAGATTACTAAATGCCCTGGCGCCATGGGGGATGGGTTGCATAAAATTTTATCCATCAGAAATCATGAAGGGACCTAAAGAGTTTTGCATAGGTGGTCAAGACAAGCTTTACTACCCTGGGGCAGTTATGGAAGATGCACTGAGGGGCCAGGACCAGAGCCAGGGTGAGGTTTTGGGGGGTGTCAGCATGGTGTGGGCCACAGAAGGACAATGAATGGGATGCAGGACAGGGCATCCACTGTTCCCCGAATGAATTTCCTGCAGCTCCCACCCTTCTTCTGGCCAGAAATTGGGGATTTTCTGAGGGTCGCACACCGCAGGCCCCTCTGTGACATGCAGCATGGGCTGAAAGTCTGCACACATGCTTCCTTTAGTATAAGTTGTGGCTATTTAGCAGTTTCAAGTACCTTGACTCCTCCCCTCTGTTGAGCCATAAAGGTGGGAACGCAGGCAGCCTCAAAGACATGGCTGCCTATCTTAAAGCAGTCATACAGAAGCTTCAGATTTTTAATTTTGACAAGTTGGGTCTCAACAAAAAGTGAATGCCTTCCAGAGACCTTACATTTCCAAGAAGAAGGCAGGGCCACAGGGTTCAAGGCTACAAAGCCTTCACCCACTGGGAGACAGAAATTTATCTCCGCTACTGGTTTTGTTCAGTAGGATTATTGTTTTTCTTAGGGCTTTGGCTACACAGTGCCCAAGTGATGAAGGACAAGCTCTGACCTTTCTTTCTTCAGAAGCACTGGCACACTGCAGGGTGCAAGTTTAGGGAACTGCATGTGGCATTACAAAGGAATGCCTGGGTCATGGAGAGTAGTGCAGGCACACAGGAGGAGATGGCATGGCTTCTGAATAAAGTGACCCCTAAGTTGAAACCCAAAATCTGGCAAGACGTTAACCAGGGAGAGAAAAAGGGCAAAACCGTTCCACAATTAAATCTAGATGATATCTAAAAGTTGGCAAACAGGCTAAGGGTTCTGTGTCATTTCAAGATGGTTTGATCTCTTTTCAACTATTCTAAAAGTTGTCCTTGCCCCATATTGCTTTCACTGAGCATGGTGATGAAGCTGTTCTACCTCTGCCAGGGGCTGCAGGCTGCAGTGCCCAGAGGGGCTGCTGCATGGACCCAGCATGTCCTTGACCCCTCCTCCCTGCCCCTGTCCAGGAGCCCAGGTCAGGTGGGCTGTGATTAGGCTACTGCTCTCCAGGATGCTTCCATAGAGCTCTGAACTCATGTAGGTAGGGCTGGTCACAAGTCATAGCTGCAGAACCCAGGGGCTGGCAGGGAGGAACAGAGCAAGAACTGGTGACAATCAAGCAGTCCATGCAGAAGGACCCACCTCTGACTATGGACTCAGGGCTTTCAGCTACAAATTATCTTATACCCCTGCCTTTATTTTCTCTTCATCTGTTATCTCCATCTACTCTCCTGATTCTGCCGGTTTATTTATATATATCCAACATCACTCCCAAAGAGATGGCAGGCAGCCCACATGCGCGAACACAGGCATCCTCCAGGAGGCAGGATTCTGCCTTTTCCCTTATCACTCGGCCCACTTAGTTCTTTCCATTACTTCATCTTTACAGATCATAGTTTTGAACCTACTGCCCTTCCCTAACTTTATTCCTGTAATGTCATCTTACCCACAAAGCAAAATGTAAATAACATGACCTGCCCGCTAAGGTTACTGAAGGATTAGATGAGATGAGGCAGGCAGGGCCCTCAGCACAGGCACTGGATCACTATGTGCCTTGTAGGGGAAAGATAAGACCAACCTGTCTGATGCCAGGGCACCAAGACCCTCATTAGTGAATCCCACCATGTCCTCTACCCTGCCTGCTCCCACCCCAGTGGCTGACAGCCATCTGCTTGGTCTTCACCCAGCTCTACACCTGCTCTTTACCCTTATCCTCAAGACCAGGTCAGGGTGCAAGGTCTCTCCTGCCCAGGGCTTTCTTCCCCCAGACTCTCACCCTGATCCCAGCTCATGAGATGTGGCATCTGAGGTCCCTGAGTTCTCTGAGTCTCCAGAAGAGTTTCTAACCTCTAAAGAAGATGTGGTACATATATACAATGGGATATTACTCAGCCATTAAAAAGAAAGAAATACTGCTCTTTGCAGCAGCATGGATGGACAGAACGATTGTCATACTGAGTGAAGTAAGTCAGAAAGAGAAGGAGAAATATCGTATGACATTTATTACAGGTGGAAACTAAAAAGAAATGATACAAATGAACTTACAAAACAGAAAGAGAATGAACTTATAGTTGTCTATAGTTAGGGAGTTTGGGACGGACAGGTACACACTGCTATATTTAAAATGGATAGCCAATAAGGACCTACTGAACAGCACAGGGAGCTCTGCTCAATGTTATGTAGCAGCCTGGATGGGAGAGGAGTTTGGGGGAGAATGTATATGTATGGCTGAGACCCTTGCTGTTCTCCTGAAACGATCACATTGTTAATTCGCTAATCCCAATACAAAATAAAAATTAAAAAAGAAAAGCGTTTCCAACTTCGACCACTAACTCTCACAGAACAAAGTCATTGGCTTCTGAAACAGCTTTCTTCCCACATGTAAATATAAGATCATGAAAAGCGCCCCCAGAAAAATCAATGCTGGCTTTTTAAAACTCCAAATCAATATGATGCACGAATGTTCTCATTAAGAGCGAGGTGGGGGAGGTCAGAGAAACAAGGGAAATTAAGAAGGACGAGGTGGGAGGTGGTGAGAGGGGAGGTCAAATAGGAGCAGAGGGAGCCAGGTGAGGCTGGGGGACGAGGAGCACAGGGAGAATGAGGAAGGCAGAGGAGGAGGTGCCAGAACTGAAGCTGCTAGTGGGGGAGAGGCCCTGAGAGCCCGTCTCCTGCAAGAAATGGAGCCGAGGAAGAACAGGGAACAGGTGTGGGACCCCTCGATGGCTTACAGTCTGTCTCTGGCACTTGAGGGGCCGGAGGGCAGTAGGCAATGTGCTGGGAGACAGGTGCGGACAGAAAAGTCAATTACGTCCAGTTGGCGATTGGAGCAAGAAATCAAAAACTGTTCATAGAAGAGGCAGACGTTCAGGCAGGCCTTGGAGGGTTGATGAGATTTAAAATGTGGATTGCTGGCCTTGAAGAGCGAGGGGAACCAGCAGGCTACCTGTGAAAGCTGGAAAACAATAACGATGATTCATTTGTACTGACCACTCTCTAAGAGCCAGCGATGCCCTGAGCGCTTTGCAGGCATTAATTCGTTCAGTGCTCCCAGTCACCCTAGGAAACAGGTTACTCTCGTGCCCATTTTACAGCCGAAAAAACCAAGTAACCAAAGTAACCTACCCAAGGTCATACAGCTAGCAGGTGATGGTGACAGAGTTCAAAGCCACAGAGTGTGGCCCAAAGTCTATACTCTTAACCAGGCTTTGGGGACTGCGGTAGTCATGGGTATTATGGTGCCCCAAGTACAAAAGAACAAGGGGAACAAGAAGGGTCTTAAGCAACAGAAAAAAAAAAAAAAAGACCCTTATTGCCCTTCCCCCCATGTTGTAAATACTGAGGAATTTTTGGACCCTCCTGATCAGTATGGCCTCTCCCCTCCTATCCCATATAAGGAAGAAGTATTTGCCTTACTCTTCTGTCTCATATACTTACCTCATCCAATTAGCAAATAACTCACCAGACCCCTACCCCACTCCTTGCCCTCTGGCTAAAAAAACAAACCAAGGACCCACATCCAAGGTCAGTTCTCCCTGACTATCAGGAAGCCAGCCCAGGGTTTGGCAGTGACCCTCCCGTCCCCACTCTAATAAACTTTACCCTCCTTTCATCCTGCCTCGTGTCTGGAAATTCTTTTCCAACCTGGGTCTGGACCACAACAGGTACATGTGCCCTTTTGAAAGCTTGCCTGAGACACGTGCTTAGAGCAGTGAGGAGATGTGAGAGTCTGTGAGCAGAGGGATGAATGAGCAAGTCCGAGATTTAGGAAGATGAATCTGGAGATGGGGTAAACCTGGAGTATGGGGTAGAGCTTGGTTAGAGGCCATTGCAGCTAACAGGGTCTCCAACAAAAGCACAGAGGGACAGGACACACCCTCCTTTCAGAGGCAGCTCTAAATCACTCCACAGCATTCTCTGAAGACTGTCCCCTCAACCACATCACCAACTTCCCACTGGTCTATGATTCTCCCTCCTGCAGACACTTATCTCTGTTTTTCCAGGTCAGACACATCTCAGCATTTCTCCGAAGAGATGGGGCATGCTCTCCTACTCAGGCCTTGCACTGTTTCCTCTAGGATGAACTGTACCACAAATATCTTCTCCCCAGGTTCCTTAACTACCCCTTCCCCAACCCACCCCATCACTCCTGGGCATTTTAGGTCTGCTCAGTTGATTCTTTTTGGGAGACTAGAATATAGACAAGGAGAGCGTCTTCTCAGCTTTACCTCTTTTTCCCAGACCTGCAGTGGGCGTCCCCAGAATAAAGAAGAGAGCATTCCCATCAATCTGAGCCAGACCTGGCCTGGACCTTGGTCAGCCCTTCATTTCGCCATCAGCCCCCCTGCCCTGCTCCCCAGAAAGGCAAGGGGCCCTGCTTCTCAGGACAGCCAGAGAAGCAGCCCCTTTGGGTGCCTGCCCCTGGACCAGGCTGCAGACCTGGGTGTCAGGGCACACAGGTGCCCACAAACATCTAGCCCACAGGGGGTGCCACAAGGCGAGGCTCCTATCGGAAGACTCATTTCCCATACCCAGGAAAGGACAGTGACTGGGTCAGCAACCTCCCGGCTCAGTCGGCCATCAGATCACCTGTCCTCTGAATCAGACTCCAAATGACTGCCCATGGAGCACCCACCAGGGCTGTAAACAGAGCAAGAAGAGGACTCAGACCCTCAGGGATGGAGATGCTGCTGAGGACCAGCTGGGAGGCACAGGTGGGCAAGTGACCCACCTCAGTCAGAGCTGCCTGGCCCCCAGACCCAGGGGCCAAGCCAGGCTGTCGCGAGCAAGGTAGGAGGGCCACCTGGCCTCACTCCCATTCAGGAAATCCCTCAAATTCACACTTAGTGAAGAGTCACAGGACTGAAATGAGGAGTCCATCACAACTTCAAAGATATCCCATTAACCAACCGCCCTGCCTCTAAGTGGCTGCACGTGTACACACCTCATAAACCCTGCAAGTACCGTCTGGTAGCATAACATCAAGTATTGCAATTTTTGTGTTAAAAGCATTTGTTGAACGTAAACACTTAAATCAGGCTTCCCAAGTGGTGCTAGCAGTAAAGAACCTGCTTGCCAATGCAGGAGACATAAGAGACGTGGGTTCAATCCCTGGGTTGGGAAGATTGCCTGGAGGAGGGCATGGCAACCCACTCCAGTATTCTTGCCTGGACAATCCTCATGGACAGAGGTGCCCAGTGGGCTACAGTCCCTGGAGTCACAAAGAGTTGAACACAACTGAAGCGATTTAGCACATGCGTAGGTGGTAAAAGTGTCTGCCTGCAATGAGGGAAATCTGAGTTCAATCTCTGGGTCAGGGAGATCCCCTGGAGAAGGAAATGGCAACACACTCCAGTATTCTTACCTGGAAAATCCCATGGACGGAGGAGTCTGGTAGGCTACAGTCCGTGGGGTTGCAAAGAGACGGACACGACTGAGCAACTTCACTCACACAAACACTTAAATCCTACCACAGTGTCTGTAACAATGCTGTGATATTATCATACGGAGATTCTCAGAGAGAGACCCAAAGATCCCAGCTAAGGAGCCCTGCACCCAGCGCTGGCTCACAGCAAGGATGCTCTGAAGGGAAGGGGACCCAAGAGGGAGAGACGGCCCATCCTGGGCAGGTCTTCCCCCAGAGAAGCCATGGGGGACAGGTGTGGCCAAAGGAACAGGCTTCAGGCAGTTCTCAGACACCACAAATTTCTGTTTCTGATCTGTAATTACCATTTAACAGAGTAACATTCTTTAAAAAAAAAAAAAAAGACGAAGACATTTCAACCAGATCTGCTTGGACTTCCTTTCTGTGAATTATTACAAGTGTTACTAGATGTCTTCATTAAAGTATAACTTAAGAAATATTACAAGTTGGGTTCCCCCATCCTCATAGATCTGATGACTCAAAATCAGCAGCACCTCCCACTGAACTGAAGCAAATTTATCAGAAAGTAAAATTAGCCAACTTGGTCTATCCAGTGGTGGAAATGAGTCAGAAATAGGAGACAAAGTGGGTTTGCTTTTGTGAGAACAAACACAGTATGTGAATAGATTCCAAACAGGTCAGGAGCCTTAGCTGTTTAGAGACCATCAGAGAGCAGGGCCTGCTGAACCGTCGGCTGCTGACACGATCCATGGGCCCTGATGGGTTCCACCTGGGGCGGGAGGTGGGGTTGTATCTAGGGAACCAGTCCTCCGGCAGTGAGAAAGGGCAGGGCCAGCTCCTCCTGCACCCAGGTCCCAACAGACACTGCCTCCCCTCTGGTTCCCATCAGCACCCCACACCCTAAATTAACATTCCCTTTAAGAGAAGTGGGGACTTCCCTGGTGGTCCAGTGGTTAAAAATCCACCTGTCAATGCAGGGAACACAGGTTCGATCCCTGGTCCAGGGAGATTCCACGTGTAATGGGGCAACTGGACCTGTGGGTGACAACTACTAAGCCCATGCTTTGCCACAAAAGAAGCGACCTCAATGAGAAGCTTGCCCACCCCAACTGGAGAGTAGCCCTGCTCACCATGACCAGAAAAAGCCTGAGCCCAGCAATGAAGAACTAGCACCACCGAAAATAAATAAATAATAATTAAAAAGAACACTGGGCCCAATCAGGCCTTCCCCCACCCAACCAACCATGAGGCGGCCCCAAGCTCCTTCTATACAGAACTTCCAGACAACGTCATGCACTCTGTCCACCTGCCCCTGGAGAGAAAGTGACGCCGGGGCTCAGGGTAGGGAGAGCAGGGAGAGGGTCCCATTTCAGACGACAGGATCTACTAAGCCCTCCACTGCAGTTTATCTAACCTGCCCTCTTTTCTTCTGGCCCCTCCATATCCTCGGATCACTTGTTTCTCAGATTCCCTGGGCCTCTCTTTCAATAAGTTAAGCCTCATCGCTGGAGCAGTCACACTGTCAGCCAGGGGAAACCTGCCTGCCAGCTGACTTGGCCTTCTAAACAGCTTTCCCTGCACGTCCTCTGCCCTGACAACACCTCATCTCTGAGAGGCTTCCAACACCCAGGGCTGATGAGAATTTAAGATGATTTTCCCAGGGCGTTAGAGCACTTTCTTTCTTCCAAGGGGCCTAAGGGTGAAAGGGGGATAAAGCTTAAGTTTCGAGGAACAAATACTTTAGATGTAGAGGAAAACTGCTTAATTGCTTAAGTTCTTACTGGCCTCAAATAATAGGATAGGCAGGTGAGGAAGAGGAGAGCTGGGGTGGAGTGTGTTGACAAACCTGTTTTGCCTGATGAATGAGTGAGGCAGGGCTCTGTAAACTCTCTTCTGATCTGACCTGGCCTGGGAGCTTCTACTGGCCACCCCTGCACCTTCTCGTTCTGCAGCCCTCTGCCCTGGAGGACCCCAGCCTCTCCATGCCTCTAGGTCTTGTCAATCACTCAGGACACATGCGTTAACAAGAAGACCCCCTCCCCACACACTCTCAAATATCCCTGCTTTCAGGCACTGCACATTCTAGTGTGGAGAGACAGACAATACACACCATGAATCACACACCACATTAGGGATGATAAGTGCATGGAAAAACTAAAGTGAGGCAGGTAGACAGCAGGGCTGTTGAGGGTGGGCTACGCTGTAAGCAGGGTGGTCAGGGCGGGGGGCACTGAGGAGGTAACAACCAACTAAAGGCTTGAAGGAGAGGAATCATCTCTGGTGTTGGAACAACTAGACATCACAGGCACAATAACACTAAAATGACCTTCATTCTGAACTTCATACTTTCAACAAATGCTAACTCAAAGCGGATCACAGACCTGAATATGAAACACAAAACTATAAAAGTTTTAGAAGATAACATTTGGAGAAAACCTTTGTGACCTGGGGTTGGGCAAAGAGTTACTGGACATGAAACCAAAAATAGGATTCCAATCCTGCAACAACTGAAAAAATAATTGGTTGGATAAATTGGAAAAATGGATAAGTTCTCCAGACAATGGAGTATTCTTCAGCTCTCAAAAGAAATGAGCTGTCAAACTATGAAAAGGACATGGAGAAACCTTAAATGTATATTACCAAGTGAAAGAAGGCAATTTGAAAAAGCTACATACTGCACGATTACAACTGTAGGACATTCTGGAAAAGGCAAAATTATGGAAACAGTAAAATGATCAGTGGTTGCCAGGCAATGGATGTGGGAAGGGATGAACAGGCAGAGCACAGATGATTTTTAAGGCAGTGAAAGTACCCTATATGATACTATAATGATGGACATATCATTATACATTTGTCCAAATTCACAGAATGTACAACCTTGAGAGTGAACTCTAATGTAAACTGAGTGATTATGATGCGTTAGGGTAGATTCATCAATTGAAACAAATGTGCTACTCTGAGGAGGGGGATGTTGATAATGGGGGAGGCTATGCATGTGTGGGAGCAGCAGGTATATGGGAAAGGTACATCATATATGTACTTGCCTCTCAATTTTGCTCTGAACTTAAAATTCCTCTAAAAAGTAAGATCTTCCATAAAAAAATAATGGATAAGTTAGATTTCATCAAAATAAAAAGTGTGAGTCCAAGGGACTCAAATCAGTCAATCATAAAGGAAATCAATTCTGACTATTCGTTGGAAGGATTGATGCTGAAGCTGAAGCTCCAATACTTTGGTCACCTGACGTGAAGACTGACTCATTGGAAAAGACCTTGATGCTGGGAAAGAGTGAAGGCAGGAGGAGATAGGGACGACAGAGGATGAGATGGTTGGATGAAATCACTGACTCAATGGACATGAGTTTCAGCAAGCTCTCTGGAGATGGTGAAGGACAGAGAAGCCTGGAATGCTGCAGTCCATGGAGCTGCAAATTGTCGGACATGACCGAGCAACCTAACAACAATGCTTTGTAAAAGACACAGTTAAGAGAAAGAAGACACAAGTTACAAACTGGAAAATATTTTCAAATCACATGTCCAACAAAACAACTTGCATCCAAAATATGCAAAGAAATCTCTAAACTCAATAGTAAGGACACAAACAGCCTAATTAAAGCGTGGGCAAAAATGTTGGACAGACACTTCACCAAAGAGTATAAACAGATGGCAAATAAGCACATGAAAGATATTCAACATCATTATTTGCTAGAGAATGCAAATTAAAACCACCATGAGATATCATATACTAATTAGAATGACTAACATAAAAATACTTACAATACCAAGAGCTGACAAGAATTCAGGGCAAGTGCTGGTGGTAATGTAAAACGGTACAACCATTCTGAAAAATCAGCCTGGCAGTTAAATGTACAGTTTCCATATGACCAAGCAATCCCTCTCCTGCGTATTAACCCTAGAGAAATGATGTATACACAAAAATCCGTGCCTGAATGTTTATAGCAACTGCTTATAATCACTCAAGATTGGAAACAATTCAAATGTTTGTCAGCAGGTGAACAAACTACAGGGCATCCATACAATGGAATATTACTAGCAATAAAAAGGAACAAACTACTGACAGAAATCAGCTTTGATGACGCTCACAGCATTATGGTGAAGCCAGTCTCAAAAGTTGGCACAGTGTTGAAAGGCAATACAATGGTGATGAACAGATCATGGATCAACAGAGGTAGGGGGTGGGAGGAGGGAATGGAGAGAAAGAGAAAGCATAAGACAGCTCTTCTCTTTCCTAATTTTTATGATGGTTGCACAAATCTACACATGCTTTGAAGTTCATAAAACTGTCCACCAAAATAAGTTTAATTTTCTGTATGATAATTTTTTAAATAAAATTTAAAGTTACTACAAAATGCAAAAAGAATTTTAAAAAATTAATTTTTCAGTGATAAACTGGACAAACTCATATCCACTGATGACTAGATGGGTGGCTTCTACCATCTTCAGAGACTCAAATACTTTCTGTACCCCTGATTCAAATCATGTTATCTAAGCCTTCCTAATATATACTGGATCTCTGTAAATATATCACATTGTTTCCACAATTCTCCTATGCCTCAAGAGAACCAGCCCCATAGATAGAAAATTATGCTCTGATTTATTTAATAATGATTTGTTAATAACCTCAAACCCATTTTTAACCCTTACAATGTGCCAAGATCTCAGCTAAACTCTACCTGGACAGATCCTTGTGGTGTCTTCACAGAACCCTTCTCCCCTGCATTGCAAGGCAAATTCTTAACCACTGGACCGTGAGGGAAGTCCTCTGTCTCCAGCTCTTGACCACTACCCATCATTGGCCATTTTCTCAATGGCTTTCTGGCCTGGCTAACTGCATAGAATATGGACTCTAGCCCTTGTTTTCTAGAGGAGTCCTTGGGCAGGGTTAAGACAATAAGCACTGAGCTTTGGGAAGTGCATTATGTACTAGAGATAGTCCATACAGACTCCAGAAAAATTCATATTGAGATCTCATCCCAGAATTGGGGGATTTTCCCAGCAGATTCCAGCAGAATCTCTCTTGTCACATGTAGCCATTACCCTTAACAGCTACCAGTGGAAGAGAACGAGCTAGTTATAGTCTTTGCTTTCCAGGTTCTATTTCCTTTTCCTTTCTGCCTCCCTGACTAGTTAGTCCCAGTATGTATCATGCTGATACACTCTTCTCCTTTTCAGTTGTTTACATTCACAAGAAATCAGAAAATTACCCCATGTTTTCAAAGCCTAGACACTGATGTCAAAGCCTTGACATATCTACATCATCAGTTTGTTCACCACATGCTGGGACAAACTGCATCTCTAGACAGGCCGAGTTACCAGGTCCCCTCTCTCCTCATGACTTCCAGCTCTCCGAACTAGTCCCCTGGCACCTCCAGGCCCAGTGAAGCATGGGCCACTCCATTCTAACCCCAACAGAACTGCCAGGAAGGTGCTGACTGCTCTGGTATCTGGAACCTTCTGTGAGCCTGCAGTGGGTTCGAAGACCTTGGGTTGGAGCTGGGTTCAGTCCTAGCACTGCCTGCTGCTCCCCTGGTGAAACACCGGGCAACTGGGCTGCTTTCAGCGAACCTAGTGCCACAGGGTTGGGAACAGAAATTGCCTGGCGAACCCAGAATAGGACTGGGTGAGGAAAAAGCCCCAGCAGAGTGCCTTGATTTGTCAGAGGAGGTTTCCTAAGTTGGGGCATCCTGATGACTCAGCAGCTCCTCCATAAGGAAGGCTCCTCACACCAGTGATTCCCCACCTATCAGCCAGAACAAAATTACTAGTAAAAGGATAGACTTAAGTGTCCCCCCAAAAGAGTCTATTGTTTGTCCGGCTATTGAGAGATGGTCAAAGATAAGAAGGGAGGGTGGACACCAGCAATGGGAGTTTACAAGAAACTGTCATTTCTTCTTTCCTCTCTCTTAGGATGGGAGGTTAAGACAAAGCCCCTCTTTGCCATTCTGAAGAAGCTTTGTTGCTTATTTTGTCAAACTCCCTCCCAAGCCTCTCCAAGGTCCCCCTGCCCTTCCCACTGTGGCTGACTTGCATGGGAGTTGGCCCCTCCACTGCCCCCCTCTTCCAGGCTCACTCTCATTCTCTGGCTCTAATTAGCAACTGCTTTTTATTTTTGTATGCACATTCAAAGACAGAGGGCGGGGGGGGGGGGGGGGGGGAGAGGGGAGACTGAAAGGGAGAACGCAAAGGTCTGTGTGAAAGGAGAGAGCAGCTGGCTTCTCCCTCGCCTGCTCCGTGTACCCGGGCCCCCATGTTGGCAAACAGCACACAATGTCTGTCTACAGAACCCTTTGTGGCCCAGAAGGAAGAGTCTGCACACAGCTAGGAGCAGGAAAGGAGACTGGGGCAGAGGCCGAGGTTGGGGGGTGGGCAGGCAAGGAGAAGGCTAGAAGAGGCCTGGCCGTCCAGGGGAATCAGGGCAGAGAGAGGACTCAGGGAACCAGGATGTCCTGCCACCTCTGCCTCCTCCCTCTGGGTCAGGAAGACGTGGGGTATGGATGTCAGGCTGGCTTGTGTGCCAATGCTATCAGCTCTCTGGAGAGCACACCCACTGTCCCCAAGGCTGCAGAAAGGGCTCAGAAGGAATGGGGCCTGCTGCCTGAGTTGGGACTGTGAACTCACGTTTAGACTTCACAGAGGTGCAAGGAGGGGGCCCTGAGTGCATACTGATGGGGTTCAAAGCAAAGGGGCATGGAAAGGACAGTCCCCAAAGGTGAAACACTCTCCCAAATATTTAAGTTTTCATTGAGGAAATTCTGAGGTAAGGAAGCTGGCTAGGTGGGTAGAGATACCTGCAAAAGGAGAGGGGCACTATTAGCCTGAAAGTTGAATCTGCCACTCTGATTGGGTATGTTTAAACCACAAACAGCTATGGTTACAAGTTTTTAATTAGTACCTGGACTGAAAGATTTAAAAGATGATAAGAAAAAATAAAGTCTGAAAGAATTCTCATAAGCCAAGAATCATCATGAGTGAGGTTGAGGAAGCTGAAAGAAGCAGAGTATGTTCCAGAAAAATTAGGAAATGAGCATGGAGAAGCAGGGCATCCCAAAGATATTGTTTTTTAAAAGCAATTGTTCTTTTAAATAACTGATCTTATTATCAGTATGTGTGATTATGTATTAATAATTTTTATGACAAACATTACTCATAATATTTGCAGTTGATTTCACTGATAAACATTGATTTCCTTTATTTCCCTCTATGGAAAAAAAATAACGTTTTCTTGCAACTCACATCTAAACAGCTTTCTAGAGGGAAAAAAAATGACTGGAACTAGCCATTCACTCATTAAAATTCTACCAATGGAATGTGTCTTCTCATTTCTCTTTTTCAAATCAAGTCCAGAGAGAAGACAGACAAGAGAATAGAATAAATGGAGGAAAAGAAAACAGCAGACAGATGAATTTGGCTAAAGAGGCAGAGGGGAAGACAAACAAAGCCAGAGAGGAAGGAGAAGCCCAAATCACAAGGGCCTTCACATTCGGATCAACACAGGCATGTGTGTGACAGACCCAGAAACCAAATAGAAACCTTCCAATTGCCTAAGTCCCAGAACAGGCACATTTTTGCCAAGTTCATGATTTGGCAGTTCTTGCATATTCCATACAATTTCATTGAGGATCTCTATCCATCTTGTGCAAAGAGCAGATTGTCATTTTCCACTTGAAACACACACGTTGCACTGACCTTATGTCCTCTGTCAAACTGACACATCATCATCAACTTTTAGTGAAAGGGTTTCAAGATGCATGGGCTTGCTACCATTCTGGTGATTTTCTCCTGTGTGTGCTGTGTGTGCACAACGTGTCACTCTATCGGACAACAGTCAGACAAAGCCTCTGCCATCACCGGTTACTTCCTCCATCTGGTGCTGCCACTGACACCGCTCCAAGTACACGGCTTGTCATTGGACTCACCCTCTCTGCCTGCCTGGTTTTCCTGGAGTTTATGCTCTCAATGCTCCTGAGATGTTTTCTTACACATCTTTTTTTATTTTTTTAATTTTTATTTTATATTGGATTAGTTGACTAACAAGGTTGTATTAGTTTCAGCAAAGTGATTCAGTTATACATACACATGTATCTATTCTTTTTCAAATCCTTTTCCCATTTATGCTGTTACAGAACATTGACCAGAGTGTCCTGTGCTGTACAGTAGGTCTTTGTTGGTTATCTATTTTAAATATAGTAGTGTATCTATGTCAATCCCAAATTCCCAATTTATCTCTCCCCCCATCACTCTGTTGGCACCATTAGCTTGTTTTCTAAGTCTGTGAGTCTGTTCCTATTTTGTAAATAAATTCATTTGTATCATTATTTTAGATCCCACATATAAGGGTCATCATATGATATTTGTCTTTCTCTGTCTGACTTACTTGCAAAGCCCTTCTTCCTCCTCAGCTCACATCCTGCTTTCACCAATTTTGCTTTCAATGTGTTTTGTTTGGTTTTCATTTAGCAGATGGCACAGAGTAGGCATTCAGGACAAAGAGGCACATCAGGGGTGGTCCTGCCCATGGAGAGCTGGGGGAGGAGAAGAGTGAGAGCTGGGCTGACCATGGAAGTGGAGGGGGGTGTCTTGATTCATATGTACCACGAGTATGGTCACTCCATGAACCTCCTGGTTCATCCCTAGCCAATGGGAAATCCTGATCAAACTGATGGCTTTTCTTTGGGTACCTTAGTGAAGGCTTCTATCTCAGTCCACATGGGACACTGAAACACCAGCTGCCATCACACATCACAAATCTGCCCCTAACAGACTCTTGCTCTTCTTCCTTCCGGGGAGAAATACAGAAGAGCGATTATCAGCCAGGCCTCGGAATCCTATGCTGTATGACCTCAGCAAAGCTACTTGACTTCTCTGCACCTCAGCATCTTCAACTGAAAACTGAGCATGATAATTGTGTATACTTCACAGAGCTATCGGAGGATGTAAGAGATAATGCAGAAGAAGAATTTAGCAAAGAAACCGGGACATAGTAAGTGCTCTATAAATGATAGCCATGCCACATTAGTGCCTCCATGCAAGCTGGAATCCGATCCAGAAAAGTTTGCTCCATATCTGAATCAGAACCATCACTGTGATCTGACAATGAAACATGGAACTGCCCAGCAGAGCCTATAAGCTGCTCTCTTAGCCCAGACAAACAAGCCAAGTCAGCAGTATTTTAAACATCAGTCATTTGCATATTATCTCTATCCATTTTTTGCCCTATTTTCATGCCAGGTTTTTAATTTATTATTTAACTTATTTTTTTAGGCTGACTCATCTTTCAACCTGAATATATTTAAATAGAAAAGTAGTGAGGAAGGAAGGGAGGGAGGGAGGGAGAGAAGAAGAAAAAGAGGGGAAGAGGAGAAGATGGGGAGGCAGGGAACAAGGAAGAGTAGGGCTGAGGCCAGGAAGAGAGGTGGGAAGCCCCAGAGAGAAAGAACTGCTGCAGAGTTGAAGACAAAAACCAAGAAGAGAAGGAGGCAGTGAGCAAAAGCCCGGGGCTTAGACAAAGCCCACTGGCACAGCAGACCTGAGGCATCAGTAGGCTGGGCTAGACACGAGGTCAGGGAATGGACTGAGACAGATCCAGGGCTGCTGGGGAAGGGGTGGCAGGTCTGATGAGAGTGGGATGCTGCAGAAGAAATGAAGAGGAGGTAGGGGTTGAGGGCTGGTGACTTTTCAGGGGTGGTAGAGTGGGAGGTACCACAGTGGGCTGAGCCCTGAGGCCCCAGAGGTGAGCTGGGAGAGTAAAAGGGAGGGATGTGGGATGGAGAGACTGGGCCAGAGATGAAGAGCTGAGAGGTGCGTGCCAGAGGGGAAGCAAGGAACTCAGAAGAGGCAACGGGTAGGAGAAAAAGGATGGGAAAATCAAGGCGTGTTTCCCACAAAAACGGCTGGAGTGGCCTTCCTGCGACTGGCCAGGAGGACAGGATGGCCCTTCCACACCAGCACCGGCTCTTGTCCTGTGCCACCCCAATGCCCCTTTCCCCACCACAGTCAGGGAAACACCAAAACAGGTGCACAGCATGTGCCAGAATGTCCTGAGGCTACAGATGGGCAAAGAATGTGGGACGGGTGGGATGCAGGGCAGAAGGGAAGGGACTAGAGAGAGAAGGGCAGACCACGTCATCGAGTGAGCATACTCCAAACTGACTACTGTGTGCAAACCCACCTGATGTAATGATGCATTACATAAAAATATCCGTGTTTCAGCTCCCAACAAGGCAATTTATGGAACTTTGCCAAGTTCAACGCCCCTCATAGCAAGAGAAATGCAAATGAAAACCACAGTGGGATGCCAGTTTCATCTATCAGATTGGCAAAGATAAAAATAATTGATATTTTATTATCTTAGCAAAGGCATAAGGAACAGGAACACTAAAACTTATTGATCAGAGCAAAAATCAGTAGAAAATGTCTTTTTTTGGAGGACAGTTTGGGAATATCTATCAAAATTAAAAATGTATATACTCTGGTTCAGCAATTTTACTTCAAAGAATCTGCTGTATTCTTAGCTCTTAGAAAAGTGCTTGGCACACAGAAAGTCTTCAATAAATATTCATTGAATAAATTAATTAATGAATTTGTCTCACAGATATGCTCACACCTGAGTGCAAAGATGAATGCACAAGGATGTTTGCCGAAACATTGTTTAGAAATATCAAAACACAGGAAGCAACCTACGAGTATATAAATGAAGGGCCAATTAAATAAAGGTACATGGATCCAATGGGATACTACACAATCGTTGGGAAGTAAGGGGCAGATCTCTACACGATACAACCAAACCACTCCTAACTTTCATTGTTAAGTAAGAAAGGGAGTCTGGGGCATAGGGCTGGGCAGATGGAACTCAGTGAAAAGCCCTGTGCAGTAAGCCCTGTGCAAATGAAGAAAGGATGTGTCTGTATTCTGGATATGCAAATGCATGGACCCTGTTAGTAAGAGAATATCAGAAACTAAAACAGTGAGGGATCTGATGAAAATAAGAGCCAGGGAAACTTAATTTCAAAAGTTTTGCCTTACCTGTTCAAAATATTTAAAAAATAACAACAAAAAGTAATATGGGATAAGGGAGATTTGCAAGTCCCACCCCAGGGTCTAGAGCAATGGGCCTCTGATTCATTTCAGTCCTAGGAAGTGCTCTGAGATGAACCAGGCTGCCTCTGGAAGTCTGAGTGTCAGATCACTGGCGGTGTCCAAGAGCAGGTGGGGGACCATAGTGGGAAAGCAGACTACGTGTCATCTGGTGGGCTGGACTCTGTCCTCAGAGGCCTTACCTAGCTGAGAGGGGCCACCCTCCATAGGCCACTCATGACCCTGCCCTTTGGACATGGCAAGAACTTTCTAAGAGCTAAGATTCTAGTAGATTCTCAGAAGTAAAATTGCTCCATCTGAATGTTTAAGTGTAAAGGGCCTGGCATCACTAGGTGCTCAATAAGAACCTAGAGAAAGAAGTGAGCATAGAGATACTGCATCTGCAGGAACTCACAAGTGGAATCCAACCAGACTGAGGAACTGGAGGCCACAAGTGCCAAGGCATGCAAGGAGTGACCTGAGCAGGCCCCAAGGGTCATATCCACCTCATTAACTGGCCCTTAAAACAAGAGTGGAGGGCTCAGCTATAGCTGCCTGACCAGGTAACTGGTACTCCAGCTCTTAGCTCAGCCGGCAAGGACAGTACAGATGGCACCTACAGGCAGAGACCCCTCCCCTAGGGAAAGGCCAGGCCAACCCTCTCTCAACATCCCTGCCACAGCTCCATTGGCAAAATAAGGCTTGCTCCTGGCAGTGTGCAAATGGGCCCTGAGCTGACTGTCTCTAGCTCTACCCCTACTGACTTGAGAGAGAGCTGAGACCCAGGAGCATTAGGGTACTATCAACATAGCTTGTCAGCAGGCCAAACCAGACTCACCCCATCAGAGCTCCTCGGGCCCAGAATCGTGGGACTGCACTCCAGGCAAGTTCAGATTCACTGGGAGTTTTCTCCATACTTCAAACTCAAAAGTGGTTAGTAAGTTTGTATTGAGATATGTGTGTTCAGGTTCTGCACATAAGACCGTCCAGATCCAGAGAGAGGTAGGACCAGGGAGAAAAGGGGGTAAGTCTGACAACAGCCCTGCCTTGGGGGCCCATGTTGGTCTTTGAGGCCAATGACAGAGCCATAACCAGGACTCTATCCCACAGCCCTGCCACCCTCTCTGTCCTTTTCTAGAAGCACAGAGCCTTTAGACCTCATCCTTCCTGGGGAACTGTGTGTCACTCGCCACCACCCCTCCCACCGACGCCGTGACTCTTTGGATGATCCAGAGGCAGGTCAACATGTCAGAGCAGCTGGAGAGATGGTGCTGCTTCCAGAGATTAAAAAGAAGATGGGGGGGTGGGTAGTCAACATGGAGCTCTGTGCTGTACGGTGCAGAAACATAAAATCATAGAGCACAGTTCCACGGAGCACCCGGACCCAAGAAAACACAAAGGGTGACACAGGCATAGAGGAGGTGTTCATGGGAGAAGAGCTGAGAGGGGGTTGCTATTCCTGAAAACAGATATTGTGTATCCAAGGATGGTTAATTTCAAGAAAAAATAGTCTCAGAAGCAGAGGCACACAGTGGCCTCCCAGACTTGAGTTCTGATCCCAGCCTGACACCAGCCAGCAGGGCTTCCCAGACTGGTGCCCAGCGATGCTCTCTGTCTGCCCGGTCTCCATGGATAAATAAGGTGGCTAGAAGAGTTGGCCTCTTGGTATCCTGCCCATTTCTACCCCAGCTTGGGTTGTTTCAGATTCCATAGTTCTTCATGGGCCCAAACTGGACTGCTCACGCTGTGATGTACCCAACCACCTCAATAATGATCTGTGGTACCTCTGTCATCTTTGATAATGTTTACTAAATCATGGACTTCTAGCCAGGACAGCTATGATGCCCAGAACATTCTCAGCAACTTCAGCACTGACCTGGGAGAATCATGATTGCTTGGTCAACACCAGTGGAATCTGGGTACTTCTAAACTGTCCTTTAAAGACAGAAGGGGTGGCACAGAGCACAAAGGGATTTGGAACTCAGAGCTGCCCCTCCCCTGTTCCCTGGTTGTCCCTTGCAGCCCCCAGAGCCTGGGCTGTGCACCCCCGCACAGTGTGCTAGAGTCGGTGAGGCAGACAGCATCCCTCCAGCTGTTTGCTGTTGCTCATGCTGGGGTCACAGCCCATTACATACATCCTATTACATCGGAGTCCTCTCTGGAGGGCACTGGGCAGGGCCACTGTGGAGGCCCAAGAGGTTTCTAAATGAAGTAGCCTATTGGGAAATCCTATTATGAAGCTCATCTAACAGGGCTGCAGTGTTAATGGCTCTGGCCTTCCCCAGCCCTGAGCCGAGCGGGTCTCCCTGGGGCTTAGGAGGAGGCATCTAGGCTGTGGCCTTCCTCTCAGTCACCAGCCAACAGCTGATGGGCCAGAGAGCAGAGCAGAAAGACTTCCTCAGTTCCCCTGAATGTGGTCACTTGTACACACAAACACACCCCCACCCACCCAGGATGAGGAGGCAGGAGGAGACCTAGAGCTGGGACCAGCAACCCTAAGGGAGGTGGAAATAGGCCCCAGAAACTTCTCTTTTCCACGAAGAGCTAAACTGCATACATTTTTCTCCTCTTTCAAATTCTGCAGATTTTTTTGTCTTAGCTCCCCAGGTTTATAAACTGGCTCTCTCCCTGGTTGCTCAAGTTGACAAAGGCACTGAAATTACTGAAAGGTTCAAAATGTCTCTTGGATTTCCAGGCATGGAAGAATTTATATGTAGGTGGAAAATCACCAAGGAAAACAGTTCCTCCCAAGGAAAATGGGAAGAAGGAAAGAAAAAGAGACCTGGGGGAGGGGCAGAGAAGTGTGGGTGAAGGTGGAGGGCACTGCCTGGACAGTGTCCATGAGGTCTCAGGATCCAAGGCAGGGCTCTGATGGATACCAGGGAATAGGAGAGACACGAAACAGGGGACAGAAGAACCAAGAACAGAGCTGTTCTTCTTTAGGAACTGCCAAGGCCCTGCCAAACTCCAGAGTTGGAATGATCTTAGCTGACCTCCAAGACCAGCGCAACATTTTGGGGGCCCCAACACAGAGGGAGCTTGCCAACCACCAGTTCTTGCCTCCCTGGTCCAGGGACAGTCAGGCTACAGGGACTCACATGGAGAATTGACTCAGCCATCAGCCTGATCAGGGAAGGCTTGAGGGTGGATAAAGCCAAAGCCATGATTTCTCATTTAACTGCTATACTATCAGCATAAAACTTGAAGCTGAGGCAGATAGACCATTTTCCTAGTAATTAACAGTTTCATGAGATAAATGCATGATGAGCTAGTCACTGGTGGGGTCAACAGGCTTCTGGGATTCTGCCTGATTGGTCTAACCTACGTGTACAGAAAGGATGAGGCCGGAACAGGCCTTGGGCCATGGAGCCTCTAGAAAGTGTGTGAGCTGCTTGCTGCACATTCTGATGTGCAAGCTCCCCAGTGGCTTCCCCTGCTTGCCACCCCCTCCCTCCTCACAATAGGAACAGCTCTAGGCCAAGACCATTCTCTGCTGGCTGGGCTACATAATTGGTCTCCAGGTGCTTCTGCAAAACCAAGCAACTGGTCACCATGACTCTGACAGGCAAGGGTTTAACAGAGGCAAAGTGAAAGTCAGAATGAGATTCTTGCCTAGGATGAAAGTCTATCCTGCTGGAAAAACAATACAAAGGATATGCTTTCTGCCACCCCATAGATTCAGTACATGCAAAAACTCAGATTCAAATATCCAGAAAAGAAAATTGATCAGCTTGGCACAACTGTGTGAATCACAGAACCATCCAGGATCCTCCCAGCCGGGCTCCGGGGCATCAATTCTCAGGGCTGTGCTGAGAGGCAGCAGCTTGTCTTCCTTCTCAGGTCTTACCAGGACTGCTGATGGAGACTCGCTCTTTCTCGTCCACAAGTCTCTACTGCAGGCACCGATCTCCATGCTCTCATAGTAGGCTGTACTAGGCAGGCAATTGTGGAGGATCACGGCGCCCACCTGACAGCCAAGCATGAGAATCCAAAATGAATTGAGCATAGTGCCTTGAAGGTACATCCCAGGAACCAGTTACAAATACCTCCCCAAGCACTGTCCATCCCTATCCAAAAAGTGCAGAATCTGCCCAAGGCCGTTCACCTCCCTGGGCATCCCATTGCTGTGAGCCCTGGAGAGGGGGAGGTTGGTCTCAGTTATCAAGCCCAGGTTACTAGCAGGGCTAAGAGCAAAGAATTTAGGGGAGTCGGCTTAAAATTCTTGAGACAGAAAAAAAAAGGTGCCTTTCTAGAGCACTGAGCCCTGCCAGGCTCCTGGGCTACAGGACCTATGGTACTGCCTGACTCGCTACTCTCTGCTCTTAGAACTGCCACCAAAACGTGGCTTCCTGTGTCTCTGAAATGGCAAAGTCATGGTGCCCGGGGCTCCCATCTCCTCCAGCTTCCAATGAGTTTGCAACAAGCAGAGTGTGAAGTCAAGTCAGGTTCCTAACAGCTCTAGATTAGGAATATCCACCAAAGGTCAGGAGGAGGCTGAGGGTAGGTAGACAGGATGGAAAGCAGCCACTTGGTTTTACATATTTGCCCCCATAGGCCCTCCTAGGACAACCACAGGAGGTGACTGAGAAGCAGCAGGCACTGCAGAACCCTCCCAAAAGAGAAAAGTTCCGATTACCCCAGAAAAATGAGAGCCTGTTCCCAGAGTCCCAATTAAATCAGAACCAATCAATACTCGCTCTGGTTCCTGCTGTTCTGCTCAGGAAATAATGAGAAAAACAAGGGCCCCAGCCAGCAAGCATGGGATGGCAGCCCTTTGAAGTCTGGAGAAATCACCCTTGCTATCAAGAGTGTGCCTGGCAGCTGTGGCACCTACAACTAAACTCAGCCTGGCCTGGGTACCCACTCAGATGTGACACATGCTCAAGAGGGCACTGCCCTCCCACCCCCAACCAATGGGACAGGGGAGCATGGTGGGACCAGGCCGGCTGCTATTAAACCAGTCCGTGTTGACTCATCACTTGATCTGGCACTCTCTGCCCTCTGTTTCCACATCATCCATCATGGGCACCATAACCAAGAAATCCAATAAAGACACAAAGGCGCAGCTCCCCGCTCTCAGCAGGTCTCAGAAAGGCTGTGAGCGCCCCAGCCCAGGCAATTTGCTGAGTCCAAAGGATCGCAGAGCTGGTGGGCAACAGCAATACTGGGCCTGGTGCTTCACCTGCAGGTGGCTGGCGAGTAAAAGTGGAGAAGGAGACACACAAAGGATGTTCCATTGCTCAGGCGGGGTGGGGAGGGTGACAGGGGACAGCTGGCATGAAGCTCATGATGGAGAAAATGGAGCAACTATCGCTCCCCTCAGGCTTCCCTGGTGGTCAGTGGTAAAGAATACGCCTTCCAGTGTAGAAGACATGAGTTCAATCCCTGAGTCTGGAAGATCCCCTGGAGAAGGAAATGGCAAACCACTCTGTATTCTTGCCTGGGAAATCCCATAGTCAGAGGAGCCTGGTGAGCTACAGTCCATAGAGCTGCTAGGAAACAACTTAATGACTCATGCATGCATACACAGCTCCCCCCATCTCCAGATGGTCCCCAAAGGTCTGAGGGCAACCCAAGTAAGGTATCAGGGTCAAGGTGGTCATTTCTGAGGTCTGTGTGGGAAACCTTGCTTTTGAAATACTGAAACTTTGAAGGCCACAAGCAAAAGATAAAAATAAAGGAAAACAGTCTTTTCTTCAACTTTGGGTTCCCCCGTTTGGCTTCCATGTACTCAGGCAACAGATGAGTCAGGGACCCTCTCAATCCTTCTATTAACTCCCAGAGAAGGCCAATTCTCCAGCCAGTTCAGCATATTTATTGCCATAGACTGGACATGTGCTGTCCTGGACTGAGGAGGGCCAGTATGAGGACAGGCTCCCCTGACACCCCCAGTGGCAAAGTCACCATTATTCTGTAACATCCTGAAGCAAAGGTAACAGAAAACATGGTACTATCCCAACCCCATTCCAACACATTCATCTCCTTTCAGGACCTACTAATGCTAGGCCCCATCCCTGCCCCATGGCCTGGCACTGAGTCCCTGGAGGAAGACAGCCAAGCCAGGAGGCTTTGAGTTAATGAGTTGCACGGGTTCAGTACCAAGCTAAGTGATGCGGGAGCTGGACTGAAATGAACAAAAATATTTTCCAAGTCCAGTCACTTCTCAATTACCCTTGGGTGACTTATCCATAACAACCCAAATAATCCATGCCTCAGAGCACAGGGCTAGACAGGATGCAAGGGTGTGTGTGTCTGTGTCTAAAAGAGGGAGAAAGAGAGATAGAATATGAGTGTCAGTGTTCCCAAAACTAAATATACATGAGTGGTTATTAAGTTATGATCTCCCATTTGGAATTCTCCCCATCTCTTTCCCCCACCCCGAATACAGAAATTCTGGTTGAACACAACTGGAAAACCATCAGGCCTAGCACTGGAGATGGAGGTTCTTTAGAAGAGGCCATTAGGCTCTTCTGTCCCTGTCTGATCCAGAGCTGGATGTGGAGATTCCTGACTCCTGACTTCTTTGCTGCAGGAAGGAGAGGCCTCAAGAGCCTCAGGGCTTACCCTTGCAGGCCACGCTGTTCTCGGGCTCATAGCCAGGCTTACAGGTGCAGCGCCCGATGGGCACCATCCACTCCCCGTCCCCGTTGCAGTAGAGTTTAATGGGCACATCCACTTCCTCTGCATTGGGGATGCACGTGCCCCGAGCAATGACCAGAGATGTGCTCTCTGCCCCAGTCATGGTCTCTGGGAACACTGCAAAATTTTGCACAATGCTGGGACACTTTTTGAAGAAGACACGCACAGAGAGGAGAGACATACAGGCTCCATAATCCTGGAAAGCGAGGTAAAAACCATTCCGCGTAAGAGGCCCAAAGCTCCTGACTTCTGTGTTGACCTTCATCAATCTTCCCCCAAAGTCCACCTGGGAGAAGCTTTCATCTGCCGCAATGGTGTCCACTTTGAGGTAGGGGGCCTCGGACCAGAAGGCCGACTTCTTTGTGGCAATGACGGAGTCAGTCTCATAGTAGTACAAGTTGAAGGTCTCCTTGCAGGAGCCTGGGACGTTGGGGAGGCTGCTGCAGTCCCTCACAGTGAAGCGCATCTCCGTGTAGATGCGATGGGCCCCCCGCCGGTTGATGAAGGTGGTGAGCAGCCAGTTGTTTTGATTGGGCTCGAAGACATTGCACACCTGGTAGGTGCGGATGGTGTTCAGATTTTCATCGTAGCCACTGACTTCTTCCCACTGTACCAAGCAGGCCAGGCACACACATGAAAAACACAAAATGGAGAGTAAGAAGACAAGGAGAGGCAGAGCAGAAGAGATCTGGTGCTGAGGGGGCCTTACGAGCTCACCAGTGTAACGGCTTAACTTGAGAAATGAACACACTTAACTGTAACTTGCGTTTAAAGATCTCCTTATGAGCACACTTCAGGAGATTCCTGTGTAGTCCATCCCAAAATATAACAGACTTCACTGTATAAAGCTTCCCATCACCTAACCCACAACTCTCATGCTGTGACAATGACTCATTATGTCCACAAGGAACATTATGTCCGCCTACAGCTTGGAGTCCCATATGATGGCAGGGACTTTCATCCTCAATGCCACAGCCTCTACTCTCAATAGTCACTCTAGGGATCAGGGGTCTAACCACATGTCACCACCATCCACCTGGGAAATCCTCATCTCTGAACATAATTTCTTTAGTGTGGTATAACTCCTTGATACCTCCAAAAATCATATGAATATAAAACTTTTCAGATTTTTTCAACAAACATAGATTCACAAAAACTTTTGTTTTATAACATCAATCTCTTTGAAAGAGCTAGACTATGAAACTGGGAGGAGCAGATTTGCTGAGAGATCAAAAATGAAGCAAATTAAGCTTCCTTATGTGCATACTTTGAGCAAAGATGTGATGGAAGAGAATATTGGAAGGTGTTACCTAGGGAGTAAAGAAAGTTTCTGAATATGGGAAATACAATTGTGACTCTTGTTGGAAAAGAGTTCTCTTATATTCAGCAGTCCTGTGGATCAGAAGGAAAATAATGTCTCTCAATCATACCAACAGTTCCCCGAAGAACTAGCTTACCATCACCAATTTATAGGTGCAATTCATCATTCAATTCAACTCACCCATGCTCACATGGCCATAAAGGATATGGGGAAGAGAGGAGACAGAAACAAGTGCTTTGAATGAAGAAATTCACCTAGTAAATTATTTTAGTAATAGGCAATAAGGGAAGAGAGTCGGTCCATAAAGACATGGCTCCCTTCATGAGCCTCCCTTCATAGGGGCCAAAGAAAAGTTGTTGGATCATTCACTCTTCCTTGTTCTGAGACAGGAAGCAGCTGCCCATACTGGGGAATCCTCAGAACCCTGCCCTCAAGAACTGGGGGTCTTCCCAGGAGGTTCTGATGTGTTTGCTAAAAAAAGTAAATAAGGGCAAAAGAAATTCCACTTTCTAAAGTGAAAAGAGAAAATTGATAAAGATCTTTGACTAACTAGCAGTGATGACAAAAGAAATCAAACAGTACCATTTCTTTAAAAATTGTGTTAGTTGCTTATTATTCACACAGTGTACAGTTGAAATAAATAAATTAGAATTCTTCATTAAAAAAGCCAAAAACTAATCAAGTGTTACCTGGGAAATACAGTAGGATTTCTTCCTGCACAGAATTAATTCTCTGTAGGAGCAAGAGGCAAGGCAGAGGCGAGGCTGTCCTTCAAAACTGTACCAGGGCTCCTGAACACCAGGCATGGAGCACAGGAAAGAGCACCTGGAGACCTGGCCCTGCCCACTCAGGCCTGTACAGTGACCCGCAATGACACTCCTCCCCAGGCCCCTCCCAGCAGTCTGAGGAGGCCTCCCCAGTCTGGGGTTTTAGTGGGCTCCTTCCAGGAGCCTTGCACACAACCAGCCTCACCTGCACTCTGCTTAATTTCTTACTCAATCTCTAGATGTTGAGGTACACTTTTTACTCCTTCTTTAGATTTGGGGGGGGGGTGGCATTATATTCTATTTAAATGTGTTTGTTAAAGTTACATTCTGCTTGCCTGGTTTTTTGGAACCAGAAAGTAAATACATTAGGGAGAAGTCATTGCTAGCAGTTGTTTTAGTTCAACTTTTCAGACCTCTCCCTTTTCATGGCTGTTTTGAAATTACATTTTCCCAGTTGATCCTACATGACTTTAGACAGAAAGACAGGATTTTTTTTTTTTTTTTTTCCTTGCTGTTCTGCAATCGTTTAAACACAGCAGGTCTCACGATACATTATTTCACTGGGCTGTATGAGGTTTCAGCACGAACGTGGGGCTCCTTTGTCAATGCACAGGTGAAACCTGAGGCCCACTTAGGGCGGGGACCTTACCACCCAAGACTAATATAGCTCTGCTATGTGAGAGCGGGACAGGAAGCCCGCCGTTGAGGGCTCATCTCAACACTAAGGCTGTCACCACCAGCATGTCTCTGAATAGACAGAATGAGGATTTACACTCTCTCGGAGCTGGGATATTGAGAACATTTATCTTAGAAAATGACACTGATTGGTATTATAAGACCCAATAGAGGTAATTGTTTCCAACATTAACCTCTCTGGGCCTCAGTTTTCTCATCTGTAAAATGAGGAATCATACTGGGTGACCTGGAGTCATAAAAGCCTACAGATCTAATTGATTCCATGACAGCTCCTAAGGGAGTGATCAAAGCAAATTAGGGGGAATACAGCTGTATATTCAAAGGGAAAGAGCAGAAAGAAATTGAGAGAAAGAAAAATAACCCCTCGTTGTTTGGGGAAAGGCTGTGATGGAGTCTCTTTCCCTTTTTCATTCTTCTGCCTGCTAGAGCTACAGGGGTTAGAAACACAGCAATCAGAATAGGCTGGAGGAAACACAAATACTCTGTGAGCAAGTGCCAATTAGGATTGTGGGCCTTGAAAGAGAAGATTTGAGTAAATCAAGATGAGGGTGGAACAGCATTCCAAGCAGGGAGGACAGACATTATTATTTGTTTGTGATACTTGGAATCAGTGTCATTGCTTTATAGTTCTACTTCATGCCAGGCATTCCATTAGCCACTGGGGATGCAGAAATATGAAGCTTATAATCTAGCGAGAGAAACAGAAATTAGACAAATGGTTATTAAAATAACTAAATTATTACAGCTGTACTAACTGCTGTGAGGGAAAATTTCAAGATGCCAAGAGAGGCCTGGCAGAGATGACCCTCCAAACTGAGAAGGATGGGTGCATAGAAGTCAGCCAGGAGAAATGTGCGTCTGCTGCCAGTAGAGAGGGGCAGAGAAGAGACAGACCACTGAGGCCCACGAACAGCAAATGCAAAGGCCCTGTAGTGGAGAGAAACGTCCTGGAACCACTGAGGAAGGAAAAATCATTAAAAAAAAAAAAAAAACTAGAGGTAGAAGGAAGAAACTGCAGAGAGGGTGAGTCTGATGGAGAACTTGGAATTTCACCCTGAGAGTAGAAGGCATTGATGAGTTTTAGGGAGGAAAATATAGGTGACCAGAGCTGAGTTTTTAAAAGAGTTCTCTGATGCAAAGTAGGGACTGGGTTGGATGAGTACATGAGCAGGACAACAGGCCTTCGTTTTCCTGCTTCAAATGAGAGATGACAGAGGGTTGGACCAGACCAGTGGAAACTCAAAGTGTATTTTGGTACAGAAATTCTAGGGCTTCCCTGGTGGCTCAGATGGTAAAGCATCTGCCTATAATGCGGGATACCTAGGTTCCATCCTTGGGTGGGGAAGATCCCCTGGAGAAGGAAACGGCAACCCACTCCAGTACTCTTACCTGGAAAATCCCATGGACGGAGAAGCCTGCTAGGCTACAGTCCATGGAGGTCAAAAAGAGCTGGACATGACTGAGTGACTTCACTTTCACTTTCATCACATTGAGGTGGGGTGATGGGTGAGGGACAGAGAGAGGGTGCTTTAACCAGACCTATGTGTCCCCCTAATACTCTTTCATGCATCAGGTCTGCCTCCCTAACCAAGCTTTGAGGGACTCTGTGTCTCTAGGTGCACAGCTTCACAAATCCTTAAAAATGGGTTTCACCAGGGTTGGATACACAACCCCATTGGTATTCAGACCTAAGACCCATGCTGGTTCCAGCCTCTGGGGTGGGGGGTGCTCTCACTGCCCTTCCCAAAGCCAATCTCCGGCTAAAGGTTTCTCAGCCTCCACTTCTAGGCATTTGACATGCTGCCTCCTGTGTTCCTTTCTGTAATTATCTCCTCCCATTAGAACAACAAAACACCTCCATTTGCTTATCAGATTGGCAGAAAATTTAAAAGATAAAATATCAAGTCTCTGTAAGAATATAGCAAAAAGGCCACTCCCGAGCCTATACGTGGCAGAGTAACTGGTGGGATGTTCTAAATGTCAAATCAATAGGTCTCACCATTTGGCAGGTTGGCCATAACTCAAATCAGTGGGGAAAAGGTGAACCATTTTTTTAAATTGTTGTAATAGCTGGGTATCCATCTGGAAATAATACATAATTCTGCATCCATACTTCTCATCTTACTCCAGAAAAAATGTCCAGTGAATCAAAGATTTAAACATTAAAAATGAAACCATAAAAATACTAAAAGAAACCACAGAGACAATGTATGTATAGTAATGATGACATGAAACTCAGAAGCCATAAATAAACACACTGATCAAGTCAGAGCCATACAATTTTTTTCAATTAACATGACAGAAATAGCCATGGTAAAATCAAAAGGAAGAGAAAAGAAAACATGCTGGGAAAAGACTTATTGCAATTTATCACAGATAAAGTGTTAATTTCCCCTAATAGCTTTAAAAAAATCTATACATAAAAAAAACCCAGAAAAATGGGCAAAGCATATTAACACTGTTTACTAAAAGAAACAGATATAGCTCATAAACATATGAAAAGGTGCTAACCCTCATTCAATATAACCAAAATGGTAATTAGTCACATTGGGATACTTCTGACACTTTTTTTCTTCTTGGTCAGCCAAAAGTTCTATAACACCCCATGTTGGAGAGGGTGTCAGAGATAAGCATTCTAATAAACAGCTGGATGAAGGGTGAAGTGGTACAATCTCTATGAAAATTTTGGTTTTATTTATCAAAACTAGAACTGTGTACATCATTTGGCCCAGCAATTCCACTTCTAGAAGCAACCCTGAGTTTGATGCCAATCTGACTATAGTCCTTGATCCTTGGAGCTCTCAACCAGACTTTAATATGACACCTAAGACTGGGTCTTCCCCATGTTAATGTGCATAACAAACACATACACTACTAAACACATAATCAGTAAGCACATATTACTAAAAAATATGAAATGGGATACAGCTATGTGCTGGAGTCCTATTTGGAAATATAAAAGGAAATACTGGTACATGCAACCTCTAAACCACGACTGCCCAGTGAAGGAAGCCAGACACAAAGGCCACGTACTGCATGGTTCTCTGTTTACATCAAGGGTCCAGAAAAGGCAAATCCATAGACATTAAAGTGTTAGTATTTCCCTGACCGAGACCGTGGATGGGAAAGGAGAGTGACTACAAATACACATGAAGAGTCTTTTTCGGAGCTGATGGAAATGTTCTAAAATGGGATTGTGGCAGTGATCGCACAACTCTGTAAACTGACAATCACTGAACAGTACACTTAAAATGAGTAAATTTTATGATATGCAACCAATGCCTCAACCCAGCTTTTTCTGAAAAGCACTCTTGGTTATCAGGTGCAGCCTGTACCTCAACACCCAACAATGACGGCCTGGTCTCTACCATCCACAAACAGTATGCCCCTGGCAACTTCATGCCCAATTCGTCCCCACAATTTGCCATTTCTTCCAGAACAATGTTCCTCCTATCTGGCCTCTCTGTTGCTTTCCACTGCCGTCCACTAGGGCTGGCATTACCTCACTCCTGGACTCATGCCCTGGCTTGCTGTTTGGTCAGAGAGTAATGACAGCAGACCAGGCAAGAGATAGCCAGGGCTCAAGCCAGGGCCACATCCTCTCCCTTCACTCAGAGCCAGTGCCCATTTATGCCCCTGATGTTGTTGCTGATGTTCTGGGACCTTTCTTCTACACCATCCTCATCCCATCTCAGCTCTTCCAAGGCACAGAACCAGAGAGTAACAACCTGGTAGGAAGCCACGATAGGTCGTGTTGACCAAGAGCTTTTGTTGACAAATGCTCACACTGACTCTCAGAGTCACTCAACAGTAGCCTGGAGTCAGGCCACTGATGGCGGCAGAGCTGAGCTCTCTCTGCAGACATTGCTGTGAGGGGCCTCAGGTCTTATATAGGGCTTCCCAGGTGGTGCGGTGGTAAAGAAACTGCTCCAATTCAGAAGACTTCAGTTTGATCCCTGGGTTTGGAAGATCCCCTGGAGAAGGGAATGGCTACCCACTCCAGTATTCTTGTCTGGAGAATTCCATGGATGGAGGAGGCTGGCAGGCTACAGTCCATGGGGTTGTGTAGAGTTGACATGACTGAGCTACTGAACAAAGGTCTTATTTCCCCCATGATGTCTTTCCAGCTTCTATTCAGCTACCATGTTCCCAAATGCTTAAAGTATGATTGAGCTTATTCCACACAATTTAGCATTGGATAATATAGAGTGTTGAGCGATTCGTTAATTGCTTTGGTTTCTGCTTCCAAGCCTTGAGCTCCTTGATGACAGGGAATTATGTTTTGACTAATGTATTAGTTCCTGTTGACAGTGAAGTAACTCTGTGCATTTAGCCTTGCAACACTGGTATTACATGACAACATTTTTATCCAGGATGTCTGGGACCAGTGGAATCCACAGGTTCTCAGGGCTCCACCCTTTCTCCCTTCTCCTCTCACTTTCCATTCTGGGTGATCTCAGCCACACAGAAGGCTGTAACTACCATAGGGACCATCACTGACCTCCTCCCAGTGTCCAGAGTTATTTATCCAGCTGCCACCTGGACATCTCCAGGTAATCTCCTGGAAGTCACCACCGTGCTCTCTCTAGTCCAGCTGCAGTCTCAGAAATTCACCCCAACCCCAACACCACCTGTTCCTGCTGTGGACTTGCCCCTTGGAAGGTTGACTGCATCAGAGACTTCCTGGTACTCCCAGTGCCTAGCCCTCAATAAATACAGACAAACTGATGGGATGAGTGAGGTCCTGGTGGGTTCCTCAGCCCCTGGTCCTTGGCTGGGGACTTATAGCAGGTGTCACCAGGCTAACTTGTCCCGGGAGAAGAAGAAACAAAGCAGCCTTGCACAACCAGCAGAATACTAACAGCCTTTGAAAGGGCATTATTATTGATGCCAATAGACCATCTGTCCTTGAGATAATCATAATAAAGAAAATAATGCACCCATTAGAAAGCACTTGTTCAGGCTTTCAGATCAGGACTTTGATGTATGATAAAGATGCCTCTAGGTTCCTCCAAGATCTCAGTTTCTCATACTGACTTGCTTGTTGGAATCAGAAGCTGCCAGTCCATTGGTCTGGAGGAGGCTGGAGTGACTGTTGACATTTGCTGTTTGGGCAACTGCATGCGTGTAAAATACACTGTTCTTCAAAACCACTGCCTTGAACCCTATCTACTGGTCCATCGACATCACCTTCTAAGACATCCTTCATAATCTCTAACACATCCTTCATCCTCCAAGGATGGAGCTGGATTTCAGAAACAGACAAAGGTCATCTGGAGCCCAATCTGATGAGTCAGATGGATGAGCAAGCTAGAAAATACTACATCTTGATCAAAAATTAAGAACCAGTATAAAATGAAGTTAAGAGGTCTGATTCTACTTATGTCTCTGAAGACAGTTCCAGGCATGGGAGTTCTGAAAAGATCTATGATTGATAGCCCTTCCTTGGACTGCTGCATCTCCCTGGGCCAACCCAGCCCCTCCCAGAATGCCCAGTGTCTGCCAGGGTGCTGTACTGAAGTAACCGCTGAGAATAATCCATTTCTATAGGGCCTGTCCTAGACATCGGCTCTTCTAGACACAGAAATCACTGAAACTGGCTTTTTGGGCTCCATCAGTCTAACAAGAGGCTATTCTGATTTGTTTCCAACTGCTCTCATTTAACTCATTTTTGAAATAAAGAATTGAACACCTAACACATCCCCAAGCAGTGATCTTGATGTTAGTGTGACACAGCAGGAACTAAGAGACAAAGTCCTGCCCCATGGGCCTGATAATCTAATGGAGCAAACCAAAGGATGAATGAGCAAACGAATTAGTAATATAAAGTTGAACAGTATTAAATACTATTGAGGAGCAGGAAGGGGCTCAAGTGACAGCTGGCAGTGGGGTTGTCAGAGGTCTCCTTTTGGGCAGAGATTTGAACGACTCTCAGGAGCCCCCAGCTTAGGGGGAAGATGAGGGAGAGGCATTCCAGGCTCAGGGAATAAGAACAGACTCTCTGGAGCAAGAGTGTTCCTGGCACATTGCTGAGAAAGCCAGGATGCCAGAGTGGCTGTCAAGTGGCACAGAGTAGGGGGAAGGTGGGAGGAGGGAAGGTGGGAGAGGGTGAGGGGGCAGGCGAACCCCATCTTTACCAGTTACAGCTCTGAGACCACACACAATTTTCTGAGCTTTAGTTTCCTCAACTGCAAAATACTCTTTGCCCTGCAGGGTGTCAGGAAGATTGAAAGATCACCACCTAGATAAAAAACCACGTAGCACTGAGCTTGCACGTAACTACCATTCACTAAGTACCAACTATCATCATTACTATCAGCAGCAGCACGGCTGTTATGTTAACCTCAGCATCCGCTTCTGACTCACTCATGAAGGTGTAAAAATCGTCTCCTCCATCTTAGATAAATAATCCTGCCATTCAGTCAGCAGGAAACGCTGAGACTAAAGAGCTGAACTCAGTCTCTGTACAGACCCAGAGGTCTGCAGCCTTCTCTCTGCCTCTCCCGGCATCTCCAGGACTCCCTGTGGCCAGGTATCAGCATGGGTCCCTTCTCTCAGCAGGCAATTCCTGGGTCACTGTCAGCCACCAGTTCAGATCACAAGGAAACAAAATTCAACACAACTCACAGACTTTGGTCCCGTGTCTGCATTTGGGCACAAACTTGCGTTTGAAGGAACCTGCTATTTTACAAATGGTTGCCATCACTATGCCCCATAGGATCCTAACTCCCCTGGCACTACCCAGTTGAAACGAAGGAAGGGGACAGGACACAACCTTTGAAAGAACGACATAGGCCCTGCATGTGTGCTCAGTCATTCAGTCGTGTCTGACTTTCTGCAGTACCAAGGACTATAGCCCACCAGGCTCCTCTGTCCATGGGATTTCCCAGGTAAGAATATTGGAATGAGTTGCCATTTCCTTCTCCAGGAGATCTTCCCCACACAGGATCGAACCCACATCTCCTGAGTCTCCTGCATTGGCAGGCAGATTATTTACCACTGGGACCTCGGTTAGAACCAGATAGGTTTAAGATGAGCACACACCGACGTCCACTAGATCTTGAGCCTCAGTATGCACTCACTGTAACACACCAGCGAGCTAAATGACACACCTGCCAGAGCCAGGACAGTTCCAAGGCTGACTATCAAAGACCAAAAAGTAGGCAGTGCCCCAATTCCTGGAAACCTCTGCCCTTTCCCCAAAATAACTGGACTAATCCCCTCACTCATTAGCCTGTGCAATTACCCAGCCTATAAAAACTAACCACATCATTTAGGGGGCTGCTCTCACCTTCTGAGGTGGCCCACACGCTTGTCTGGGGAGTGGGTTTCTCTCTAAATAAATCCACTTCTTACCTTTCACTTTGTCTCTCACTGAATTCTTTCTACAATGAGACATCAAGAACCTGAGCCTCAATTAACACCTGAGTTCAGATGTGTGACTTGAGTTAAAAGACTGTGGATTCAAGTCCCAGTCTGCGTTACATGGTATCACCATCAGGAACAATTCAAAGTTCTGCTTTCAGGTTCCCAGTAAAAGATGGCTGCCCTCTGAACAGGAGGAGAGGCCCACTGAGGCCCAGGAAGCACGTGTTCTCATAGATCACACAGGGGGCCAGAGACTCCTCAGGGCCTCAGACTGCTCTGACAGGACTGGAGCCAGCATCCCCGGTCACCCTGGATCCCAAGGACACAGGTCCTGTGTAGACAGTAAACTAAGCCTGAAAGAGCTTGGATATTAGACAAGCTCGAGGGCTAATTAAAATGTAAAATGTAGTCCGTGGGGCATAAATTCCTACAAGCCCAGAGGGATCTACCATTTAGTGCACCAGCCAAGCAAGGCAGCCATTTACTCAGGGGCTCCCCCGAGGACTGTGAGCACCACCTCACCTCCCAACATGCTCCATTTACATCCCAGATGTGCTGGGCTGGCCGGGGGGGACATGGATGGCCCCTATTCATTACCATGACCCTATGTAATGCGCCAAGGAACTGGGCACCTGGCTTGGCGTGGGCACTGCTTCTGAGAGCCCAGAGCTTTAAATGGGCACAAAGCAATGAATTTCCTAAAGAGTGCATAAGATGCAGAAGAGCAGGGGATGGGGGCAAAGAACACAATTAGCATATGGAAAGAATTAGAGTCTGGAAAACATAGTCCTTGTTTCCCAAGGCAGTCTCAACAATATTCTTCTGGAAGTTTGGATGGTGGAAAAATGCAAGAAATACTGTGCTGAGGTGAGAGTGAAGAGATGAGCCCAAACATGATCTACCCAGACTGCCTGGAAGCGTTTGTGTCGACCAGACAGTGGGTTGGGATGAAGCAGGACTGCTGTCGCCCTGCCAAACCCTGACCCTCAGGAGCTCAGCGCACAGGCTCTGGAGTCGGTGAGACCCAGCCCTATGACCATCGTATGCCCCAGAAACCGCCCTGAGCCTCAGTCTCCACCTCGGACACAGGGATCCTCCCAGTGCAGAACTACTTCATCAGATGGCTGTGAGGATTAAATGGAAAACGCACATCAGACACCCCAACCTGATCTGAGACCCCTGTGAGCTGCAGCTATCAGCCACAGCCCTAGGCTTAGCCTCTCTCGGAGCTCCTGGCATTTCTCCTAGAAAGACCGCTCTCCCTCCACGATGTACATGATCTACGATTCTCTCCTGTCCCTCTAGTTGTCTGCACCTATGCATCACATGTGATGTGTGCACACGTGCATGTGTGTGCATGCATGCTTGTGTGTATATGCATGCCTGTGGGCACTGTATGAAGCTGGGGACACTGACTATGGCCTAAGCAGGGCCTGTGTGCCCTCCCTTGGGTATATGCCCACCCCCTAAAGGCCATAGGAACCTTGGTCAGCTCAGATCACTCCCAGCCAGGAAGTGCCCAGCACAGCTCAGAAGCTATGGGCCATAGGAGCCGCATTCACAGAAGGCAAGGCCAGCCAGCCCAAGGTCCAGATGGTTTGCATCTAGGCATCTGGACATATTTCACACCCTGGTCTCTGCCAGTGCACCAGAAGAAACACTGCAGGCTTGTGCCTCAGGAGGAGGCTCCTTGTCCACAGGACCCGGGTTGCTGTAACTTCCACCAGGCAGCAGCATTTGGTACCAGGCCCTGCCTGGAGTGGGGTCCTCAGCCATTATGACAGCTGCTGCTGCTGTTGACACTGAAACAGTGACAAATTCATCCTTCTGACAAGATCCCTTTAAATAATTCACAGGGAGCTGGGGATTAAGACACTGTTTCTCTCTGTCTCTGTTGAGATTTAAAACACCTCCAGCTGGGGTATTTAAAGAGCATATAATGGGCTACCCCTCTTGGGTCTCCCCTCCCCCCTTTCCTTCTCTTTCCTATTTCCCAAACTCACCCACCCCTCACCCTACCAGCCAGCCCTGTAACAAGGAGGCCCAGAAAACAAGAAAGAAAAAAAAAGGAGGGAACCAGTGCTTGGCTGGTCACTATGGCAACGGCGACAGGGTATTCAGCTGTCATTATCCCAGCGCCTCACACATGTGATTATCTTAAGCTGTCGATTGAATGTGGTCCTCACTGCTGCCCAACAAGGCCTTGTCGAACAAGGCAGGGGCGGGAGCTGCCGGCCCTGGCCCCCACCAGCCTGGTGTTGCTCTGCCCAGGCCTGCGCTCCATCATCGCTGAGGAGCAGTTACCCCTGGGAGAGACCAATGGTGTTTCCCTTCAGCTGGGACAGATTTCTGCTTAGAACACAGAGCCGAGGCCAGCACATTAGGTTACAGGCCAAGGAGTTGGGCTCTCCATTCCATGAGTACAGAGTTTTGAGAGTGGGTCAGGCCGGCCATGGCCAGTGGGAAGCGTCTGGGAAACAAGGAGCAAGGCACAGGGGGCGGGAGAGACTGGCCTTTCTAGAGGAGCTCCTGGCATCATGCCCATTCTCAGGGTGCAGAAAACTCAAATCTGGCCTTAGAAGGGGACATACTCCCCCCATCCCACCCGCTCCCCAATGGTGGGAATGTGGCCACTGTGTGTGATCCACTTCAGAAACCATGGCTCCTGGAGCTTGGTCAGATAAGCCTGGGGAGGGCTTTGATCTCATGCCTTTGCCTCCTGGACTTTGCTTCTGATTGTTTCTGGGCTGAGGTTCCCTGGTCTAACCAACATTCTCTGAAAGACACAAATCACTGGGCACCCCCAACCAGGCACCACCCCCACCAGGCATCACTCCAGGTCTTCCGTTATCCCTTTCAAACCTGGGCTCCCAGAATAAGCCCATTCTGCACACATGCTCAGGCTGGGACAGCGTGCAACGAGGCCACCGTCACCTGTGACGTGCACCTGCCCTTCCTGCCTCTGTGTCGTGTAGCCGGTCCCCATGAATAGGTAACCAGCCACTCACAAGACCCCACCTGAGCCCCTGCCCACTGGGCTCAAAGTGACTCGTTTGCACCTCCATGAAAGTGCGGACCATTAACACTGACCATGACATTATGAAGGCAGAGCTCTCACTCGGCAAGATAAGCCTGAATCTTGACTCCAAAGTCTTTCACGCTGGTTGTCCTCTGTGACACTGGGAAATGTGTTGGGCATCCCTGTCTTCAGCAGGAAGAGAGGAGAGTGGGACAGTACGTATGGAGAGGAGGGTGTGCCACAGCTAGACACCCCCCATTCTATCAGCAGAGGAGCACCTCGAATGCAAGAGGGGCTGGTTCAACCCAACTGACAGGGGGTCACTGGATGCAAAACAACAGCTCGCCTCTCTCCCTTCCCAGGAGTCCTCACTTCCTCAGCATTCACCAAGACCTGGGGGCCGGAGCTAACCACATGCTCCTTCATCATCACTTGGAGCCACCCATCTCCAGGGACCACCTGCATCCTCCTCCAGCTTCCTGGCCAGGCCTCACCTGCCCTGGGAGTGGGGCCGCACCCTCAAGGCTCCCCCAGCCTTGCTACCCTCTGCCTCTAAACCCCACACATTACACAGCACCTGCTCCACACCTCTCCAAACAGCTTACTTTAAAAAGCGATCCATGGGTACTTAATAAGTGTATGTTTCACCGCTCTTGGCTTTCAAACCTACCCTTTCCCTTTGTAGAAAAAGGAGATTCTGCCTTTCCTCGCCCTCTGTTCCCTCGTTTCTTGATGATGTATGACTTGCCCTTCCTCACTCTCATTCATGGGCAGAAGCACAAGAGTGAGCTCCAGAGTCAGACAGGCCTGGGGTCAGTCTCAGCAAAACCCCTAAGCAGTTCCGTGACTTTGGATATCCTTGCCTACGAGCTCAGTGTCTGCTCTGCAAATCTGCAAAATGGGAGAAACACTCCCTGGCATGGAGGTCCTGTTAAGAATTCAATGAGGCGGCACCACTGATGTCCAGTGTCTGGGACACAGCTGGTACTTAACTGACAGTAACTAGTAGTAGCAGCAGTAGTTACCACTATTCTTACTAATAGCTCTGTGAGTAATAACCAGGTGCACCCTCTGATGGTATTCTCACAAGAGCCACAACCTAACAGAAATGCTGGAAAGTTGATCTTGCATCTCAGGCCTCCCAACCCCCATCAGTCCCCACCCTCGTCCCAGGCAAGTTAAGTCCCTCAGACAAGAGTCCCTGCAACCACTAGCACTAGTCAGGGCAAGTGGTATTGACTGAGCCTTGGAGTCTACAAGGAAGCTAGACACAATTTATGCTGCAAACCAGTCTGTAAATAAGATCTTACATTAGCCGTGTGACAGAGGCAGAAGATGGACTCAGAAGTTAAAGAACTCAGAAGGAAATGGCAATAGACCCAGCATATCAGACTCCAAATCCTGGGCTTGTTCCTCAATGCTACCAGTAATACAGTGGGATTCAGGCCAGATGATTCTTTCACTTTTAGCTGTACCTAGAGGTAAAATCAAAGGTGCCTCCCAGGGCTGCCCTGTTGCCAAACAGGTGAGGCGCCTTGTTCCAGAGCCAGGCTAGAGTCCCCACCTGGCTGCTGCCAATCCTGAGCCTCCCTTCTCCACCTGTTTCACTCTGGTCCATCTTCTACAGGTCTCTTAACTCTGCCTCGCCTTTCTTCTCATGCTTTGTCTTCTCCTGTAATAATTTCTTCTTTTACCAAGGAGACCAGTGAGGAGCTGGGAGTCAGGGCTGTCAAGGCAACAAGACCCTGCGGCCCCCCTCAGCTCCATTCTGGTGCCTGGGTCAGGAGCCCTGTTTCCTTCCAGGGCCCGTCACCAGGCAGTTGGTCCTCAGCCTCATACCAGTGGCAGAAAGGTTCCCAGGGTTGGCACAAGGGGCATGGCAGGGGTCTGCCTTCCTGGAAAAGATTTTAGAGAAGAGACATCTGTCTCTCTGGACAAATGAGGGTTAAGCCTGCCTCTGAGATGGAGAGGGGGAATGGGTGATCTCTGGGGTTCCCTCCTGGAGTCTATGAACAGAAAAATCTCCCGTTCCACTGATGAATGAGTCTGTGAGCCATTTTCAAGAGCAAGAAAATAAATCTGTCAGACAGTCAGGTTCTGGTGAACCACCACAACTCCCAGAGTTCTCTAACACAGCAAGTCAAGAAGCATCTCTCCTTTAATCCACCCCGATTTCCACTCCTCCCCACGTCCCTCCTTACACACACACACACACACACACACACACACACACAAGCAGTCATACTCCATGTATTTCTGTTGCAGGAAAGGGGAACCCTTCCAGGGCTGGAGAGTGGGCTCTTATCTAATACTTGGAAATGCACTGTCTCAGGAGACACACATGCGACAAAGCAAAAAATGTTATTGGGAGGGGACACCCAGGTGGACAGCAGGAGGGTAAGGGAATCCAGGACAATTGCTCTGCCATGTGGTTCACAATCTCAGGTTTTATGGTAACAGGGCTAGTGTCCCAGTTGCCTCTGGCCAATCATCTTGCATATGCCCATATCTGATGTGACTTGGGTCTTCCTGGTGGCACTCACATCTCTCAGCCAAGATGGACTCTGCTGCAAAGGATTCTGGGAGGTTGTCAGGACATATTTAGGGCTGGAGTCTCCTTCCGCCCCTGGGTCCCTTCCAAATTATCCCAGTTAGTTTTCAGTGGCAGCATCCTGTTCCTTATCAGGACCTCTTGTTGTAAGACAACTCATGCAAGTGGTTATCATCTTGCCTGGCCAAGGTGAGCAGTTTCGGTCAATGGTTCCCTAACATTTCTGCAACCAGTGCAATAATTAATATTCTATTCAATGTAATAATTCATATTCTACCCAATGACATTGCTCATCTGTAACACTCTAGTCACCTCTCTGTCAAAGGCACACACATGCCCACAAAAAAGAGCTCATGTAAAAACCCAGTGACAGCAACCACACATGATGGAGTCAGGCAAAACAGTGCCCTTGTCTGGCCCATTTTTCATCCCAGGGGATCCACCAGCCTTGGCCAACCCACCCCAGGGCTGTCACTCTTCCCAGAGCAGTGTCAGAACCCCGTGGATCCCTGGGCCCATGGCTCTGTCCTGAGCCCCCAGCCTTCGTCTATCACTGTCTCTGTCAAGCAGGTGATTTTAAACTTCCATTCCTAAAAGATATGTATTATATATATTTAAAAAAAAATGTTTTAAGTGCCTTGGGGTGTTTTGTTCCTCATTGCTTCATAAAAGTGACATTAATAGCCAGAGAAGAGCACTGCTGAGTGCAATTACAGAGGATGTTTCAGGTATGAAAGCTGTTTTGAGCCTGCTAATGTTTCCTAATTACAGGCCTTTTGGTAGCAAGAGAAAAAGATAAAGGTGGGTGGGAGGCACAGGCTGGGAGCTCTGACTTATCTCAGGGGTTTACCTGAAGAGGGCAGGGGAGGGGAGGGAAGGGGACAGGGGGCAGGGCAGCTGGAGGCCACGTGCCCGGAGGCAGGGCCCCTCGCAGTGGAGAGGGCAGTACTCACTCCTTGGTAACAGCTCAGGGGAAAGCTACCACCGTGTCCTAAACTGTGAGACAATCTTTGAGACACTGAGCCTGAATTCAACGGACCTCCATCAACTCAAAACTGGAAATTCCCGTTGGAAGCCACTCTCTGGAGACACTGCAGCATTTTACTAGGAGAGAGGGTACAGCGTGGTTTTCAGCAGGTGCGTGGGCAGCAGGAGGTTTGACGGCACTCTCCAGCCATGTGATCAGAAGCAATTTAACAGTTGTTCAGTGCTTCAGTTTCCTCTTCTGTAAAATGGGGCTGTTGTGAGGATTGATGTATACTTGGCTGTAAAGCACATACGGCCTTGTGATGTAGTATTAAATTTCCTCTTCCTGTGCCCAGCAACTATTCAGCTTCCTGGTACCCACATCCCAATTCCTTCTGGAGAGGTACTCCCTCCAGCCCTTCAGCCCAAGGCTTCTGGTGTGCTCAGTGCAGCGTGGGGTTGGAACACAGGACCTGGGAGTATCACTCAGTACTTTCTGGATGCAGGGACTGGATCAGGGCAGGTGTGGGAGCCAAACTGATATAGTCAGGCCCATTCAGAGCCAATTCCAGGGCTTCTGCTGGGGGATTGCAGAGGAGGTACTGGCTCTTCCCTGGGGGATGGGGGATGCGGTTGTAGGAGCTGGAGCTGCTGCAGACTTCTTATGAGCAAGAGGAAGCTCAGCAAGGAGCCAACATCAGGGGAGTAGAGAGAGGAGAAAGAGAGAGATGGGGAGATGGGGAGTGATGGGGAGTGATGGGGAGTGATGGGGAGTGATGGGGAGAGAGAGAGATTGATCCTAAGGATTTGTACCCAGCCACACATGAAGCCCCATTATCCCCTGGACCATTCATTCACATGAGCCAAGATACCTTTCTTAAGACTCCCTTGTGCTTTTCTGTCCCTGGCCACCAGAAAGCCCAGACTGATCCCAGCAATCAGTGACCAGTTCCAATGCTCTCAAGTCCAAGACAGGGGTACCAGTCTGAAAAAGGATGACCAACTCTGTTCCCCTCTGCTCTCCTGCCCCTGGCACAGCCGGAAATTCGAATACCATACAACTCCATTCACAAAATCATTTTGCCCAGAGCTAAATGTCTCTTGGATCTGCCTTATTTAGCTCAGGCTTTTCTGTCTTAATTAGCATGATTGAGTCATCAAAAGAAGAAAAGAGAAAAATCCAGGCCTCCAGAGGGTGAGTACTATGCTAACACTTTCTGAGTATTTACCCAGGAAAACTTTTTGTCGACACGGTTGCATATACGGAATCGTTCCCCTCCTCACCCTGCTGAGCAGAGGAGGGCCCTGGGACTGAAGGAGTCTGGGTGACAGGCCAAGATCACACCACCAGGGAACTGCAGAGCAGGAACCGGAGCCAGATTATTTGATGCCAAGGCCTGAAGCCTTCACTGCTGCACCATAACCTTCACACCTATCAGGCCAACTAAATTTCAATTGATTTTGCTTGGCTTTGGAATGAATGGGGTGCTATTAGAGTGGATTTCTCTCCTAAGCATGCTATCCTCACTCCCAGGATGTGGCAGCTGGTGAGGGTGCCTGGAACTGGTAGATGGGGAAAGGGAACAGCCAGGAGGGTCCCCAGGAGGACAAGGAGGGCTGTGGGGAAGGACAGCCCCCATGATGTGCTGCTCTCATGGGCGTGCATCCTGTTTGCGGGGTTAATTTATCAGACACATACACAAGCATTCAAATGAGGGTTGTTCCCTACACACTGGCCTCTCCAGAAGCTCTCCAATTAGTCCAACAATACTCTCATCACTTAAGATCTTTCCAGAACTCTGGAAACTGCCTGCAGAGGCATAAGGTGAAATCAGCTCATTTAATTTCATACACCCACAGCCACAAACACACACACTCTCACATGTATCACATAGGAATACACACACATATATTACACAGAAATACTCAGATGCACATATACACATGGGCACATACACACAGATATACATATAACTGGATATGGGCTCCCCAGGTGGCCAAAGAATCCACCTGCCAAGGCAGGAGACATAAGAGACATGGGTTCAATCCCTGGGTCAGGAAGATCCCCTGGAGGAGGGCATGCCAACCCACTCCAGTATTCTTGCCTGAAGAATTCCATGGACAGAGGAGCCTGGCATTCTACAGTCCATAAGGTTGCAAAGAGTCAGACACCACTGAAGCAACTTAGCACAGCACAGCACACATACCTGGGTACATACATATCTAGACACACATTTCCCATATTTATACACAGATGCACACACACATACAGACATACACACACGGAGCACAGGCACGCACACACCCAGCCTGCTCAACCTGAAGGCTCATCAGGCTTGGCTCCAGACTCTTTTGCATCCTTCCTCTATCAACCTCCCCACCTTCCCATTAAGATTTGCCAATATTAATGTGGTAAACAGAACACGTCACAGGCTGTGAGAAGGTGGTTCCACAGGGTAGCACAGATGGAAGTGGAGTCTGGAAGCCCGTGAAGTGCTCTTTCAAGGCAACTCAGGATCTATAGATGTTCACACAGCGGCCACATGTTACACAGTCACAGACTCCCACACAGAGACCATTGGCTGCCCACATGCAAATAGCCAAGGAGCCCTGGCAATATTCTGCGAAAGTAAAAGGCCTTGTTTGGATTTCCAACAAGCAAGCTGAATAAGCCTCACTATAAGAGGGACCCAGCTTGCCTTCCCTATCCATCACAGCCAGTGTGTGAAAGCAGCTGGACCTTCTGGCAAGTGTCTGGTCTTCTCTGTCATGCTCATCACAGGAGAGGTAGCTCTATCTGTATCACTGATTAAGTTTCTTTAAAAGATACTGAAAATCAATTGGGTATTGCAAGGCCTACAAAAAACATTTTATTAGGCTACAATAAACCTAAACTGAGCATCTCCTGAGTTCAGAACCCTGGTAGTATCATGAATGTACTGCTCCTTCCTCATTTTATGTGGCCAACAAACATTTACTGAAGCCTGTCCCCTGCTGGAGCAGGGACAGAGATGAAGCCACTCCTTTCTCGGTCCAGTGGGAGGAAGCTCACATCAACACAGTTAGGAGTTGGCACCAAGCCTTATGCTTTAGGAAAAGGGCCTCTACTATGAAGTCCTGGTGGGGAGGGGTACCCAGAAGGGCCTCCTTTTTCTTTTTTTTCTTTTTTTTTTTTTATTAAACATTTTTTTTTATTAGTTTTGCCAAACAATGACATGATATCACCATGGGTTCACATATGCTCCCCCTCCATAACCCCCCTCCCTCCTCCCTCCCCCCAGGAAATCTCGTTGCACCAGTCCCAAGCATCAATCCTGGGCCGGCTATTGCTTAGACATATGATAATTAACATGTTTCAATGCCATTCTCCCATATCATCCCACCCTTTCCCTCATCCACAGAGGCCCTGAGTCTATTCTATACATCTGTGTTCCTTTTGCTGTCTCGTATGCTGGGTTCTCGTTACCGTCTTCCTAAATTCCATATATATGCGTTAATATACTGTATTGTTGTTTTTGCTTCTGGCTTACTTCACTCTGGATAATGGGCTCCAGTTTTGTCCATCTGAGTAGAACTGCTTCAAATGAATTTTTCCTTAATGCTGAGTAATATTCCATTGTGTATATGTACCACAGCTTTCTTATCCATTCATCAGTTGATGGGCATCTAGGTTGGTTCCATGTCCTGGCTATTGTAAACAATGCAGCGATGAACATTGGGGTACACGTGTCTCTTTCAATTCTGGTTTCCTCGGTATATATGCCCAACAGTGGGATTACTGGGTCATATGGCAGGACTATTTGCAGTTTTTTAAGGAACCTCCACACTGTTTTCCATAGAGGCTGTACTAGTTTGCAATCCCACCAACAGTGTAAGAGAGTTCCCTTTTCTCCACATCCTCTCCAGCATTTATTACTTGTGGATTTTTGGATTGCAGCCATTCTGAGTGGTGTAAAGTGATATCTCATTGTGGTTTTGATTTGCATTTCTCTGATAATGAGTGATGTTGAGCATCTGTTCATGTGTTTGTTAGCCATTTTTATGTCTTCTTTGGAGAAACGTCTGTTCAATTCTTTGGCCCACTTTTTGATTGGGTTGTTTATTTTCCTAGAATGGAGCTGCAGGAGTTGCTTGTATATTTTTGAGATTAATTGTTTGTCTGTTGCTTCATTGGCTATTATTTTCTCCCATTCTGAAGGCTGTCTTTTCACCTTGCTTATAGTTTCCTTTGCAGTGCAGAAGCTTTTAATTTTAATTAGATCCCATTTGTTTATTCGTGTTTTTATTTCCAATATTCTGGGAGGTGGGTCATGTAGGATCCTGCTTTGGTTGATGTCAGAGAGTGTTTTCCCAATGTTATCCTCTAGGAGTTTTATAGTTTCTGCTCTTATGCTTAGATCTTTGATCCATTTTGAATTTATCTTTGTGTATGCTGTTAGAAAGTGTTCTAGTTTCATTCTTTTACAAGTGGCTGTCCAGTTTTCCCAGCACCACTTGTTAAAGAGGTTGTCTTTTCTCCATTGTATATTCTTGCCTCCTTTGTCAAAGATAAGGTGTCCATAGATGCGTGGATTTATCTCTGGGCTATCTATTTTGTTCCATTGATCTATATTTCTGTCTTTGTGCCAGTACCATACTGTCTTAATGACTGTGGATTTGTAGTATAGCTTAAAGTCAGGTAGGTTGATTCCTCCAGTTCCATTCTTCTTTCTCAAGATTGCTTTGGCTATACGAGGTTTTTTGTATTTCCATACAAATTGTGAAATTATTTGTTCTAATTCTCTAAAAAAGACCTCTGGTAGCTTGATAGGAATTGCACTGAATCTATAGATTGCTTTGGGTAGTATACTCATTTTCACTATATTGATTCTTCCAATCCACGAACACGGCACATTTCTCCATCTGTTTGTGTCCTCTTTGATTTCTTTCATCAGTGTTTTATAGTTTTCTATATACAAGTCTTTTGTTTCTTTAGGTAGAAATACTCCTAAGTATTTTATTCTTTTTGATTCGATGGTGAATGGAATTGTTTCCATAATTTCTTTTTCTGTTTTTTCATTGTTAGTGTATAGAAATGCCAGGGATTTCTGTGTGTTGATTTTGTATCCTGAAACTTTGCTATATTCACTGATTAGCTCTAGTAATTTTCTCGTAGAGTCTTTAGGGTTTTCAATATAGAGGATCATGTCATCTGCAAACAGAGAGAGTTTTGCTTCTTCTTTTCCAATCTGAATTCCTTTGATTTCTTTATCTGCTCTGATTGCTGTGGCCAAGACTTCCAAAACTATGTTGAAAAGTAGTGGTGAGAGTGGGCACCCTTGTCTTGCTCCTGACTTCAGGGGGAATGCTTTCAGTTTTTTACCATTGAGGATAATGTTTGCTGTGGGTTTGTCATATATAGCTTTTATTATGTTGAGGAATGTTCCTTCTATTCCTACTTTTTGGAGGGTTTTTATCATAAATGGATGTTGAATTTTGTCAAAGGCTTTCTCTGCATCTATTGAGATAATCATGTGATTTTTATTTTTCAATTTGTTAATGTGGTGTATTACATTGATTGATTTGCGAATATTGAAGAATCCTTGCATCCCTGGGATAAAGCCTACTTGATCATGATGTATGATTTTTTTAATGTGTTGTTGGATTCTATTTGCTAGAATTTTGTTAAGGATTTTTGCATCTAAGTTCATCAGTGATATTGGCCTGTAGTTTTCTTTTTTTGTGGCATCTTTGTCGGGTTTTGGAATTAGGGTGATGGTGGCCTCATAGAATGAGTTTGGAAGTTTACTTTCCTCTGCAATTTTCTGGAAGAGTTTGAGTAGAATAGGTGTTAGCTCTTCTCTAAATTTTTGGTAGAATTCGGTTGTGAAGCCATCAAACTTTAAATGATACAATAGACCAACTAGACCTAATTGATATCTATAGGTCACTCCACCCCAAAACAAGGAATTTCACTTTTTTCTCAAGCGCACATGGGACCTTCTCCAGGATAGATCACATCCTGGGCCATAAATCTAGCCTTGGTAAATTCAAAAACATTGAAATCATCCCAAGCATCTTTTCTGATCACAGTGCAGTGAGATTAGATATCAATTACAGGAGAAAACCATTCAAAACCTCCAACATATGGAGGCTCAACAACACACTGCTGAATAACCAACAAATCACAGAAGAAATCAAAAATGAAATTCAGTTATGCATGGAAACGAATGAAAATGAAAACACAACAGCCCAAAACCTATGGGACACTGTGAAAGCAGTGCTAAGGGGAAGGTTCATAGCAATTCAAGCTCACCTTAGGAAACAAGAAAAAAATCAAATAAATAACCTTACTTTACACCTAAAGCAACTAGAAATGGAAGAAATGCAGAAGCCCAGGTCTAGTAGAAGGAAAGAAAGCTTAAAGATCAGGGCAGAAATAAACGCAAAGCAAACAAAAGAGACCATAGCAAAAATCAAGCAATCCAAAAGCTGGTTCTTTGAGAAGATAAATAAAATTGACAAACCATTAGTCAGACTCATCAAGAAACAAAGGGAGAAGAACCAAATCAACAGAATTAGAAAAGAAAACGGAGAGATCACAACAGAAAACAGAAATACAAAGGATCATAAGAGACTATTATCAGCAGCTATATGCAAATAAACTGGACAACCTGGATGAAATGGACAGATTCCTAGAAAAGTACAACTTTCCAAGACTAAACCAGGAAGAGATAGATAATCTTAATAGACCCATCACTAGCACAGAAATTGAAACCGTAATCAGAAGGGCCTCCTGAGGGGAGGGGAATGGAACTGACACTTGAGGGACAGAGAGGGATGCAAGGGGGGGAGGGGAAAAGGAAAAGAGAGGAGAGAGCCAGGCAGCATCTAGGAGCAGTGGTTGTTGTTCAGTCACTCAGTCTTGTCTGACTCTTTGTGATCCCACTGACTATAGCCAGCCAGGCTCCTCTGTCCATGGGATTTCCCAGGCAAGAATACTGGAGTGACTTGCCATTTCCTTCTCCAGGGGATGTTCCCAACCCAGGGATCAAATCCATGTCACCTGCATTAGCAGGCACATTCTTTACCACTGAGCCACCCGGGAAACCCCTCGAGGAATGGGGACGACTGCTAAGGTGGACCATGAAACCATGAGAACTAGCACTTCTTGAGCCCTGTGGTGGCCGAGCACAGCCCGAGTGCTGACCACAGGACCTCTCGGAGCACCCTCCTGCCCAGAGCTCCTGACATGTGAAGGTCGGGATGCTTGTGGAGCAGGACTGTAAAGAAGGGTTTGGGAGAGGTAACTGAAGGCAGCGCAAGGGAAGATGGTGGTCACAGGGTCATGGGTGAGGGTCCTGGGATGCCCTCTGATGGGAGCTCAGCCCCCACCCCCCCCCCAGCATCTGTTACTTCATAAATATATTTATTATTTTCTCCCTCTGCTCACCAGGTGGCCTCTGATTTGGGCTAAACCTAAAGGCTTTAAATTAAAGCTGCAATTAGATTATAAAGCAACATTTTGCCATTTGAGCAGAAACACTTTCTGGTTTTGACATACAATATTATAATCCATTTTCCAGCAATATAACTGAAAACAATTTGCTGGCTATGTGTGGGTGGGCAGTCCAAATCCTTCCCGCATCTGGCAGTCCTTGAGTACAAGGGTGAAAATATCCAGGGAAACCATAAAAGAGGTCTCCTCGCCTCTCTCTGGGCAGGCTACCTTGCAGGCCACACACCATGCATAGGGTTCATTGCAATGCCAGCTGGGTCCCCTGGTAGAATCATGGTACCCCTTCTGAACCAGGCCAACCAGTTCCCTAAGAGCCACAGGCTACCACAACAATGCCCACCCACCCATCAACATCTTCAGCACGCATGGTATCCTGACTGCAGGGACCATCTGAGGGACAATTTGCTCTCTTTCTGGGTTGCTGGGGCAGGGCTCATCTCTTCCCCTACTGGGTCCCAGGAAAATGTGGACCATTCACCCAGCCTCCTGGTTTCTCAAATGCTGGACCTTGTCCCCACTCCCCAGACCCCTTCATCATCCAGAAGTACTCTGTGTGTCTTAAAGGTAAGCTCTGATTCAAGGCCATGGCCTCCAGCCCTCCTCCAGTCTCCTTGAGACCCCCAGCTAGGCCTCTGTACTTTGTCACAATGGTCCTGGCTTCACTCTTCTTGTTTTGGGGGCGATGTCACGCTATAAGATGCCGACCCCCTCCTACAAACATCCTCCGCTTCTAACCCTCCAGGCCCACCATTCTCGCATATGCATGAGTAAGGATGACTCCACTGCCACATGGCCTCCAGGTACCCGATTGGGACGGTCACACACACACAGCCTGGACCTCATCGAGGTCCTTATTCCAGCCACATTCCTTGCAAAGAGTCCAGACTCTCCCAACTCACCAGCAGTGGCAGTTACCTCCCGCCTTTTCCTCCCTCCTCAGACCTCCGACTTAAGGCTCCCCACCTCCACTCTCCCAACCGCCCCTCCAACCTCAGAGAGAAGATGAGAAGTTAAACAACTTTTATTTTACGGCTTCTGTCACCAGTTCTGAGTCCTCCCATCTCTCTGTCCTGCCATTTCAACAGCAAAGGAATCCCGTCCCTGAGAGGCACCTGCCTCCACAGCCCCCAGTTCCCTCCCCCTCCCACGCTCTATATTCCCTCCTCTCACGGGCTGCTCCATAGCCTCACCCCCCATTGACCCTTCAACACCCTGTTTTCTGGCTTCTGACCCTGGTCCCTTCTGAAACCATCAGCATGTGGCACCAAAAGGATCTTTGTAACCAAGCCCAGTGTACCATCCAAAGCCCAGCAGCACCTGGGCTTTGCCCTCTTCCTTGACTCCTGCTCCCTGGGCTTCTGTAAGAACACCACCTCTTGGCTTTCTCCTGCTTCTCACTCCTTCTCATCCCCTTCCAGCATCTCTTCACTTTGAATATTTCCCAAAAGGACCACCTGCCTTGGGAAGGAGTTCAGAAGTTTAAAGAAGACAGGTGGTATACACAAAAATCAAGGAGAAATTAACCATAAGTCACATCAATGACTTAAGTCATGGGAGAAAACATGCAAACCTTCCACTAACAATGTAACTTGTAGAAGAGGGGCAAATTCTTAATGTCTGGGCCGATTGAAGAGTTGCAGCATCATCAGCCTTCACGAGGTCCCCGGGGGAGCAGGAGGCATTCCCTGGTGGCCTGCAGTGTTCCCAGCAGGATTTGGACTTGTCAGTATGGGCGAGATTGGCCCCTGCTTCTGGCCCCACTTTGGAAAATGCAGCTCCCTCCAGACCTTGCCCTCCTACCCCAAGGTTTGATGCTGTATCCAGAAGTGAGATTCCGGGGAGAAAGCGCAGGTAAGGCCACAGTCTGCCTCAGGACCCGAATCCCAATGTCCCTAAGACAGAAGTGGGAGTCTTAGGACTGGCTGTGACTCACACCCTGGGATGCAGAGTGGCCTGAGGCCCCAGGCTGGAGGTGACCAAAGGCAGGGTCACCCCGCCTCATCCCCTTACCAGGATGCAGTCCATGCACGCCTCCTGTGCATGCACTCTCCCTTGGCAACTAAGCCCCACAGCCAGCCAGCCACTCAAGCCTGAGGTGTGAGTCCCATCCGCCCTCCTCCCTCTGCCTCTCCCCTCCCCAGTGTCTTCACCCACTGCCAAACGCTGCCAAGGCCTCCTGCTTAGCTTGGCTCCAACTGTCCTGAGTACCCCATTTTAATCTGATGCTTCTGGCCCAGCCAAGGCAGCCGAAAGAGCCTTCTCTCAACTGTCCCCTACAGCCTTGTCAGCAAGCGTGACAAGTTCCATCCTTTACCTAGAGGCTAAAGCCGAACTGCTAACTCGGCAGCACAGTCCCAGTTCCCCTCTCTGTGCACCGGCCAATCCACAGCCCAGCCCACCTCAGCACTGTCCACAACCTCCCATGGTCCAGACACACAGACTCTTGTTCTTTCATCGTTTCATGACTCCCATCCCTTTTAACCAGCTATTCCTCCTATTTGGAATATCTTTCCAGACTCCCAGTTTACTGCTTGTCAAACTCCTACTCACTCTCCAAAGCCCAGCTTGCATGCACTTTTTCTGTCTCTCCCCACTGCCACACAGGAGGGATACATTTCAGCTCATTCATGCAGGCGGTGGGTCCCAGAGGAAGCCATGAGCTCCTCAAGGCTATTCATCTTTGCAGCTACAGATTCTGACCAGGTGCATGAACACTGAACGAATGAATCCGGAGCATTGTTCTAAGGCAGCGCCAGGCAAAAGAGAGCCTCAGTCCTTCTGAACTCGAGCTCCCCTCATGCCTTGGCCCCTCTTCAGCCCCACAGGCACCCAGATCTGTCCTCCCCATCACCACTGACTTGAACACCCAACTATGGGCAGCCACTGGCCCAGTCCCACACGGCCCTTGGCCACATGCTGCTGCCTCTCTGTGGATGGGCCACGGACAAAGCCACTCACACCCGTATCCACATCCCAGAGGGTTACTCACACCTGTATCCACACCTCCCATGACCTCTCATCAGGACACGAAGACGGACGGTCTAACACTCACCCCTGATGCGGGATTGGCGGTCCAGCCCAGCTCTGCAGTAGCCGTCCTGGTGTCCATTAAAGTTTCTGAAGGTCAAAAACAGACAGAAATGGTGAGTCAGAAGAACTGCTGGAGAGTGAAGTTACTTAGGACTGTATATGTCAGTACTAGGAACCCTGGGCTCCTCTGCCAAGCCTACGGCTGAGGGGAAGAGATCTGCTAGGAGTACGCAGCTCGTGGCAGAGTTAGGTACAGACCTCAGGTGTCCTGGTGCCAAGGCGCTACTGAATGACCCCAAGCCACCTAGGGGTGGTGGGTGATGTCATCACACACCTACTCACTGCTTTAACCCGGAGACACGGCGTCTTCCCACATCACTCAAGCTATGTGTTCTCCACAGGCCATGTTGACCCAGTAGCCAAACCTAATTCCCTCCTCAAGTCGTTCTCAGCCACCTCCTTCTGACCTCCGACTCCCTACTCCTCTCCTCTGCTTCCCCTTAGGCATCCATGTTGACACTCTCAGCTGATTTCCCTTCAAGTTCTCTGGCCCCAACACTCAGTCCTCCGGTAGGTCCCCTTGCCTCCGGGCCCAGATACACAGCCACGCCCTTCCCAAGACTCTGCTGGAAGCTCCTGCGGCTTTGGCAAAGGCCTCGCCCCAAACCCAAACGCACATCTCAGACTCCAGGGGCCTGCTTCCTGGTCACCAATCCCTCCGGCCAGTAAGGGAAAGACGGACACCCTGCCTTGGCTCTGAGCCCCCAGGGGCACCACGGTGGCCACAGTGCACACACCAAGAGCACCGGCACCGTGCGGCAATCACGGAGCTGATCTATACGACGACTGTTTGCAGGCAGGTAGCAGTGAAGTATCCCGAAACGGGGCACCTTTTTCTTTTTTCTTTCTTTCCTTTTCAATCTCTTGTTGACTGCTGTCAGCCCTACCTCTCAATGGAAACTTCTCCCCAAAGCCTGACTAGAGCTTTGATCAGCAAGTCCAAAAGCCCTTTTGTTTGTGGGGGGTTTGTTTGTTATGTGTGGGGGTTTGTGTGTTTTGGCTGTACTACACGGCATGTGGGGTCTTTGTTCCCCAACCAGGGATTGAACCCGTGTCCTCTGATTGGAAGCAGAGTCTCAACCACCAGACCACCAGAGAAGTCCTTTTCTTTTTTTAAACAATAGCTTTACTGAGGTAGAAATGACATGCAATAAATAGCACATAATTAAAGTATACAATTTGATAAGTTTTGACATATATTTATACCCGTGAAACCATCACCATAATCAAGATAAGAAACACACCCATCATTCCCAGAAGCTTCCAGTCCCTCTGTAATCCCTCCTTCCCTCTTGCCCCTGCCCCACCCTGTCACTGTCCCCAGGCAATAACTAATCTGCTTTTTGCCACCATAGGTTAGGTGGTATTTTCCAGAATTTTATATAAATGAAATCATATATTTTCTTAATCTGGCTTAGCTCAGCATAATTATTTTAAGATTCACCACGTTTGTGTGTATCAATTGTTCATTCTTTACATTGCTGAGTAGTACTTCATTGTATAGAGAGACTGCATTTTGTCTACCGATTCACCTGTTATTTCCATTTTGAGGCTATTACATGAGAGCGTATGAGAGTTCCAGTTCATCCACATCCTCACCAACACTTGGTATGGTCAGTCATTCTTAATTTTGGCCATTTTAACAGAGATGCAGTGGTAGCTCATTGTGGTTTGAATTTTCATTTCCTTAATGAAGAGTGATGTGAAGCATCGTTCAACATGATTTCTTGTCATCTGTATATCTTTTAGTGAAGTATCTGATATTTTTCCATCTTTAAATTGGGTTGTTTCCTTATTGCTGAGATTGGTAGGTTCTTCTTTCTGACTACATGTCCTTTATCAGACCAGATGGTCTGCAAATATTTTATCCCACTTTATGACTTATCTTTTCATTCCTTTAATAGCGTCTTTCAAAGAGCAGAAGTTTTAAATTTTGGAGAAGTCTAATTTATCAACTTTTTTCTTTTATGGTTTGATGTCATACCTAGGAAATCTTTGCCTAACCCAAGACTACAAAGGTTTTTCTCCTACCTAGGTCTATGATCTATTCCGAGTTAAGTTTTGCCTAAGTTGGAAGCTATGAGTCAAATACACAATTGTGAGGGGGTTTGGCATAGGAGTCCAGAGTTCCAGAATGGCACCTTTCAAAATCAAACAATGATGCTCTTTAGGCTAGCGGAGGTGTCTTATGCACTTGAACTTTCCAAGGCATGTATCAAAGCACCAGGCAGAGCACACCCTAGCTGCACAGGTGGCTCAACAAACATGGGCACAGGACATAGACTGGATGTGTTGTTTTGGTTTCTCCCTGCTCTGTTTCCTTTTCTCCTGAATATCCCTCCACCCCTTGTGAACAGTCATTCTCTGTTCTCTGTTCCAGAGAATGCATAAATTTGGGCCCCTTAGGAAACAAAAGAGCTCCTGGCATAAACCAAAGGATTAGGAAGAAACCTACCCTGTGAGGAGGACTGAGGCAGTGAAAATAAAGTGATAAATGAGGAGCTGTGCTGAGCCAAGGGGTTTCCTATCCCCTCTTCTCTCAGGGCTCAATCCCAGAGAAGGGATGGTGCGAGTCTGTCCAGGTGACAGGGCCTTGGACACCCGCCAGTGACCCCACCAGGCGGACATGGCACAGGTGGAATAGACAGAATCTTTGGGCCAGAACAGGTCTAATGAAGGGACCCCAAAACCACCCCATGGTGACTTGCATGGACTATACCCATGGCTTGGATGGGGTCCTGGCAGATCTCAGTGGGTATCTCAATCTCCAGTGTGGCCGGGTGTCAGTGAGGCGCCTCTTCACAACTGACACTACAGAGCCCACCTGACAGCCTTTCTGCCTCCCATTGGAGTGGGGGCTCTCACTGTAAACAGGGGAATAAAGCAAATAATGAGTTGGGTTTACCAGCCCATCCAAGCTCACTTGGAGCTGGATCAAGAGTGGTGCCCCTTGCATAGCTGAAGGAACGCAGGCACAGGAACAGACTTCTTGAGTTTGTTTTCTCCTCCGATTCTTCCGACAGCTGGGGAGGCTGGTTCCTGCATGGAGAGCCCTCCTTCTCCCCCGCGTCTCCACTTCACAGCACTAATAATGATCATAATGACACACCAGATTTGCATAATACATGTCTCCAAAGGCACTCCATAAGGCCCTGGAGAAATTCATCTCCATGATTAAAATGCCTTTGCCAGGTGGGCCTGAAGCAGGAGTCACTGAACCCACTTGGCAGAGTTAAGAAGCCACAAAGGCCCTCCCGGAACAGCACATATCGCAATAAAAATGTATATGGAGGCGCTCCCCAGCTTCAGGATCATGCTGAAGTGCAGTGCAGAGCAGAGGACATGGGCAGGGAGGGAACTAGAATCCAGAACCAAAAGTAAGAAACAGTCTTCACTCCTAAATCTTTCAAGGACTGGTTTGTCCTGTTAACCCCATGAATACAATCTAAGAGTTCATTATATTCACACTTCCCTGCTCAAGGGCTATAATTGAATCTTTTTCTAAATAATGTTTTCCATCCAACCCTCTTAGACAGAAGTTGCAATGAGAAGAATCCATTTCTCTGCATCCTGCCCGCCGCGGAGACGGAAGGCCACAAAACTGTAAACCATCCACTCGATATGATTAAGGGCAGTTTCTTTTCTGGCACGGAGCGCTCCTGATTATGGCATTACACTCTGATGGGGGCTGAATTAAAGTGATTTGAGGAGGTTTACATCTCCCTGGAGAAGAAGAGAGTACTCATTTGCATTTATAAAGCATATTGAGAGTTCTGGCAGAAAGTTATGGTGGAAGCACAATTAAATATTTACCATCGCTTCTGCTCTCCAACAGTGGCATGGGGACCAAACCAGCTGGAGGTGCGTGTGTTGCTGTCAGATGCCATGCCTACAGGGGGACATGACTCTGGGGCCCACACCCACCACCAGCCTCTGCTCTCTGGGCATGCGTGCTCACTGCCCAAGGGAGAAAAGCTGGGGAGGGCACATGGGAGGGCAGAGAGGGCGCTGGTGGAGGCAGATGGGGTCCAGGCCCCACTTCCACCACAGAGTGACCATCTCGCTCCCCTCCCTCCTCAGCTGCAGAACGGAGGAGGGCTCGTTAGAGCTCAGGGCCAAGAGTGGACTGCGTGACACAAAGCACCGCAAAACGATGCTTTTATTATTATAACTTAACCACTCTAAGCTTCAGTTTCTTAGCTGTGAAAAGGATCTAAAGATGGTATCTGTAAAACACCTCTAAGATTTCTATAAGAATTAATGATCATAGATACCTACGGATACCTCATCTACCCCCTTCCTTTAAAGACCCAGGAGAGACACAAGCAGAGAATATGGCAGCAAATCAGAGCAGTGGATCCCCTGGAGGGATTCTCGGTCCAGTGGAGAGACAAGAAGCAAAGTCTCACTCAGCATTCTGTTCCGCCTGAGACTATGAGAAGGAAACCAAGAAACTCAAGGGAATGGACATGTGGGGAGTAAGGGAGTCCATCCCCAAAGACACATGCCACTGTCTCTGGGCAAAGGCAACACTGGCTTCCTGGGCAGGGCTGGGCTGTGGTGGGAGTGAGGAATGGAGACACCCACCCCACCTGGGAGAGAGGACAGAGTGACCAGGAGAAGCAGAGACAGGTCAGGGCAGATGAACTGGGAACCACCCCAAACCTAAGAGGGGGGTGAGGAAGACGGAGCCAGAGGGGAGGGGAGGCCGCAAGGGGAGACAGAAGGGGGTCTCTGGCAGGAGCTGGCCAGACTGGCAAGAAACCCGAGAAGCCTGGGGCACATGAGCAGCCTGGGAGAGAGACCCCATTTTCCCAGGGAACAATTTCCCTTCAGTGGTTCTGGTAGGGAAACCTGCAGGGTCCCCCCTCCAACCATGGGGCCCGCCACCCGAGGGTCAGGGTGGTGGGGGCAGGTCCACCCTGCACAGAGGAAAAGGCAGTTGCCACCCAGCTCTGCAGACGGTTCCCCTTTCTGTCTGGATTGGCACCTTGGGATGTATTGACATTTGGGATGAATTAGATGCCCATCATAGTGAAAGAGAGCTAAATAAACCCTCTCCTTACAGTTCTGCCACTCTTTCTGGAGAGACATTAATCAGACATTCAGCTGAAAATATTTACCACCTCCTTCCATGGTGGTAACAATATACAACAACATACACAGATGGAATGGGGGCTTCCAGGCCTCCACTGAGCAGAGCCTCATGTGTATTTGATAAGGCAAACCCAAGGACCTTCCAAGCAGGGAAGGACCAGCGCAGCCATGCAGTCACTGCCTGGTGCAGCCTTCTGCGGCTCATGGAGCTCCCGAAACTCAGGAGCCACAGCCCAGAGTCGCTCCACGAATCCAGGTCCTCGCAGGTAAAGGCCAGGAGTTGGAGGTCAGCCCACCACAGCCCCAGCCTCTCCCTCAGCCTTTACGAGGGGTTGGGATCACTGGAAAAAGGCTGAGATGCGTGGCATCAGGGGGTGACAGTACCCATTCAGCAAAGGTTGTCTGAGTCACTCCCACAGGCAGCTGGGAGCTGCGCAGGAAGCAGAGACAGATCAGAGGAAAACAGACACCCCAGCCCTCGAGGACTTTGCAGACAAGTGAGAAGACAGAAATTAATCAAATAACCACGCAGCTAAATCTGCAATTATGGCCTCGCTGAGTGGCAGGAAGGGGGAATCCCAGGGACAGTTGTGAACCTGGAATAAAATGACAGGTGTGTGGAACCTGGTGCGCAGCTGGCACTTCCTCCTTCCTTTCCCAGCCCCGGCTGATGGAGGCACAGTGACCAGCCCCTTCACACACACACACACGCGCACACACAACTGTCCCAGGATTGAGGCTACACTGGCAGGAACAAGACATGTAGTGAGCAGTCTCCCCCACTCCCAAATCCAGAGTGTGCCAGTGCTCACAGTGTGCTGGGCAGCTCTGACCATGGTGAGGCCCTCAGCCTCTCCATGGGAACCCTATGTTGCCCTCCAGACCTGAACTCATCACAAGAACCTGAGCATTTCCTGGAGCTCACTCCTCCAGCCACCATCCAAGGCTCCTCGATGTCCCCACTCATGGCCTTGCTCCGTCCATCACTGTGGCCTGCCAAAGATGCAGCCCAGGCTCACTGCAGGGGCCTCATGCGACTCTTTCTCCAGGTCTTCCCTGGGGGTGTGTCCTGTCTTCATACATCCCATTCACTGGGCAAAGAACTCCTGATGATGCCTACAAGATTCCTCAGGTGTCTGCCACTCCCACAAACCTCAGCCCCTGACACAGAGTCCCGAAACCAATAGCTCCTCAGCTCCAACTTCACACTTGCCCAGACTTCCTATTGCCAATTCAGCCTCCGGGCAATCTCATCGGCAACCTTCTGAACAGGCTGCATGCAGATTGCCTCCCAGGACAGAGGAGCCAGCGCTGCGCCGGCTCTGGGTTTGGCGATGGCTCTGGTTGAACGTGAACTGGGAAAGGCACCAGCTAGCCTCAGGGGCTCATGTTCTGGCATAACTGGGCCCTGGGCCCAACACAGCTAGTGAAAAAGTGTTCCAAGCAAGCCTTTCACATCTCATCCCATGTGTCCCCCAGGCAAAGGTTCTTCACACGTACCTCGCTCTACACTTTCCCACTGCCATTCCCTGGAGCCCTTGTGGGAAACCTCAGGCGCATTTAGCTTTGATTCCTTGTTGTCCCCAGTCCATCATCAGATCACTCACTACGCCACAGTGACTCCTGCATCTTCTTCATTGTGTGTTCCTTTCCAGTATCAGCAACTATGAGTCTAGGGCATCAGCCCTGCATAGTGGGACCACAGCAACCACCTCCTAGCTGGTGTCTCAACTGAGACTCCATCTATACCATTCTCCACACAGCTGCCCAGTTCAGCTCCTTCTGTCCATGTAACTAGTTCAAAGGCAATGCGGCCACACTCAGCAAAGGCTTATAGAATCTCAGTTCCTCTGATCATCCAGTGATGTCACCCCCAAGACACTGGCCAAAGGAAAAGGTTCTATATCATGAAGGCTCTATATCATGAAGATATTCATTACAGCATTATTTAGAACATGAGAACACTAGAACCAGCCTATCCAGAGGGGAAGGAAATGCAGGAAGGCACACTCAGATTCACATTCCTGGACTGTTACAATATCACAGCATCAGGATGTCAGCAACTAAACACAGAGCAGGACACAGAACTGTGTCTGTCCCACAGGTGCAACTCAGGAAACCGCTTCAGTGGAGTAAAATAGCAGCATGAGTACAAAGACCAGAAAGCCAAGTGCAAGAGCTCATAGGTCAGGGAGACCAGTTTACTATCACTCACATTCTCCTTATTCCTATGCTGTTTTAGAAGACACACGTTCAGAAACAGAAATTTAACCCACCTTCTAAAAAACCCCTATTTCATCCCATCCCACTCCCCTACTTTATGATTTCCCAAGTCTCTTCACTAATCCAAGATATGCCACAAACTTCTGGCCTCCATGAAGCTTCTGCCCCAAGAGCGACTTTTCCAAATGATCTTCAATTTCCCAAAGGAAACCCATCACCCCCCACACCCTCACTTGTGCTCAGGCAGGGCCTCCTTCCTGGAATGGCTTTTTCCACTTCTCTACCTGAATTCTGTTCTGAATATTTCTTGCCCAAGTGTGCTGTAAGTATTCTGAGAAAGCACAGCTGTGACTTACATCTCATAGACTTTAATCAGATGCCTTATGTAGCAGAAATGCTCCATCAGCTCTGGAGACCTGGGTTCAACTCCCAGCTCCAAGACTAACAAGCAAATCAACATTTGAACATCAAAATCTGGTTTTCCAGAAAGAGGTATCTCTCTTGCATCTCTGAGCCAGTGAGACCAGACCCAGAAAGAAAGATGCTCCGTATATTCTTAAGAACACTCATTGGAATAACATTTATTTACTGTCTCTGCCAAGTGTAGAATGTAAGGTGAAGAGGAACTGTTATTACATAAGTCTCCATTGACTGGTGTGTAAGAGTGGCTGCTGAGGAAGAGAAGCAAGCCTGAGTAAATGGAATGAGCCAGTCCAGCCCATCTGCTGAATGACTGACTGAATGAGGCGGAACAGGCACTTAAACCTTAAATACAAACTGTGAAATTTGCTCTTTTAAAGAACACAGATTAGTGCAGTCCTCCCCACCACACCCTTCTCCTTCTGTTTCTTTCATTTCTCAAGGTGCAATTACTGATCATAAATAGAAAGAAGCCACAGCTTAGCTGGGTCAGAGCATAGATATGTGTCTCTAGGAGGTGGGAGGGGCTCTGGGTCTGGTCCTGGTTTCCACGTGGCAGAATCCATAAACAAGCCAGAGGCACAACTCTGATTTCCCTCCCTCCCAGAGCTCTACCGAGTGAGGCTCCCTGGGAAGCAGACCAGAGCACAGGGACCTGGCATGGGCTGTTCAGCTAGGGAGCTGGAGAGGGCTGGGGGCAAGCCTCAGGAGGGCTGCCTGATCTGCCCAGCCCAGCTCAGTTCAGACTTGGTACCTGACTTGGGAGAGTTCTTCTCCTCTCTGGCCTCAGCAGGTCACTTCTGGCCCTCAGTCCCAAGAGTGGTCTGTAAGAAACATGGAAAGAAACCAAAAGGCATCTCTGAAGCTTGAACAGACCCTTCTGCCTCCTGAATCCCCAGGTCTAGCTTGGTCTTATGGTGACTTAGCAGTGCATACACCAGTACCTTGCAAATGCTTTTGACTAATATAAAAACTGATTTAGGAGATATATTCGTTTTCTCCACCTGCTATAACAAAAGCATACCATCTAGGTAGCTTCAAACAACAGAAATGTAATGTCTCACAGCCCCGGGGGCTAAAAGTCCAAAATCAGGGTGTCAGCAGGACCATGCTCTCCCTGAAACCTGCAGGGGAGACTCCTTCCTGGCCTCTTCTAGTTTCTGGGGTCTTCCTGGCAATCTTTGGTGTTCTTTGCCTTGAAGTTGCATCATTCTGATAAAAAGCAGGGACATTACTTTACCAACAAAAGTTCTATGGTTTTTTCAGTAGTCATTATGGATGTGAGAGTTGGACTATGAAGAAAGCTGAGCACCGAAGAACTGATACTTTTGAACTGTGGTGTTAGAGAAGGCTCTTGAGAGTCCCTTGGACTGCAAGGAGATCCAACCAATCCATCCTAAAGGGGATCAGTCCTGGGTGTTCATTGGAAGGACTGAGGTTGAAGCTGAAACTCCAATACTCACCTGATGCGAAGAGCTGACTCATTTGAAAAGACCGTGATGCTGGGAAAGATCGAAGGAAAGAGGAGAGGGGGACAACGGAGGGTGAGATGGTTGGATGGCATCACCGGCTCAATGGACAAGAGTTTGGGTAAACTCCGGGAGTTGGTGATGGACAGGGAGGCGTGGCATGCTGTGGTCCATGGGGTTGCAAAGAGTCAGACACGACTGAGCGACTGAACTGAACTGATCTCTGCCTTCAGGGTCACAGGTGACCCCAAGTACCTCTTTCTTCACATGGCCATCTTATAAGATATCAGTCATATTGGGTTAGGGGTCCAACCTACTTTAGTACGACCTCATGGTAACTAACTATATCCACAATGACCCTATTTCCAAATAAGGTCATATCATAAGGTACTGAGGTTAAGGCATCAACCTAGGCAATCATTTGGAGCCAAGGAGGTGTCACTGGGCACTCACTGCACAAGTGTTTGACGAATCAGAGTGGGTCCCCTAAGAGCAAGCACTGCCATGCCCTATGCTTGGTCCGGGTGTGGGCAGTGGAGTGTCTTAAGGGCCTAAGGTCCCAGCAAGGTCCTAAGGCCCACTCTGAAGGGTGGGCTTTGGTCCCCCAACCCCAGCCCGCCATGGCAGTCTTGACCAAAAGCCTTGGCCCTCCAGCTACCCTCTACTCTCTCCTCAGCCCTCCCTGTCCAACCACCAAAGGATCCTGTTGCAGCCTCCTTCAATCATGGACACCATGCACAGGGGATCTGGGACGTGGCCGCAGCCTCGAATGCCTCTCTTGCAGGCTGCCCGCTTAGACACGCTGGCCCCTGGGCGGTCTCACCTGTGCCTAAAGGGAAGGCTGACGACGCAGCCCGAACAGCCAAGCGGCCCGCCGACCCCCTGTACACTCTGAGGCCCCGGGAATGCAAACACGCCAGGCCTCTCCTGTCCCCGTGTAATTCTTGGTGCCCTGGTGCTGCCGCAAAGCTGGTGAGGCTGGCCTGCAGGGCTACCAGCCAGCTCTACAGCCACATCCCAAACCCGGTGACCCCGACACTGCCCTCTTCAGCACACGCCTCCTCATCCCAAGGTGGGGCATGAGCTCTGCAGCCAGAGGGCAGCAGCCTCCAGCAGCCAGACCTGGGGGCCGTGGCACCTCTGCTGGGCTGGACGCAGGGACATTCTGGGCTAACCAACAACAAAGGTCTGTATGAGGGCCCTGGTCGGGGATGGGGACCCACGGTGGCCTGTGGAGTCAGGGGTGCTTATGAATTCATGTACGTGCAGGCCCCGCAGCCTGTCTTGTTCACAAGTGTGGCTCCAGCAGCCTCTGCTACGGAGAACACAGGTCCTCTTGGTCCAGCATGTCATGGCTTCATTCTTCAAAGCCATGGCTGAAGGGCCGCTGGTTTGAGAACAGTGGTGCTGGGCAGTGGTCTTCTCTCTCAAGAGTCTCATGTGCCACCAGGGAGGGTCCCCCCTTGCGGGGCCACCAAGCACTGAAGGCAAAAGTCTCCCCCTACATCCAGAGAAGCTTGGGACGAGGCCAACAAGCAGCTCAAACATGACTGAGCGACTTTCACTTTCACCCTTTGAGTTTTCCCAAGGGCCAAGGTCAGGGACAACGCTTCAGAACAAAGGCAGGGCGCCCACACGCCTGTGCTGTTACCTACTCATCGTCCTGATGGATCAGGACCACCAGGTCCACCTCTCACAGTGAAAGGATTTCAACAGTGTTCTTCCCCAAGTGGAGGAGGAGGCTCCGTGCCAGCCCACCCTTCGGAGACCATTTCCTTGTACGGCTCTGCCTGTCCCCTCCCAACGCCCGTACACTTACCCCACATGGCACGCCACCCTCATCTGGCTCCTCGATGGAGGCGGGGATTTGGAATTCAAGGACTGGCGGCTGCTCTCCAACAAAATAGAAGTGAGACTATACACAGGTGCAAGGAAAAGGGAAGACTCAAAGTCTTCATTTTAGGCACAAAATGCCAAACAGTCCCTCTGTCTTCTGCCTGATTCCTTATGTACATTCCTTTCCTTTTATCCCAGCTCTCTTTCCCATTTTAACGTCTATATTTCCTGATCCTTCAAGCTGGTCAGACACCGTCTTAAATCCACGTGCACCTCTCCTACATCTGAAAGTACCCCATAGCCAGAGAACTGAGAAGAAAAATGGGTCTCACTCATCCCGGCTGGGGATCTCTGACCGTCTGCAGCATCAAACATGCCAGATGGTGTCAGTGGGCACAGGCAAGGTAGACCTTGGAGGCTCCTCTCTGCCCAGGCATGATGGTCAGCAGCCCCGGGCACACCCAGGCCATCAGGCACTGGGGGGCCTATAAGTAGACCTGCAGCAGAGCTCCTGCCCAAACCCTCCCCTCCTCCTGACCCAGCTTCTCACCCCAGCACCAACACGGGCACCTTCCAGCAGCAAGGAGAGACAGAAGAACCACACAGGAGTGCTGTGGTCCAGGGACATCCTTATCTCTCTGCTCCAGCACACGGATGGTGCCGGCCTGGCCAGGAGCCCACTGCTCAGTACCTCACCTATCTGCATTTTTGTGCAGAGAGTCGAAGACCCATTAAAATGGAGAAGCCTGGCATTTTGCAGTCTCCCAGCACTGCAAATTCTAAGGGAGATTAGATCCGTTTGCCCTGACCATTCTGACAGCCCTGTGAGTTGGCGCCAATGACACACAGGTAAGAATCATGCAATAAGCTGGCTGCCTCCGCTCCTCATCCACAGGAGGAGAGAGGGCTTCTCACTTGCTGGGGGATGCAGGCACCTGCGGGCATCAATCACCCTGGAGAAGAGAGGGGAGGAGAGGCCACACGCCCATGCAAAATGACTCTCTGCAGCCCTAATGAAGGCCGGCGATGGATGGTGGCCTGGGCTCGTTAATCAGAGGGAACATGCTGCCGTCTGCCTCTCCTTCCAGCCCTCCTGTGCCCGCATCCTGGATTGATCTGTGGCACAGTAACTCTCAGATGTCACTGTCCCCTTCCAGGGGACACCAGGGGGAGGAGGGCTTTAGTAGGGGCTTGGGAGATGTGCCAGAGAAGGAGAGTGGGGGCTGGCAGGCAGGCCCTGGCCTTCTCCTGGACATACCCTGGACCAGCCTGGGGCTGATGACTCCCGAGGGGCCCCCAGAGCTGACACACCCCCTTGGGGCCTCTCACAGAGTGCCTCCCACCAGATGCACAGACATCCTCTCCCAGGGGTCTGTACCCTTGGCATGGCCATGGAGGGCTGCGGCCCCACGGCACTACTCTCCTGGCCTCCAGCCTTCATGCCCACCTTCCTCTCTCCAGAGGGCCAGACTCCATCAGAAACGGGCATGGAGTGGCCACTCTAGTGTTGCCCACCCCAGGAGTGTGGGCAGAGAGGGCCCAGGCTCTCATCACATGCTGACGGCAGGGCCAGGCCTACTCCTCAGGTCTGCCGTCTCCTGGTCTGTTCCCTCTGACAAACTGATGTGGAGTTGGCCACCCTTCTGCTCATCTCACTTCAGCTGCTTATTACATGGAAACAACTGTATGAAATGTCTCCTCTGCAGCTGAGGGCGCTGTCCTAACGCCTGGGTGTGTGTGGGAGGGCATCTGGGTTGTGATGTGGCATCTGTCCAGTCCCCAAAGCCTGACAGCTCTCAGAGGGTGACAGCCCCTGCCCTGGGAGGTTTCAGGCCCCAGACCCACCTGCCCTCCCTTTCTGGGCAGAGGGCAGCTCAGGCATTCCTGGCCAGAGCAGGTGGGGAGCGGGACTCCGGCTACCAGGCCTGCCAGCCCCCAGCTGGGGCAAGCCAGCAGGAGCCCTCTAAGGCTAACGAGGGAGCCTCAAATTCTCTAGAGATGTTTCTGTATGAAGGCATTCACTGTGGGGAGGACACTAATGGCATCAAGACCGTTTGGGGTCTCAGGAAACGCTGGGTGCCGGGGGCCAGTCAAGTCTATTGACTGGAAAACACGAATACAATAGAAGCATTCCCGGGGCGCTCCTCGGCCGTCTTGGCAATGACAGAGGGTCCTTAGGAGCAGGACGGACAGGCAGGGAGGATGGGCTCCCTGACAAGGAGAGGCACAATGGCAAAAGGTCAACTGCCAATGCCAGGAGGCATTGTGAGTTACAAGGGCAGCACCAGAGGGGCTGTGGGCACCACCCCACTGACCACCACACCCACTCAGCTAGAAGAGGCCAGAATTACAATCTCACAGACCAGAGGGAGCCTGGCAGGTTCCTACCTGGCTCTGCTACTGGTGTTCCTATCACCACCTCACAGATGACGGTGTTCATACAGTACAGGAGGGTGGGTTCAGAGCCCAGGACAGACAGACCATCACAAGCATTCAAAATCCATCCAACAGATCAGGGGAAATGACAAAAGGCAGAGAGTGACTGAGGCTGCTCTGAGGGTGCAAGGGGAGCGGTGGGGTAGAATGCGGGCTTCAATCACCAGGGAGGCCCCTGCAGGAAGCATGATGGGGCCTCCACCTTGAAGCCTGCGGCCTGTGAACTTGGGGTCTGATTCATAGAGCAGGGCTGGCACACGGGTGAGGCACAGAAGGTCCACAGAGGAGACTGACATCACTCACAGAGCCTAAAGGACACGGGTCAGGGACTCTCCTGAGAAGGAGCCCAGAATGCAGGCCCTACAGAGCTGGGGTACCAGTGGCGTGTGGGCTACACCCTCAGAGTGGGAGGAGAGCATGGCTGGGTGATCAGGCAGGCCTCCACAGAGGGTGCTAAGGACTGTGGCCAAGCCTCAGAGAAATGGACACATGTGGTAGGGTGGAGGCTCGGTATGATGAGGACAGACTCTCTTTTAGAGGCTCCTGCCTGAGAGGAAGCAGAAGCACAACCCCTGTCTCCTGACCGAGGGCCATGGGGGCCCCTGGAAATCGCCTCCTCCTCCTCAGGGGCAGAAGGTTACAGGGAAGGCTGTTCGTGGACTTGGCCTTGCACTCTCCCTGATGGCGTGAGGCAAAAGTATTGTGACTCTCCACTGTGGTTTTTTGGACAAAAGAACAGATTGAAAAATCAAGTCTGCATTTCTCCTCCTTTTGAACTGAAAAAAGATTAAGTTCAGTGACACAAGACCTGGAGCTCTGCTCCCTGTCTTCCAGCCTGCACCTGATGACCAGCCCTGCCCACTCACTCCACTTCCTGCCTACCCAAAGGCAACCGGAGACTAGGCCCAAATCTGGGCGCCACTCTCAATTCAGAACCTCTCAAAGTGGGCTTCCCTGATGGCTCAGATAGTAAAGAATCTGCCTGCAACACAAGAGACCCAAGTTTGATCCCTGGGTCAGAAAGATCCTTTGCAGAAGGGAATGGCTACACATTCCAGTATTCTTGCCTGGAGAATTCCAGGGACAGAGGAGCCTGGCAGGCTACAGTCCATGTGGTCACAAAGAGCTGGACACGACTGAGTGACCAACACACACGCGCACACACGGTTTGAAAAGCTCCAGAGACGTGCTGCCCCCCTCCTCCTCAGCTGCAGGCTCTGATCCAGCACTCTGACCAGTTGGTCACTCAGTCTTTTTGCTTGCATACCACCCAAGAGGAGGCACTCACTACCTGCCCAGCTGGGCCATTTTCTTGTCAGAAATCTGCCTCCTGGGATTTCCTTTCTTCAACACTTGCTGTGCCCTAAAAGGGTCCCCACAGAGCCAATTGCTCCCCTTTCTCCATGGCAGCCCTTCCGAGTTTTCTCTCTCCCAGTCCCATGCTCTTGGCTCCATCAGCTCTCCTTCCAGCCCCCACCACCTCTGACAGATCTGAACATCACATGAGAGGGAAGGGGGCTGTCACCACCCTGCTGGGCACATCCTACTTCTCTCTTCATCTCCCTGTAGATCCCCTTGCCAAGCATGGGGATGTAGGTCCCCTCCCCACCAAGCATGCCAGGGTCTTCTTAGGAGAAACAAGCCTCCTCGGAGCTCTTAACTCATTGCCAGTGCCCCTTCCTGGCCCTCACCTCCCTCCTCCTGTTCCCTCTACCCACTCCCTTTTTGTGCTGTTGTTGCTGCTTAATAGGGTGTTTCTGGGATGAATAGTGTTTTCAGCTCCGGCTGGGAATACATCCGGCCTTTCCCAGCCCCGCCCCTGTCCTCATGGAGCTGGTGAAGGTCTAAGGAGAGCTGGACCCAGACAATGGGCCAGCAGACTCACTTGAGAACTCACAAAAGCCCCATTTCCCTCCATGTAGCAGAGTGACAGGCACAGTGAACAAACCCCTGCCTGCATGCCGCCCACATGGGGTGCTGTGGGGGCTTGGGGCCCCTGAGCAGACAGGCTGGAGCTCTTGGGCTCTGGCCCTGAAAGAGAGCCAACATGAAGGGTTGGAATTCACAGAGCTGCAGATTCCCAGGGGCTTGGCATAGTCCTCGCCTCATGCAGTCACTGGGACCACCAGCACCTCCAACCTGGACACGCTAGGGCCTCTGGGTGCACACGCAGAAGGGCTTTCTCCCATGTTTAGATTCTGGGAGACGAGGGCTTGTAAAAAGGAAGACAGGATATGAAGCTCCCTGCACGCCAGGCTTCCTGCGGGTGGGCATGTGCCTGGAGAGGCAGACATGCAACACTGGCCCCTATGCACCTGCTGTGAGGACAGGTGAATGGGTCAGTGACTGAATCTGTGAGGGGATGAGACCCTAGTGGGGGTGCCAGCTCTGGCCTCCAGCATCTCAGGGGAGGAAGCTTACCTGGAACACACTGGTCCTTAACTCTGCACCAGGAGACCCTACCTTTAAGGGCAGCAACATGTAAACCCTGGCACGTGGGAGGGGAGAACCCAGGTAAGGCAGATTCGCACATGGACGACTACCCCTCGCCTCCATGTACACTGGACCAGTGAAATGTGGACCGATTCCAAGACTCTTATTAATTTTTAAGTTGAGTAATGCAACCAAGGATACATTCTTTATTGTAAAATGTCTATTCTCTTTGCCTTCTCTTGATATCCATCACCAGTACAACCGGCTGGGTTTCATGGGAAGGAGACAGGATCCACCTTCTCCCTGCTTCATTAAGAGTCACTCTAATGGACATAACATAGTGATGATAAATGGCAAATAGCAAACAGCTGTGTCCCTTTGGCAGGTCCACTGGTGCTGTGATTCAAATTCACATCTCAGCAAACTGACTGGAACTTCACTCTACAATAGTCACAACTCCGTGTTAACTTTGGGAATGGCTAGAGACAATGAACCATGTTTTCTTTATGCTTCACTAAGATCCTTGGGCTTGCCTCCCCAAACTTTGGAGAAATTATGCCCAGTGTTATTTACCAGCAGAGGAAAACACACACCTACCTCCTTCAGAGGCCCCTTACCTTGTCAGCCACGCTGTAGCTAGGAGAGCACTGGAGTTGAAGTCACAAGACATGGGTTCTAACCCAGGTTGTGTACGTAAGACCAGTGTGGCCTGGGCAACTCACAAATTCTGAGCCCCATATTTCTCACAGGGAACATGGGTGCAAATACTTGTTTCTCAAGGAAATAGGAAGATCAAATGAAATGTGATTTGTAGTCTATTATTGTACTTAATCTATAATAGTCACTCATCAATAATACCTATTATTATTTCTAAACAGCTGGATAAAAAATATGCTTTTTTGAAGGATATAACTCAAGATTTCTTTTCTTTTTTTTTGGCATGTGGATGGCTGGTTGGTTATTTTAGCACCATTTGTGGAAGACACTATCTTTTGTTTCATTGTATTACTTTCACTCCTTACTTACAAATCCTAAAAGATGATGCTGTTAAAGTGATGCACTCAAAATGACAGCAAACTTGGAAAACTCAGCAGTGGCCACAGGACTGGAAAAGGTCAGTTTTCATTCCAATCCCCAAAAATGTTAAATTCATTCCAATCCCAAAGAATATTCAAACTACAGCACAATTGCACTTATTTCACATGCTAGCTCAAAATCCTTGAAAGTTGCACTTTGACAGTATGTGAACTGAGAATTTCCAGATATTCAAGCTGGATTTAGAAAAGACAAAGGAACCAAAGATCAAGTTACCAAGGTCTGCTAGATTACAGAAAAATCAAGAGAATGTTAGAAAAACATCTACTTCTACTTCATTGACTACACAAAAGCCTTTGACTCTGTGGATCACAACAAACTGTGGAAGATTCTTAAAGAGATGGGAATAGCAGACCACCTTACCTGCTTCCTGAGAAACCTGTATGCAGGTCAAGAAGCAATAGAATCAGACATAGACCAACTGACTGGTTCAAAGTTGCGAAAGTAGTATGTCAAGACTGTATATTGTCACCCTACTTATTCAATTTATATGCAGAGTACATCATGAGAAATGCTGGGCTAGATGAAGCTCAAGGTAGAATCAAGATTTCCAGGAGAAATATTAATAACCTCAGATATGCAGATGATACCACCCTAATGGCAGAAAGTGAAGAGGAACTAAGAGAGCCTCTTGATGAAGGTAAAAGAGGAGAGTGAAAAAGCTGGCTTAAAACTCAACATTCAAAGAACAAAGATCATGGCATCTGGTCCCATCACTTCATGGCAAATAGATGGGGAAACAGTGGAAACAGTGACAGACTTTATCTTCTTGGGCTCCAAAATCACTGATGATGGTGACTGCAGCCATGAAATTAAAAGATGCTTGCTCCTTGGAAGAAAAGGTATGACAAACCTAGACAGCATATTAAAAAGCAGAGCCATCACTTTACTCACAAAGGTCCGTCTAGTCAAAGCTATGATTTTTCCAGTAGCCAGTTGGACCATAAACAAGGCTGAGTGTCGAAGAATTGATGCTTTCAGACTGTGGTGCTGGAGAAGACTCTTGAGAGTCCTTTAGACAGAAAGGAGATCCAACCAGTCAATCCTAAAGGAAATCAACCTCAAATATTCATTGGAAGGATTGATGCTGATGCTGAAGCTCCAATACTTTGGCTACCTGATGCAGAGCTGACTCATCGGAAAAGACCCCTATGCTGGGAAAGATTGAAGGCAGGATGAGAAGGGAATAGCAGAAGATGAGATGGTTGGGGTTGCGAAGAATCAGACACAACTGAGCAACTGAACAACAAAATTATTTTCACTCTTTATCAAAGATCAGTTGACCAGTGTTATGTAGGTCTACTTCTAGGCTCTCTATTCTTTTTGTAAATACCACACTGTCTTGATTACTGTAGCTTCACAGTAAGTCTTGAAGTTAGGTAGAGTCAATCCTCCAATTTTGTTCTCCTTCAATACTGTGTTAGCTATTCTGAGTATTTTGCCTCTCCCTATAAACTTTATAATCAGTTTGTCAATATCCACAAAATTTTTCCTGAGATCTTGATTACGATTACATTGACTCTATGATCAAGTTGTGAAGAACGACATCTCAGAAATACAGTCTTCCTATGCATGAACATGGAATATCTCTCCATTTATTTAGTTCTTCAGTCCTTCCTTGAATTGATTCATCAGTTTTATAGTTTTTCCTTCTACAGATATTATACATATTTTGTTGGATTTATAACTACTGCATTTTGGGGAGTGCCAATGCATGCATATTATTAATAGTCCTTGGCTAGCCCTTGTTGTTATTGTTCAGTCACTCAATTGTGACTCCATGGACTGCAGCACACCAAGCTTCCCTGTCTTTCACCATCTCACACTCATGTCCATTGAGTCGGTGATGCCATCCAACCATCTCATCCTCTGTTATCCCCTTCTCCTTCTGCCTTCAATCTTTCCCAGCATCAGGGTTTTTCCTAATGAGTCGGCTCTTCACATCAGGTGGACAAAGTATTGGAGCTTCAGCTCCAGCATCAGTCCTTCCAATGAATATTCAGGATTGATTTCCTTTAGGATTGACTGGTGTGATCTCCTTACAGTCCAAGGGACTCTCAAGAGTCTTCTCTAGCACCACTTCGGGTCTATATAAAAGTTTTCACAGATATCATCACATTTCAACTACAAGATAAGCATTAGACCTACATAAACTCTCTGAACCCCAGTTTGAGATCTTACTACACAAACTGGATGTAATATCATCAGACAAATGAGTCTTGGCTTGCATTCTCCTAGACCTATACAGACAATACATATCTTTGTTAGGAGAAGCACAGCTTTAGGAGCACAGCTTAAGGTGTACCCAGGGGTACACCCTCCTAGTTGGCCTTAGTTTATCACTGGCCCTCTGCAGTGGTGCTGCTAGGATGTGCACTGCATAGCCTACACTGGCAGCTGGAAACTTCCTATAAAAGACCAGATAGTAACTATATACAGCTTCATGGGCTACAAGGTCTCTGTTCTAGCTGTTCAACTTTGCCTGATAATAGGCTACAGGCTATTGTTTGTCCACTCCTTGTCTAGACAGGCAAGGGCTCTGGCACGGACAAATGTGCCTACAACACTCGTTCAGTGATATTTACATTTTTCTTGTAATTTTTCCTCAACAAATTCATTATTTAGCATATAATAATAACATATCCTTCTAGCCATCGGTAGGTAGCCTTCTAGCCACCTACAAATTTCCACATTTAGAACACCAGAAAGATGCCAGCTGGGGCCCTAGGAATGTTTGTGAATGAAAAAATAAATAAATAAGCTTTATATTCCTGGGTAATTTTAGCAAAGTGGCCCAATTCTGGCTTGTGATGATGTCCTCTTAGGCTAACTGGTTTCTACCAGATTTGAGAAGGTATTTGAGTCCTTCCTGGGCTTCCCAGGTAGCACCAGTGGTAAAGTATTCATCTGCCAGTGCAGGAGACGTGAGAGACACAGGTTCAATCCCTGGGTCAGGAAGACCCCCTAGAGGAGGGCATGGCAACCCACTCCAGTATTCTTGCCTGGAGAATCCCATGGACAAAGAAGCCTGGTGGACTACAGTCCACAGGTTGCAAAGAGTCAGATATGACTGAAGTGACTTAGCACGCAGGCACACTGAGTCCTTCCTAGAAGATCTGAAGGGAAACTGGAGAAACATGGGCAGCATAAGCCTCATTCACCACTAAGGAATTTGCAGAGGAATGTGTAAAATTAGTGTGTTTGTCAGTGGGGAGTCTGTGAACCTGGCACATAATGAAAATTTGTCATCACAAGGAGCACTCTTAAGGGCCCTGAGCTCAGGGAAGAGTCTCCCCTGGTCTGATGGGGCCACAATCAGGGGAATGATGAAGGAGAAGGAGAAAATGCAGCACAGGTCAACCAGGTGGTGGAAGCAGAGAAGCCAGCAGGTGGTCCAAGGGGACTTCAGAAGGGAAGACAACAGCAAGATGCTCTCTCAAAAGAGGCCAAGATCTACCTGCCCAGAGATGACGGAAGGGTGGCAGGGCTCCAAAGCCTTGAGGGCAGCTGGGGGGAAATGGACACAGCAAGGCCCCGGTCACCACCAAGCAGAAATATCACTGAGGCCAGGCTTGGTCAGACCTTACAAGCAAAGGAGTACTGGGATCATCAGGGTCACGCCTCAGAGCCTCCAGCGTAAGACACAGCTGTAACTAGCACTCTGATGGCAGTTTCCCAGAGCTCCCTCCAAACTCCTCCCACAGTGAAGGGAATCTGGGGAGTCCACAAAGGTCAGATAACAGCCAGTGAGATGCTCAGGCTGAGGCTGCTCCCTCTCCACACCTGGCTCATGTTATTGTGAACGGCTGTAATGCATGATGGCAGGGGCTCCTGGGTGAGAAGGCTGGACCCCCTACCACACCTCCAGTGCAGAGGAGCAAGGGAGGAGCACAGTGCATTGAGCTCTGTTCCCCAAAAGATACATCCAAGCCCTGTCCCACAGTGCCTGTGAATGCGGCCCTACTTACTGATGTAATTAAGGATCTCAAGCTGAGATCATTCTGGATTTAAGGTGGGCCTTCAATCCAATGCCTTGTGTTCTTAGAAAAGAAAGGCCTAACACAGAGAGATACATGTGAGGACAGATGCAGACCCTGAATTTCTGCATCTGTAACTAAGGAACACCAAGGATCAGCACCGACAGAAGCTGGGAGAGTCTTGAATCAGCTTCTCCCTCAGAATCTCCAGATGGAAGTACCCCGCAGACACTGAAGTTTCGGACTTCTGGTCTCCAGAAGAGTGAGAGAATAAATTTCTATTATTTTAAGTCCCTCAGTTTTTGGTTTTGTGCGTTCACTTTTTTCCTTCTATTGCTTGTTTTTTCTTTCACAGAAGTTCCTTTGTTGTTATGGTTCAGTTGCTCAGTCATGTCCGACTCTTTGAGACCCCACGGACTGTAGCACACCAGGCTTACTATCCCTCACTATTTCAAATTCATGTTTATTGAGTCAATGATGCTATCCAACTATCTCATCCTCTGTCACCCTTTTTTCCTCCTGCCTTCAATCTTCCCCAGCATCAGTGTCTTTTCCAGTGAGTTGGCTCTTTGAATCAGGTGGCCAAAGTATTGGAGTTTCAGCAACAGCATCAGTCCTTCTAATGAATATTCATGGTTGATTTCCTTTAGGATTGACTGGTTTGATCGCTTTGGTGTCCAAGGGACTCTCAAGAGTCTTCTCCAACACTATAGTCTGAAAGCATCAATTCTTCGGTGCTCAGCCTTCCTTATGGTCCAAATCTCACATCCATATATGACTACTGGAAAAACCATAGCTTTGACGAGATGGATCTTTATGGGCAAAGTAATGTCTCTGCTTTTTAATATACTGTCTAGGTCGGTCATAGCTTTCCTTCCAAGGAGCAAGCATCTTTTAATTTCAAGCATCTTTTAATTGCAGTCACCATCTTCAGTGATTTTTGGAGCCCAAGAAAATAAAGTGAGTCAGTGTTTTCATTTTTCCCCCATCTGTTTGTCATGAAGTGATGGGACCAGATGCCACGATCTTTGTTTTTTGAATGTTGAATTTTAAGCCAGCTTTGTCATTCTCCTTTTTGACCTTCATCAAGAGGCTCTTAGTTCCTCTTGGCTTTCTGCCATGGGGTGGTGTCATCTGCATATTAAGGTTATTGATATTTCTCCCTGCAATCTTGATTCTAGCTTGAACTTCATCAAGCTTGGCATTTCACATGATGTCCTCTGCATTTAAGTTGAATAATCAGGGTGACAATATACAGCCTTGACAAATTCCTTTCCCAATTTGGAACCAGTCTGTTGTTCCATGTCTGGTTCTAACTGCTGCTTCTTGACCTGCATACAGGTTTCTCAGGAGGCAGGTAAGGTAGTTTGGTATTCTCATCCTTTTAAGAATTTTCCAGTTTGGTGTGTGTGTGTGTGTGTGTGTGTGTGTATGTGTGTGTGTGTGTGTGTGTATGTGTGTGTTTTCTTTCATAGAAGTTTCTAGGAAGCTAATTCATCTGGGAATGGCATGTCCCTCTGTGATCCCAGGGGCATGGTCTGTCTTGTCTGCCCTCTGTCCTCAGCCCCAGGCTCACTGTAAATATACTGCTTGCTCTGGGCTTGGATGGTCTGGACCACTGAGGCCCTGAGCTGGCTGACAGGTGAGCCCTAGGCCTGAGGGTGAGACGAGGAGTGAGTGGTCAGCCAGCCGAGATGAAGGCCTGAAGACTGTGAGTTTCTCTGCCTTGGCTTGGGAAGTCCTGAGCTCAAGGGTGCTGGAGCAGTGGAGGAAACGTGGCAGAGGGTCAAGGGTCTATTGGGCTCTGGGCAGGAGAAAAGAGCCCTGGGTGGTCAGGAAAGCTTCCTGCAAGAGGCAGACGATGGGCAGCTTGGTTTATGCAAAGGATTTGGATGGGAAGAGACATGAAAGGATGGAGGGTTTGGAGCCATTTCCCAAAGGGTCATGTTTGGAACTGGGGAAAGAGAATACACGTTCCAGGAGGAAATGGATAGTGTGGTCCAATCAGGGAAGTTAGTGAAGCAGCCAGCACTGTTACTGCAAGACTCTTCAGAGTGGGGGTGAAGGGGTGAGCTGAGAAGGGGCCCCAGGGACAAAAACAATTCTCAAAGCTGCCCCTGGACAAGCACTCTGGCCGCCTAGGTGAGGGACAGTAAATGGATATGAGAGTGTGGCCATGTCAGGGCCAGGCTGGTGTTGCCTGGTAGGACCACCCTCTCCATTCTCAGCCTTCCTCCCACATCACTCAGGAGCTGGGCATGATACCGGAGGTGAGGGGAGCCCAGGTCTGGGATGGAGGCATCTCAAATAAGACCCTAGGGTAGCAAAGGACCCCTCCCAAACAAACACAAGCAACTCCGTCTTTTCTAGTCAGGAGGAAAACTTCCTAATTAGGAAGGAAGGCAAGATGACGGGCACAGACTGTGTTTATCTTAATTTTATATCCTTTACGATGAGTTTAATGACAATGTTTCACTTAGGCACAACTACCATTCCCCTGAAGAGCACGCTGATCCTGATTTGGTTCATTCACAGCTCACTCCTGGGTGGAATCCCTGCCCCAGCTCCCCAAACTATGCTCATTTCAAGAAGGGGCAACAAGAAGTGGAGAGGGAGGGAAGCAGCCCCTGCCTGGGGCAGCCCCCTCACTACACCTGAGCCCACCCCAAACCAGCTTGCCATTTATCCCCCAGGGAGTACACAGCTCAATGTGGGCCCCAGGCCATTCTAACCAGTCCTGTAAATCCACCCACCACACGATTTGCATCCTCTTTGCATCCACCTATGACCAACATAGACAGCATATTAAAAAGCAGAGACATTATCTTGCCAACAAAGGTCTATCTAGTCAAAGCTTTGTTTTTTACAGTAGTCATGTATGGATGTGAGAGTTGGACTATAAAGAAAGCTGAGCACCGAAGAATTGATGCTTTTGAACTCTGGTGTTGGAGAAGACTCTTGAGAGTCCCTTGGACTGCAAGGAGATCAAACCAATCAATCCTAAAGGAAATCAGTCCTGAATATTCATTGGAAGGACTGGTGCTAAAGCTGAAACTCCAATACTTTGGCCACCTGATGAGAAGAACTGACTCATTTGAAAAGACCCTGATGCTGGGGAAGATTGAAGGCAGGAGGAGAAGGGGATGACAGAAGATGAGATGGTTGGATGGCATCACCGACTCAATGGACATGAATTTGAGTAAGCTCCAGGAGTTGGTGATGGACAGGGAAGCCTAGCATATTGCAGTCCATGGGGTCGCAAAGAGTCGGACATGATTGAGTGACTGAACTGAACTGAACTGAAGCATCTTTACCCAGCAGCAGTCTCTAGAGCCAGGCTGAAAGAAACTGAAAGTGTTAGTCACTCAGTCATGTCTGACTCTTTGTGATCCTCTTTGTGAGCTTTACCAGGCTCCTCTGTCCATGGAATTCTCTAGGCAAGAATACTAGAGTGGGTTGCCATTCCCTTCTTCAGGGGATCTTTCCAAATCAGGGATCGAACCCGGATCTCTGGCAATGCAGGCAGATTCTTTACCACTGAGCCACCTGCGAAGCATCTGAGCTGATGGATAAAGCTTGTGCATTTCCCAAAGCAGAAAAATCACCCTCCTACCTCGGTCTGCAGGGGCTAAGCGATCAGGAATACGCAGGGTGACAACAGGAATGTTAGATGTCATGGAGGGTAGAGGGTGACCGGAAGACCATGAGGAGGGTGAAGTGGGGCAGTGCCTGCGGTGGGCACAACCACTCTGGGAAGCCCAAAGATGGTGTAAACGTGCAGATGAAAAGTGTTAGCTTGCAGGAGAAGCTCATGGGCCCCCTCCATCCACTGCTGCAAAGAGGAGGCTGATTCCTGGTGGCTTCTCAACCTCCTCCATCTCAACTTACTAGAGGATCTGGAAAGGTGCCCTCCCAAGGGAGGCACCTTTCTGAAGCTATCTGAGGGCAGGGCAGACCCTTCTGATGGACCAGCCCACCTGCCCACCACCCCACCGCTACCATCCACCTTCCCGTGGCCTGAGGGAGTGCCTGGTGATCAAATACATAGCTGCCCCTCCCCACCCCCATTACCCTTGCAGATCCGGCTGCTGTGGAGACAGATCACTTGTCTTTCAAAGTGCAGCTGTGTGACAGGCAATCCAACACCCGCCACCAGGCACAAAGCCTCCCGCCCCCACAGTCCCAGGTTAGAACTGAGAGGAGCCAGAGAGAGGCTCAGCTGACCAAGACAAGCAACTTTTAGTCAGAAATAAATCTCCTTCAGGCTAGCAAATCTTGAGCAACTTACACAAACACTATATTCAGATACTTTAAGGCAATGTTTCCAGTCTGTGTCCTCGAAGTCACATCCGATGTCATCCATGACCACCTCACAGTGGTGATCAGCTACAAAATTCATCTCCTCCCTCCCATGCTTGGGACCCACAGATGCTAGCTTCAGTTTGTACCCTCAAATCTCTCTGCCACAGCCCCTCCATCTGGAGGGACCTCTCCAACCATGAACTACTCTCCCGCCTCCTGCAAAGAGACTCTGAAACAACCCCTAGCAAGTGCAAAGGCCTGACAACCTGGACTCTCCTCCGGAAGATTTCTGCGGGGATGTTAGCCCACAAAGCTCATTCACTTCCCAAAGCCCCCGCCTTCCTACCCCCTCCCCACCCCTGCAGCTGCCTTCTTGCACAAACTGTCTCAGTAAGATGAAAAGGACTGCGTCCACACAGAAGAGAATATTTTGAACAGAGAATTAACAGCAAATTAAATTGGTTTCATTGTACTCATTCATGCACAAAATGAGAGTGGGTGTTAAACAGAGAAAAGCCAAACAGGCGATGCATCGCAATAATCAGGGAGCAGAATCCTGCTGCAGAGGCGGTGACAGAGGGGAGGAGACCAGGCAGGCAGAAGGGCTCCTGACCAGTCCCGAGCTGGGCCGTCCCTCTTCCGGTGCTGGGATGCTTCCTCTCCAAGGCGAAACTGGGAGGTCTGTGAGGCTCCTTCCAGCTGCAGCCAGTCCATCACAGGTGGACATAGCCTCCTGAAAATGGCCCTGCTGACTCCCCCTCCTTGGAGAACTGCGCTGGCTCCCCGAGCAGGAACACTGCCTCTGCATTCCATCCAAAATGGTCCAGCAGCAACCAATTAGGGCCCTGGTTCTCCCCTCCTTTTCTCCTCAGGCGTGTCTGGCCGCGCTGGGGTGGAGGTGGAACTGCTCAGCACAGGAGTAGCGGGCAAGCCCATCGGTCTCCTGGGGATTCTTCAGGACCCGGGGTGAGCAGCAACACAATGATAACCAGCTTAAGAACATGGAACAATTTTAAACAACCCCACAAATCTCTTTTCGGCCAGCTCTACCTGGTTAATCTATCATCTGATTTTCTCATCTCTGGTGGGTGCCTGGGCCCCTCCCTTTACAGAGACCTCCCTAGAAATAAACCTGGTAAAAGTGCATGCTGCCTGGGCTAGATGGGAGGGCAGTGCCCAGGAGCGGGCAGGTAGGGTCCCCTCCAGCCCCCAGGACCTTCTGAGAAGGGGATTCTCAGGAAGGGCAGCCATGGTCCCAGGCAAATACACTTTTAATCACAAGGGATGCTGCTAAACGTGCTAATATTTACCTGCATGCTGATGCACACCAGGCCCTGGGGCAAGCTGTGGTTTCTCTCTGGCCAGACTGCTACAGAGGGCAGAGGGGGTACAAGAAGCCCCCCACCTTCTCCCCTCCCCTCCCAGTGCCAATAGGACCCACCTCGACAGCCAGACTCATGAGCTGCAGGGGTACCTGGGATTCGGGATCCCAGACTGTAGCCCTGAACCAGCTGCTGAGTGCCTCACCTGCCTTAACCACTCCCACAAGGCATGTTGTCAACCCACCTTGGCACAGAGCAGCCCAGAACTCAGGCAGAGTGCCTGTACTTCTATTCTTTTTTTAATACATAAAAGAAGATGAAAGAAAAAATTAAGTTTTAGTCATATGGAATATACAGACAGACCCTGATGGTCATGGTCAGGGTCCCATGGTGGGTGCAGCTTCTGAGGTGTCCTGGGAGCCTCGTGGGAGGGCAGCACATGGGAGGGGTCCCAGGCACCCTAACTCTGTTCATTTTCAGGGTGATGTACAGGCAACAAGCACTTAGAGCTTATGTGATCTGATTTAGACCAAATCAACCCCAGCAAAAGTGAATAAGTGACTTTATAAGATTCCTGCAAAGAATACACAAGTTGAACCCTCCCAACATCATAAGTGACGTAAGTCCAGGAGCCTAAGAGTGCTGGCACTCGCCTCATCCCTAGTAAGAACTCTTCATCAGCCACACCAAGAGCTAAAAGCTATGACAGTCTAATCGGATCTGACAAGAAATTGGCCAAAAACATCAAATAATCAGGAAGACTATTTGAAATATGGATATGTATCTACTACCATGAATGATGAACCTCTCCCAGACTGTGTACTTTGTCTTGCTGTACCAGCTAATGAGATTAAGAAGCCATTTTAATCATAGCAAGTTAGTTTAAAATATTGCTTATTTCATCTTTATCTGATTTTTAATAATTTTTATTTTATTGCATATATTAAAAATGCACAAAATATATTAGTATAGAAGCACACGTGTTCACTAAATACATGAATATACAAGTACTGGAGTGGGGCTTGGTCTGGGATCTTGGGAGTTTGGAGACTACTCCTGCCCCATCTCTGAGGGTGGCACCACCCACCTGCCAGACTCAACCCCAAACCCTGAATTCCTCCTGGATCTCTGGCTCCCCTATATCTCCTGCATTGTCTAACATCTCATCTCTGTGCTTATTCTCTGAGTACTTCCCAATTAGTCCCCACTGCCATCACCCCACCCAGGCCAACCCCTTCTCTTCTGGACAACACCATCAGCCTACTACAACTGCTATCTCGCACATTTTCTTGCACCTCCCAACTTCATTCTCCATCTTGCAAGACAAGTCAGGCTTCCTAAAATGCAAATCTGATCTTATTACTCTGACCCCTGAAGCTTTCAATCAGTTCCATGGATCTCAGTTGGAAATGTCGAAGCTCCCTTCCCTCCTCCTCCACATTGTCATCATCAACATTATGATCACCAATAGCACCAACTGATTCCTTTCTACCTGCCAGGCACTTGTGCTAAAGGTTTTTCATCCACTGTCTCTTTTAATCTCCACTCTACAGATTAGGCTTAAACGGGCTGAGAGACCACCCAAGTTCGCACAGGGCTGCTCTGCCTCTGCTTCCGGCCCAGTCCTCTTTTACCGTGGTGCTGACCTCGCCACTCATATCCCAGCCTCTCAGAGCTGCTCAGTTCTAACATGTCCTCTCTGACGCCCAAGCCTCAATTCAGGATTCCCTTCCCTCCCCTCCCTTCCCTGGGTGACTCTTCTGACCCAGCTAGCTTTAGCTCAGATGCTGCAATCAATGACATGTCCTCCCCAGGGAGGCCACGGCCACCAACAGCTGCCAAACCAGCCCGGAAAAGCCTATGCAGAAACCAAATTAAACCCAAGCCTGTCCAGACCAATAGGTTTGACTCTCGGTTTACAGGATGTTCAGGGGACCAAGCAACATGCTAAGCGACACCATGGGGATTTGATCAGCAAAATCCAGACTCTGCATAACTCTATAGGACATGTAATCTAGTTCATTCAACAAATAATTCATGGGAAAATGCAAAGGATTAGAAGAGACCTGAGAGATGAGTCAACCAGACATAATGTGTGGATCTTGAATAAACCAACTGTAAAAACATTTATGAGACACACAGGTACTCTGAACACTGACTGTCCATTCAGTAACACTAAGGAACCAGTGCTGATTTTTTTAGGGGTGATAATGGTGTTGTGGCTATGCTACAGAATGAACATATGCACATATTTATGTAAAAATGTAAATTATATTTATATTAAAATTATGAAAAATAAGATGAAAAGATGAAAGCTTTTTAAAAAGCAGATTGTCTTCCCAGCCCACTCTGATGAATGAGATACTTGTACAAACTTTCAAAGAATTCTGGAAATTGCCCATCAGACTAATCATCATACTTTATAGGAATGATTTCATTAAGTCATTACAGTCCTTCTTCCCCATGTCACTACAGTCAGGAGCTTTGTGAGGGTGGAAAAGTGTCTTTTGGTTAGTGTTGGGCAGACACAGCCCCTCAACACCTACACACACTGGCAAGTACCTCTGCCAACACACAAACACATCTGCTCCCACATGCCTGCCCACGTCTGCCCCCACCTCCCGGGCCCCATGAGCCCAGATCCTTCCCCTAGAGGCTCCAGGACATCCTGGTGGCCCCCAGTCCAGGTCACATCAGGGTGTGCTTGAAATGTCCTGATTCCTCAGGTTCCCCTCCAAACACTCCTGCTTCCTATAACCCACCACACACCCACCCCAGCCAAAGCCTTCTTCCTTAACTGCCACTTTCACCCTGACTCTTCTGGCTCAAAATTCTTCTTAGGGTATTATCTTCACTCTACTTTAAAAAGTGAGCAGCCAGGAAGTACATGTACTATGCGAGGCCACCTAGAAGGCCTAAAGACGTAAGATGTATGATGCTCGCTCCCAAAGGCCTCGGCTTCTCAGCCCGGATGAGTTCAGTTATGTCCACCACATCTGAGCACCTGCTTCACGCTATACCTGCATCACCTCACATGATTCTCACAGCAGCTTATGCAACAGGCTCTACAGAAAGAGAAACTGAGGCTCAAAGAAGATGAAACCTCATGATACACTGCACCCAAAATCTTATACCAACCAAGGTCCTGTCTTACTGCCCTGTCCATTCACCTTGATGGTTTTATCAGCTTAGAAACCAACCATCTCCTTGACCCGTCCAGCCTCTGTCCTGCACGCCTGCCACTCCTGCCCTGGGGGCACCAAGCTCTGCGTCCACTAGTCTCCCCACCACCTCGCAAACTCACCAGGCGTGGTTGTGAGTCTTGCCATTATTTCACTGTGCCCCTCCCTAGAAAGCCCTTCTCCTCAATAAACTCAAAGTATAGTGTGCGTTTTGGATGGTCAAAAAAATGGGGATGAGATCCATTTTAGCATGTGATAAACACTATCCTTGGAAAGATATTTATTCTGTCTGACAGAAGAGGGGCTTAAGGTAAGGCTTAGCACATGAGCAGGAGTGTGCTAGTCTAAGAAGTGTGGAAGGACACTCTCAGCAAAGAGAAGAGCAAGGGGAAAGGCACTGAAACATTCAAGAGTGAAGTGCTTTGGGGGAAGGGGGAGGTCAGCAAGCTGTCTAGTGCAGAATCCCAGATAGATGGACAAGAGTGAAAGACATCCAGGCCAACCTCAGAAGCAGTCTTGCTCTCTGCCTAGAACATCCAGCAAAAATGTTCCATAAAATAAATCCGAAAAAGAATATGTGTGTGTGTGTGTGTGTGTGTATGTAACTGAATCACATTGCTGTGCATCTGAAACTAACATAACATTGTAAATCAAGTATACTTCAATTAAAAAAAAAAAAAGAGTTCCATAGTCCCTGGGCCCCCATGGCTGAGGATGATGATAAAAATGATGCTGCTGACACTCATGTACCAGGGGTCCACAGTGACGCACCCCTCCCTACTAACTCCTGGGAAGTGTTCTGGATGCACCCCAGGTGATGTGAAGCACCCATGGCCCACCTCTGTCTGCCACTCTACTGACCAGCACCCTGGGAATTAAGAAAAACTCTGCCCCTCCATCCCACTCCCTTGGGGGACCAGCCCAAATCAGAATTCTGTGCATTGCCAGACCTGAGCTCCCAGCCTGTGTGCAGCATACCCAGCACTGCAGGGATTCACTTCAGCCAGGAAGGGAATCATCAAGGTGCTCCCAGGCCTGGAGGCAGCTCTCCCGAGGGTCGGAACCCCCTCCAGGGCTTCTCAGTCGGGAAACAAAATGGCACATGCAAGGGGGTGGGCGTTTCCAGGCCCGAGCAGCAGTTGTTTCCTCAACAAGCAAGCAGACCTCACACAGACCCCACTCTCCTCCACAGATGGGCGCCTGGAAAACACAGAGTCGCTTCCAGACTACAGATTGTGCCGAAGCCCCATATCACCTGCTACATGCAGACTCCACCGTCACTTGTGTGGAGTCTCCTGGGAGTTGGAACATCAGGGCTGGCCTGCTACCAAGCACAGAGAAGCCAGACCACTGCCATGAAGTGAGGCTGACGGCTAGAGGCTGGGGTCAGAGGGAAGGAGGGACCTGTGGAGACAGGCCTGCAGATCCCACCCTCCCAGCTTCTCCCCCGGCCCTGCCATCAGCACTCCTGCCGCATGATCAAGTCATTTTTTTTTCCACCTGAAAACGGGGCTGTTAATGAAGCCCATTTATAGCAAGACACTTGGAGCTATGACACAACTATGAAAATGTAACTGAGAGGAGCTGGACATGCCGTCAAGAAGCTAGGATGACAAACGCACAGCCCAAGCACAGCCACACCTCTCCCCTTGCCCACAACACACACAGCCAGAGACCCAGGATGCTCATCCACCAGGTCACTGTCTTCCTCACCCTAGCCCACCTGGAGGTGCCCCAACGCAATGCCAGTTGGCACACAAGATAACATTGATTTGCCTGCTTGGGACTAAATCAGCAAAGCCTCAAGCCAGGAATCCCGGAGGGATGTTTAATGGTGACATACGTGAGTGTCACAGCCTCAAGCCACAATCCCCAAGTGCTTTTGGGTTCTATGAGAAGAGAAGCTGCCAGTGGAAGGGGCCTCTAAAACCCCTCCCTTCCTCAAGGCATTGAGAGCCAGCTCCTGGAGCAGAAAGAGGTTTCGGCTTGGGCTGTGGGGGGAGGGGGGTTGCAGGGGGGTGAGCAACACCCACACTCGTGCTGGGCCCCCAGACCAGCACCAGGATGTCAGAGCCGACCATTCATCCGTCGTCTCTCGGGTATTTCAGTCACCAGTGCAATGGAAGGGCAAGGGCTGGAAATCTGAGAGCTGGTGGTCAGGGGAGGCCACCCAGAGGATGCCCCTCTGAGTTCTGGATGAGTTGCAGCCCCGAAGAGACCAGTGGGGAAGGCATTCCAGGCAAAGGAAACAGACAGTGCCCAAGCCCGGCAGCCCTATAAACCAAAACCATTCAGGTCACACTGCTTTGCGGGCCTGCAGTCCCAGGGTGACCACGCTCTCCCACGGGGCTGCTGCTGCTCTGACCCTCCTCCCTTTCTTTGCCCCTGGACTAAGTCCCAGGGGTTCAGAGAGTGACTGGGATTGGGGCACTTTCCCCTCGAGATGCTGTGCTCACCACTCCCCAGACCAAAGAGAGGTGGGAATCTTCCAGGCTCCTAAGGATCAGGAATAAAACTGACCAAGAAGAAAACTCTTCTTTAGGAATAAATCTGATGAGGGGACTGGGTGTGCCCTGGGTCTGTCAATTCCAAGGTGGTTGTGAGGAAGGATCAGGGAGAGCCTCATCCCTCACTCTTTCAGGAAAGTTCTCTGGGGCACAGTCTCCCAGCCAAGAACTAGATGGAGCCTGCCTCCTGCCACCCTGGGGGGCCTCAGGACCCTACTTGCACAGCCCAGATGTTTCCCAGGTGATGGGACAGGTGAGGAGGGTGACATTCACCAGAGAGAACTTCTCACCAAGGCTGAGCCTTCCCCATCCTCCCCGTCACTGAGTCAAGACAGCAGGGGCTCTGGTGGAGCCTGCATTCAGATAACCACCTCTGTCAACACCAAACCCACGGTGCTTTCTACTTCTAACTAGTCTGCCTTAGCGGGGCTTCCCTCTGACCCTGACACCCAGTGGAACTGCTCTCAATGAGCAAAGCAATGAGGGTAGAGGGTATGGGGTGGAGGAGGCTGACTTCACAGAGATCTGCCATAGGGACCAGGCTGCATGGGCTGTGATGGAAGGAAACCAGCAAGTCAACTGGCAAGAAGAAGGATGGCCGGTGGCAGGCCAGTGGAGACTGTGGTAACGGCTGCCATCATCACCATGACCATCATAACAACCCCCACCACATCAACTGCTGATGGGCACTTGCAATGTGTCAGGTGTGGTCCTGGCACCTATGCTGATCCTCACAGACTCTGAGGAGGCTCCATGATTGTCTCCCTGTACTGACGGGACAACTCACATCCAGTGGACCAGGTTATGGGAGGGAGAGTGGAAGAGAACTGGCTGAAAAAGCTCAGCATCTGGCAGATGCTAACCAGACCCAGACCTAGCATCTCTGAGATGACTTCTGCGGGGGACAGGCGGGCACAGAGAACCTTCTGAGGTCTGGGTGCTCTGGTATCTCAGTGCTTCTTCCCTGGCCTCAACACACCGCATACCTGACCTGGTGAGCCACTGAGATGCTGCTTTTTCCACATCTCTCCAGTGGTTCCAGAAAGATCCCAGAAAGCCTACAGCTCGCTGTTACTGGCAACATGGAACACAGGAGTTGAAGAGAAGACTCCAGTTCCTTGTTTCTTCCCAACCCCCGCCCCCCACCCATTTTTAAGCCCTGCACACCCATCCTGAAGATGGTTGGCAAAGGCTGCAGAATTTGAGACTTCCTTGGTGGCGCAGCAGATAAGAATCTGCTTGCTAATGTAAGGGCATAGGTTCGACCCCTGGTCTGGGAAGATGCCGCAGGGCAGCTAAGCGCGTGTGCCGCAACTACTGAGGCTGGGCTCTAAGGCCCTTGCAACTACCAAGCCCTCGTGCCAGTACTACTGAAGCCTAGAGCCTGTGATCCATAATGAGAAGCCGCCACAGTGAGAAGTCTGTGTGCCACAATGAAGAGAAGACCCTGCTCGTTGCAACTAGAGAAAGCTCCTGTAAAACAACAAAGACCCACTGCAGCCAACAATTAATTAAAAAAAAAAAACCACTGCAGAAATTGGGGTCAAAAAGAAAGGTAGAGGGTGACTTTATGGAGGGACCCATGCACCTTTTATCTGGGGTCTGAACTGTACTCACGGCCCCAGGCCAGCCCATCTGTTCACAGTGCAAAAGATAAAGGTAGTGTGCTTTCCTATTATTACACACCTTCTCCAGTAGTTTAAACCTCAATAGAAACTTCAGCTGCCCTCTTAACATTCGGTGGCTTTTCCTCTTAGAGCTTATAAACAGCAAGTTCACTTCTGCTTACAAGAGCACTAGAAAGATATTTGAGCATGTACAACAGGAAACGCACATGTTTTCATATTCCATATCTGCACACAAAAGGTCCTGGCACCGTAGCTTTCTTTTCAGCTTCTTCCAAGCCTAGAAAATTTCCACTTCAAAGCTGCAACTTTCTTATTTCCTTTGTGGAAAAATGCATTGGTAACAGTCAGAGATGAGTCGTTCCAAGCTCAGCCTCTGCCACACATGATCACAGTTTCGACTCACCAGCATGCCCCTTCTGCGCTTGACACCACAGCCATGACTGTGTCCACTCAGACCCTGATTCTCTGTCACTGGGAAAAACGTTTAATTCACCAGCCACCCAGTGGGCCATCAAATGCAGAGTGAGAAGACAAGATAGAAGTGGTTTTAATCTCTGTGGATGTCAATTCCTGGGGGGCAAGCTTGGCAGGAAAAGCAAGATTGCCCCACAGGGCCACAGGGAAGGAGGAGGGCAAGCAGAGGGCTTTAGAGCTTTCCCAATACTGACTCCTATTTTGCAATAATTTCTTTTAAATGATACCTTTTAAGCTGCAAATCTCCGGAAGAAAGGGGAATGGTTATTAAAGCAGAAGATCTGGCCACACATTAAAGACTAGAAAGCCTGTTTCCGTGCCCAAGGCTGGAGGCTGTCACTCCCTTCAGATGCTGAAGATTTACTGAACTCCAACAAGAAAGAGAGGCCCTCGCATAACAGTTCCTCATTTTCAGAGACAAAGAGAAAATGAAAAAAGAAGAGAGAAAAATACCAGTTAGGGGAATAAAACCATCAGAAGGGGACATCTTCCAGGAACAAAGCACTTGGCTTGTCAACAGTACCTCTGCAGATAGGAGGTACCCGCAGGAGAAGGTGGAGTAAGTGTCCTTTCTATGAATGAAAGTGAAAGTGAAAGTCGCTCAGTCGTGTCCGACTCTTTGCGACCCCATGGACAATACAGTCCATGGAATTCTCTAGGCCAGAATATTGGAATGGGTAGACTTTCCCTTCTCCAGGGGATCTTCCCAACCCAGGGGTTCTTTACCAGCTGAGCCACAAGGGAAGTCCTTTCTATGAATGGTGTATCCCCAAATGCTGAACGAAGGAGTGAGTCTCCAGGAGTCCAAGGCAGAAAGTCTGGGGACAGAGGCTGGCTGGTCTGCCACCAGAGCCCTTGTTCCAAACAGGACTCTTCATCATCCTTCCAGAACCTTATTTCATTTGCCAGAACCCAATGAAATATCCAAACCAAAAATACTGGGCTTTAGAAACAGTGGGCAGACAGTAAAAAGGACAATACAGAAAAACAAACTCTCAGCAAGGAAACACTATCTTTCCTAGAGGCTGGCAGTGGCTTAGACAATCTCCTGAAAGGCTTCTAAGCCGAGATGCTTTAGTCTTTGCATTCCTGCTTCAAAAAGTTCAAACTGTTTTAACAGAAGGGCCCTCAGATGAGGAAACTGAGGCTCAAAAAAGGAAACGGAGACAGGGAGCACAGTCTCAAGACAGCACACTGAGCCAGGTCCTCCCAAAGCTGAGAACTTGCTGCCAGTCCACCCCTCCCTCCACCAGCCACATGATGCTCAGCTCAGATGTGGTGACAAGGGGTGCCCTGGGCAGGGACACCTCAGGATGAAATTACCAATCAGTTCAATGTATTACAGAGTAAGCCTCACATGCATGGGCTACGAGAGTCCCCCATGGGAGGAAGCTTAGCCCCTCCTCCCTGAGGCTCTGGCTTTGAGAAGGGAGAAACCAGCATGGTTCAACTCCAAAATAAACAGGAATAAAGGAGGGTGGGAAGCAAATACAGGAGAAAATGCACATCCCAATACCAACATCTCCCAACAGCAGAGGAAGAAAAATGCTGTTGTTCTTGCTAGTCTTTCCTCCCCTCCTTCTCTTCTCCTCTCTCTCCTTCCTTCTTTCCTTCCTTCCTTCCTTCCTTTCTTCCTCAGTTCAGCCCACAGGTTCTTAGGGAGTAGTGCCCAGTCTGCAGCCAAAGCCCAGAACATAACAGGCAGGAGCCCAACCCCCAGGGAGCCTATGGTCTGGAGAGAACAGACGTCCCACAGGAGTGGACCAAATACTTACATCCTGACCTCTGCATTAAGTGACACATGGAGGAGGATGCCAGTGGGTGGATAGACGAGGGGAGCTCGCTCAACACAGGGGCCTGGGGGATGTGAACGTTTCCTGGAAGCAGCAGCTTTGGGACTGAGACAGAGGAATGGGTAGAGGGACCTGCTGAAAGAGCAAGGGCTGCTCCCTGGTAGGAAGCAGCAGGGAAAGCCAGGCTGGTCCAGAGCCGGCTCTTCTGAGCAAGTGAAAGGCTCCCATGGGCATCTGCAAGTGAGTTGTGTGTGGCGGGGGCGGGGGAGTGTGCACTTGGACTTGAGCGAGTGAGGAGGAGACAGGGCAGGCGGCGCCTCCTGGGGCACATTAAGATGTTCTTTGTTTGAATTTATGGTTTGTTTGCTTGTTTTTCTCCTGTATTCTCAGTGTCAGGGGATACTGCCATGTGTGTTTGAGGCCAAGCAGCCCATGAATGGATTCTTTCACTCCTCCTTTCAGTTACCACAGTTTAGGTTTACACTCTTTATGTGTATTCTGAATGCAAACCACAAAGGTGTTACAGGCCTACACTGGGCTAATGACACAACTAATTAGGTCTGTAATCAGGACAATCTCTAGGCTCCTGAGACCACTGGCACCCAGAACCACATGATGGGGAGGGTAGACAAGTCCGGGGACATCTCTTCCTACATTCTCGCAACTTAATTGGGTCTCAGATGGATGACTTGGGAATTTTCATTATATTTAGCTAGGGAAAGATGCAGAGGGCTGATAAGCGCGTGTGAGCACGTGCCTTTGTGCAGGCTGCAGGCATCCTGTTTGCAAGGAGCTTGACCCAGGCTACACAAGGGTGGTGAGCTAGCCGGGATGCAGCAAAGCAATCCATTTATTATAATTCTGCTGAGAAGAGGCCCAGTAAATCAAAGAGACAACCTGACTGCAAACAAATTACACACCCAGAGATAGGAAGGAGGGAGAAAGGGAGGGCAGAGGAGAGCAGTAGCCAATTGGGAAAAGTGAGGAAAAAAAGGGAGGGGAGAAGGAAAGCCAGGGTATAGGGACCTACAGGGATGCCTGGAGTCTGAAAGACAAAAAAAAAAAAGGAGCCTAATTTGTCCATCTGGAAGAAAACGAAAAAGAAAAGCATCCACCAAGAGAGATTCCATTTGCTGGTTAGCCCCAACTTACAAACCCTTGACTTAAAAAAACAATTGCCCTTTGTTCTCCCAGGGGTCACCTAGGGAGTGATTGATGGGCAGTTACTTTCTCTGGAACAAGGGCAGAGTTCTCTTTTCTCATGCAAATAGAAGGGGCCTCTTCTTAAAGCAGAGTTAACCTGTTCCTGGTACCCCTCCTGCAAGCCCGAAGCCCAGCCACGAAGCCACTGCCCTTCTGGAGATGAAGACATTCTCGCTGGGCCAAGGTTAGAAAGGACGGGCTTCTGGGGAGGGAACTTCACCCAGGTTCCCGAAACCAGAATGTGACAACTGGGGAGCAGCTGTGGCTGGGAATGTCACCCCAAACTCCTGGGAGGGACATGAAGCAGTAAATGGGCTTCAAGGCCAGGAGGAAGTGTTAGTTCGACTGCCATTTAAAACATCTTTTTTTCTGGGAAAATAAACTCCTAGATCCACATGTGTCCTTTACAAATTCAACTCTGAAAAAAGGACCTGCTTGGAAAGCTGTGAAGTGCTTCCACTGACGCAGTAAACAGACCAGACAAGATATTGGAAAATCTGCTTAGACAATGAGTTATATCTCGTTCTCCAAAATGCACTTTTATGGGAAAAAAACCCAACTAGAGAGAGAAAAGTATGAGCTATTATAGGAGGCTGTGGTCCATGGTTATTTCCAGGGAATCTGACAGGCCCCTCCTATCTGAGGGGCCATCCTTCTCTGTAACAAGATTATGAAGGAGACCATCTCTAGAAGGCTGAAGGTCTGTGGATATTTGGGGACCAGATAATCATGAGAACTAACTGGCTCTTAGTATAAATGTTGAGGCTGTAAGGGGGACTCTAATACCCAAATCCCACAGAGTGGGTGCTTCACTACCACCCAGGCAAGCTTTTGAAATCAATCTTTCTTATGAATATCTGGTTTTAGAAAAGGCAGAGGAACCAGAAATCAAATCGCCAACATCCGCTGGATTATCAAAAAAGCAAGGGAGTTCCAGAAAAACATTTACTTCTGCTTTATTGACTACGCCAAAGCTTTTGACTGTGTGGATCATAATAAACTGGAAAATTCTGAAAGAGATGGGAATACTAGACCATCTGACCTGTCTCTTGAGAAACCTGTATGCAGGTCAGGAAGCAACAGTTAGAACTGGACATGGACCAACAGTGATTTGGGGCTCCAAAATCACTGCAGGTGGTGATTGCAGCCATGAAAGCAAAAGACGCCTACTCCTTGGAAGGAAAGTTATGGCCAACCTGGATGCCATATTGAAAAGCAGAGACATTACTTTGCCAACAAAGGTCCATCTAGTCAAGACTATGATTTTTCCAGTAGTCATGTGTGGATGTGAGAGTTGGACAGTGAAAAAAACTGAGTGCCGAAGAATTGATGCTTTTTTTGTTTTATGAGAGCTTTATCCAAGCTTATCATAGTGCCAAGTGTTAGAATATATTTATTGAATCATGTTATTTTCCATTATTAAAAATAGTGTGCCCCTCTGTACTGGTATCTAAAAAGTCCTATATATTTGTTAATTTTTGTCTCATTTGTAGTAGTTCTTTTTTTAAAAATTTGTTTATTTATTTATTTATTTACATTATCGTGTTGGTTTTGCCATACATTGACATGAATCCGCCATGGGTATACATGTGTTCCCCTTCCAGAACCCCTCTCCCACCTCCCTCCCGATTCCCTCTCTCTGGATCATCCCAGTTCACCAGCCCTGAGCAGAATTGATGCTTTTGAACTGTGGTGTTGGAGAAGACTCTTGAGAGTCCCTTGGACTGCAAGGAGATCCAACAAGTTCATCCTAAAGGAGATCAGTCCTGGGTGTTCATTGGAAGGACTGATGTTGAAGCTGAAACTCCAATATTTTGGCCACCTCATGCGAACAGCTGACTCATTGGAAAAGACCCTGATGCTGGGAAGGATTGGGGGCAGGAGGAGAAGGGGACGATAGAGGATGAGATGGCTGGATGGCATCACCAACTATATGGACATGGGTTTGGAGGGACTCCGGGAGTTGGTGATGGACAGGGAGGCCTGGTGTGCTCCAGTTCATGGGGTCACAATGAGTCGGACACGACTGAGCAACTGAACTGAACTGATACTGATATGAATATCTGTGCACAAGTCTTAAATAATTAGCCAAAATTCCAGTAACACTGTGAAGGACCCCAAGTTGGGTTGAGAGCAAAGCAAGAATGATTCAATAACATAATTTAACCAGATTTCTCAGGTGACAGGAAAGGTCGTATGATATTCCTATCTCTTTAAGAATTTTCCACAGTTTGTTGTGATTCACACAGTCTAAAGCTTTTGTATAGTCAATGAAGCAGAAGTAGATGTTTTGCTGGAATTCTCTTGCTTTTTCTATGATCCAATGGATGTTGGCAATTCGATCTCTGGTCCTCCTGCCTTTTCTAAACCCAGCTTGTACATCTGGAGTTTCTCAGTTCATGAACTGTTGAAGCACTGCAGACAGTGCCTATACTCACGAAATTAAAAGACACTTGCTCCTTGGAAGAAAAGCTATGACAAACCTAGATAGCATATTAAAAAGCAGAGACATAACTTTGCTGACATGTAGTCAGAGTTATGGTTTTTATAGCAGTCAGGTACAGAATCTGATAGCTGGACCATAAAGAAGGCTGAGCACTGAAGAATTGATGCTTTCAAACTGTGGTGCTGGAGAAGACTCTTGAGAGTCCTTTGGGCAGAAAGGAGATCAAACCAGTCAATCCTAAAAGAAATCAACCCTGAATATTCATTGGAAGGACTGGTGCTGAACTGAAGCTCCAATACTTTGGCCACCTGATTCAAAGAGCCAACTCATTTGAAAAGACCCCTATGCTGGGAAAGACTGAGGTCATAAGGAAAACGGGACAACAGAGGATGAAATGGTGGGATGGCATCACCAACTCAATAGACATGAGTTTCAGCAAACTCAAGGAGATAGTGAACAACAGGGAAGCCTGGTGTGCTGCAGTCTGTGGGGTCTCAGAGTCAGAGACCCCACAATAATGAACAATAACAAAAATCAGATTACTAGATCCAAACATTGTCTAAGCATCTCAATAGACACCTAAGAGGCAGTAAATTAAACAACAGCCATTCTTAATTTTTTGAAAATTCAAAATAATAATCAAGATAGATAGCTGCATTTCTGCCATGATGATACATGCTTTTCTCAACACAGAATGCTTAATGGAAAAACAAATTTTTCACCATCAAAATTAGAAACAAGGCAAAAATGTCTAGATTTATCATATTGAGCAGTGTTGTAGGGCAGTGGGCAAAACAATTTGTACAGGAAATCAGGTATATAAATTGGAAAGGAAGAGACAAACACAGGCGATGTTTGCATGCCTGGCAAACCCAAGACAATCAAACTTGAAACCTACTCTAAATGGTAAAAAGGCAGGTTATAAAAGTAATACCTGGAAAGCAATTTTTTAAAATTTACCACCACCCAACTGGAAGACACAATGGAAGAGAAAATTCTCATTTATAATAGTACAAAAATGACAAAATATCTGGAAATATACTTAGTATGAAAAAAGATAAGTCCGTATTCTTGGATAAGAATTCTAAACATCATAAAATGTTAATTATTCATGAATTAACCTATAAATTTAACTCAATGAAGCTTTTATTTGTATGTTCATTCGCAAGTAGCTGAGCTAATTCTAAAGTTTTATTTAAATAGCAAAACAAACAAGTATACTCATTTCAAAGAGCAGTCTGACTCTAAGATGCCTAAACAAGTGTATATCTGATGAACAACTACTCCATTCCTAGGTATAGATCCGAAATATCCACAGGAAATTCTTAGAAATGCACAAGAATGTCAGTAGAAGTACTGCTTATAATGGTAGAAAATTGTATACAAGCTCAATACACAATAACAGAAAAATGAACAAATTGTGGTATTTTCATGCAACAAAATACTGCCTAGCTGAGGCAACAATGGACTAGAGCAAGTTGTCTCAACTTGGAAGAATCTCTCAAATATAATGTTGAAAAGGATCAAGAGTCAGAAGGACACAAAGTATAGTATTATTTATATAAACTTCAGAAACATCTAGGTTACTGTTAGGCTTCCCTGGTGGCTCAGTAGTAAAGAATTCACCCTGCTAATATAGGAGATGAGGGTTTGATCCCTGATCCAGGAAGATACTCTGGAGAAGGGAATGGCAATCCACTCCAATATTCTTGCCTGGGCAATCCCACGGACAGAGGAGCCTCGTGGCTTACGCTCAATGGGCTAGCAAAAGAGTCGGACATGACTTAGCAACCAAAAAACAACAAAGTTACTAGGTTCACATACATAGGCATTAAAAGTGAATAAAATTCATAGAAACAAAGTCCACCAAATTCAGTGGCAAGGGGGAGCCACCCTAGTCAGGGTCCTCAGGACACATGAGAGGTGGATCCTTCCCCACCAGCCCTCCCCTGGCACTGCCAGCAAGAAGAGCCAATTTCCCAATCTCCTTCCAGGTGAGCTCATTGTTTGGAAGGGAGCATCACTTCCAAGCTGTGTGACTATGTCTCTCTCTCGCTACCCACACACAACCATCCTGTAGATTCAGTTCTGTTTCCAGTCAAGTCACCATCTCCCATTTGTTGGCAGAGCAGCATCTCCCAAGAGACTCTGGAAGCACCTGCTTGCGACAGGACATATCCTGCCCTGAACAAGCGTTTCTGGATCCAAGACCAGGAAATACTGCTCCTTCACCAGGAGTCCGACGGTCTGCTGAGGTGGCGACATCTAGGTCTGCTCACTTGGCTTTGCTGTGTCCACAAGGCTTCCCAAACACTCTAAGCCACAAAACCCTCCTTTCTCACAATATCAATTATGTCCCACAAAATTCCCTGAAAGAATGTAAGGAAGTTTGGTCAGGGTGTCCTAGAGGTACAGAACTGGAGAAGACAATCTGCCCATTGCTGGCTAGTTCACTGTCCTCAAGTCTGGGACTGCTTATCAGATTATAAATACAAATAGATGATTAATGGCATGTTTATTTTTCTGAAGGAATCACAAGAAACTGCTATCAGTAGTAATCAATGGGGAAAGCCATGGGGGTATAGATTCGGGAAAGCCATGGGGGTATAGATTGGGGCAAGAAGCGATCACTTTCATTCTGTACTTTCTCCGCTGTTTCTATTTTCTAACATATTTCACATGGTGCTACTCTTTTTGGCTGCACTGCGTCTTCTCAGTTGCGGCTCAGGCTTTCTCTAGTTGCAGTGAGTGAGAGTTACTCTTTGTTGTGGCATGAAGGCTTCTCACTTGCTACAGAGCACAGGCTCTAGGAGCATGGGGCTTCAGTAGTTGTGGTGATGGGCTTAGTTGCTCCACCGCAAGTGGAATCTTCCTGGACCAGGAATCAAACCCACGTCTCCTGCATTGGCGGGCAGATTCTTATCTACTATACCACCAGGGAAGTTTGGTACTACTTATTTTAAATACCAGATCACTGATGCTCTGTTCATTACTCTTCAGTCATTTATCCCTCATCTTGGATTAGGTCTTCAAGTTCACTAGTCTTTCCTGCAGTACCTCATCATCCTTCAATTCCATCCAGCGTATTTTTCATCTCAGATGTTCACCTCTAGATGTTTAACCTGGACCTTTTATTTTCTTTTCTTTTTTAACATCTCGTTTGTCTCTCCTATCATGCTCATACATTCCTCTACCTTCTCACAAAGCAGGGATGACTCTGCACCATTAGAATCCAAACGTTTTCTTCAATTATTTGAGGGAATTCCAAACAAAGCCATCCTGTCAGACCTGCAGCATGGAAATCATTGTATCCATTCCTTGTGTTTCCTCAAAGGGCTGATGTCAATTCCAGCATGCCTTTATTTGTATGTGTTCAATAATGCATGCTGATTGATCAACTGCAGTTCCAAAGATCAGGTCTAAATAGTGGGATTGCTCAATTTCTGTTCACTGGCCCACAAGTGTCTCCCTTGTGCCCACATGTGCCAGGTGTGGGTACTGCACAGCTCAATCCGCGCAGTGGAGAAAACTGAGAGGCTTTCTCACTTATATAATTCCAGTGCCCCAGTACTTTGGCTTCTTAAAATGCAAAGATTCAAATTAGCCAAAGGAAATATGGTCTGGGTAATTCAGGTCTTTTGAAAGAAAAAAGTATTGTTAACTTGCATCCTATTGCTTGTTTATGCTGATTTTTTATATTCTATTTAACTAACAGAACAGTGGCCAGTGCTCACTCAGTCTTTGAACACCAGCTAATTAGAACCCATCAAACTCTCTGGCAAGAACAGACCACCTCCTGATCAAATGAACTTCTGAATCCCCAGGAACAGCATCTGAGCGGCTTTGGCTTCCAGCATGCATTTTAGAGTTAAAAGAAAGCTTACACTCATTTATTTATAATAAGCATATGCATACAAAAGGATTCTATGAGCCTTCAGAAAGTGATAGAATTGCGATTGCTCATGGACTCAGAATTCTTCCATCTGTGCCCTGCCCAACAAGGAACTTTTACATCCCAGCTTTCCCACACCACCACTGTTCTCCCATATGCTGTGGGGGACCACAGCCTCTAACACATGGGGTTCAGCCAATGGAACACTGCTCAGACATTCAAACATTATGGCCCAGAAGTCTGACCACAGTCACAGGGACTGGTACATAGAGATCATAATGAAAGGCAGCACAGCGCAGTGCTCCCAGCTCTACAATGGAAGGATGGACCTGGGCTCAAATCCCATCCTTCGCCCACCTACCAGCAATGGGACCCTTAAATTCAAGGCGACTACATTTCTCTACCTCTTAAACCAGAAGAAGCAGTTTGTGATTCATACAGTTGCCATGAGATGATGCATAAAATGCATTTAGCACAGTTCCAAGCACAGGGAAGGTCCATAAGAGACTTTACTCTCCCTAACCACTGCCCTCATCCTCCAAGGCAGGGCAACACCTGCCCTCTGAGCACATCAGCCCTGCTGGGAGCTACTATGGAGGCTCCATGGTAATCAGAGATCACTCAGGAAGGTCCAGTCTCAGAACAAGCAGTGATCTCCTTGTCTGCCTCCCCACACATACCCATTTCTCTCCACGAGAGAAGCAACACCCTTTATTTATCCATGGTTAACTCAGGGTTAGCCTGAGTTAGCCAAACAGAGGATGAGATGGTTGGATGGCATCAATGGACATGAATTTGAGCAGCCTCCTAGAGGTAGTGAAGAACAGGGAAGCCTGGTGTGCTGCAGTCAACAGGACTGCAAAGAGTCGGACATAACCGAGTGACTGAACAACAACTCAGTGTTCATTAAAAGCTAGCCAGGGAACCCTCTCTTCCTCCTCAAATCTTAAATCTATCACTTATCCTTTCTAGGAGAGTTTAAAGTTGTTCCTGCCTGCAATCTCAGAATTTTACAGCACAAGGATTAAAAAGGCCATTTCAAACTCAGAACTCAAATCCCCCTCAACATTTTTGGCAGGAGGTTGTACAACCTCTGCATGGAATGGGACGCTCACTGTCCCCAAAGGCCAGGCATTTCTTTTGAAGACAGCCAGGGCCCAAATCAGAGACTCGGTGTCAACTATGTATTAGGGGCCCTTTTCCTTGTAATGCCTCTCACATCTGCCTTTGAGATTTTCCCCTCATCAGCCTGCCCTCATTGCTTCAGTGGTTCTTCTTAGGAGAGGATTCCAGAGCCTATTCTTCAGAACAGACTGTGGCTTGTTCCTCCTCTTCCTGAGCAGAGTGCCAACAGGGTAGAATATTTCCTTCCAGTCCCAAGAAGTCCTACTGCACGAGAAAAGAAGAGTTCTTACATCATTCTCCAACTCCATCATGTTAGAGATACCCCCTCACACACACACACACACACACACACACACACAAGCTGATTCTTCATGGTGAGTCTCTGTTATAGCCATCTGGACTCTGATGTTTCGTAATTAGGAATTTTTTTATAGCTTTAATTATTTCCTCTGTTCTCTTTTCTTTTTTATATACAATGAATCATTCTGCTCCTGAGAGAGGAAAAATAAAAAGATTTTTGAAAGTTATAGCTCTAATTTCAATAGAAAGAGATTGGGCTTTGAGGAATATGAGCATTTGTTGTATTTTCTGAGTCCATTTTTCATCTCCACTGGTTAATGAAGATGTTATATCTCTCTTGCATTTCTGTTGCTAATTTCTGACAAGTGTGTTTTTCAGTTATGGCTGGTTGTATGCCTCTTGGTTCATCCCTCTTTTGTATACTTTATGGAATATTCAGTTCTTCTTGATAGGATGAGGTTTGATTCTCCCCTGGCTGTGATTAATTGTGTTCGCATTTTGGGACCTAATTTATGTTTATACGATTCCTCTAGTGTTTCCATTTTCTTTTCTAATTATCCATTTTCCTCCATCTTTTTCCCTGAAATTAGTACTGAATTAGCTTGCCTCTGATTACAGTCTTGGACGCATCCCAAAGAATATTGTTGGACAGCTCCCCATTATCATTTCATTCCATGAATTCTTTGTTTTGTTTTTGCAATAAAGCTTTATTAACTCTCCGTGAACCCTCCTTTTCATTTGCTCAGTCATTTCTGATGGGAAGTCACACAAGGCTACGGCCGGGTGTTAAGGCAGTCACTCCCACATTCTCTGCTGCTGTCTGCCAAGTCAAGCTCTTTTTAAAATGTCAGAATTCTAGGGATTAAAAATAAGATCTATGCCTGTGTTGAGGGGCCAATTTCAATTGGTTATTTATTTACTATTCTGGGGTGGACACCTGTTGAGGCAGCTCTGCTGATGGACAAGAACCCATCACTAGCCTTTGCCAGGTCTCCTGGCCTGTATGTCTTTCCTGGTTTATAATGACAGATCCCTTCTGACCTGGCTGCATAGATAACTGGCGTTCAGCCTCTGCCAGGTCTCTCCGGTGGCCCCATTAGTCTGAGGCAGGTGGGGCCCCAGGTGAAGCTACTCTGGAATGAGGTACCTCTCATCATCATCCACCAAGACACCCTTATCTCAAGTCAGCTTACCTACAGACTAGGGTCAATAATTTGCTTCTTGGTAGGCTCTCTTTTCCAACAATTCATCGCCCCTATCTGCCTGCACACCTCTTCATGCCCTTCCCACTACATGCAAACTATATACAACATTCTACTATACACTTGCTACACACCCAATATGCCCATGTACCTGTGGAACACATGCCCACTGCCTCTTCCCATGAACCTGTGGGGCCTCTGCCTCCCTGGGAGATGCTATTTTCTGCATTAGGGATGTTGGCACAAGGGCTCTGGGTGACTGTTAACAAAAGACCCTCCCACAGCCAGCAAAGGCTCAGCTACCTTCAAACTGTTTTGACCAGGGTCCCTGTGCAACCCTTGACCTGCCAAGGTGAGTGCAGAAATGGTGCTGTTCCAGTGATGAACAACTCTACACCCCTTAACTGCACCCCAAGTCCAGAACCCTTGGCCATGGAATTCTCACACCACCTCTTCCTCTCACAGATAGAGCAATAACATCTCTTCCTTTTTGAAAGCAGGACCCAGAAGCCCAATTCCAACCTGCCTAACCTTCCTATGAGGACACCGCAGGGATTCTCTGCAGCACTGTGAGCCTCACTGCTCGATCCTGCAGCCCAGATGCTCAACGCTGCTGTCTCAGACTGCGAGTGCTGCCTGGTGCTCCGAGGGCCTAGGAAGATGAATCTTGGCTGAGCAGCGATGTGAACCTTGCTGCCTGGCCTTGTGGGCCCTAGTGATGGGCCCTCAATGCTGTGTCCTCTGAAGTGATGGAGACCTGGCTGTGTGGAGGGCAACGGTGCTCCAGGAAGAACTTCTGGTGGGGTGGACGGCATGCTGCCCACCCTGAGCAGCCCTGCCGGGAATCTTTGAGGCCAGTGGTGAGAGGAATGGACAAAGAAGAAAGCAGAACCAGCCTTTACCGCCCACAGGCTGCACCTGGCCAGCGCCGCTGCTGAGTGGACAATCAGGCCTGCTGGCCTTCTCACCAAAGCCCCTCTGTAGGCATAAGAGACTGTTCATGATGCTAAAATGTCACTGAGGTGTCCTGAAGAAACACACTACCATAGAAGGCTGCAGCAAAGCAGCTGGGTCTGTCTGCACACTCCCCTCCCTGCCCCCCAACTTTCCCCAGTCCTTCAGTGGCTGGAGGGCAGCAACATCCTTGTCAGCTCTGTTTAGGTGTTTACTATCTGGTCAGCTGCAAAGGGGCCAGTTCAGACCAATGCAAAATGTTTCCTTCCACAAGGCCTGTTCCAGCCCTGGAGCAAAACACACAGTTGCAAAAAGCTGAGAACAAAGCATGGAGCACAGTGTCTGGGAAGGACCAGTGTTTGGGGTGGATATAAAGGGACAGTATCCCAGGATGCTCAGAGATGTCCTTTGGGGTATGCTGACTTTTTACATCCTCATTTATACCACTTCCCTACCAAATGGATCCTCTGTGTGTGTGTGTTAAATCACTTCAGTCGTGTCTGACTCTTTGTGATCCTATAGACTGTAGCCCGTCAAGCTCCTCTGTCCATGGGATTCTCCAGGCAAGAATACTGGAATGAGTCGACACGCCCTCCTCAAGGAGATTCTCCCACCACAGGGATCAAGCCCAGGTCTCATGTCTCCTGCATTGGCAAGCAGTTTCTTTACCACTAGTGCCATCTGGGAAGCCCCAAATGGATCCTACCAATACCCATTTTAGATTGGATTTTGCCTGTTACTATGGCATCAACCTAGATTTGGATATAAATCATTCTACAACAGTTCTGCAGACATGGCTTTTCTCTTCCACAATTTTGTCCAAACTAGGCTGCCTTCCCCTAAAGCTCGGGAAATGGGACCAATCTCCCCATACTGAATCTCTATCCTTTATATTTTCTTGATGGAATCATTGTTTGGTAAATGCTTTTGGCTTGGCATTGGTTTTCCAGGCTGAGGAGTGATTCAATGATACCAGTTTCCCAGAAAGTCTTAAAACCTGGTCTCTGCTTTCTGGGCAGCTCTGGGTACCTTGGATATATTACTCTATTTATGAGCCTCAGTCAAGTTTTCTGAAAAATGGGAGACAAGATTGAAAGGAGCAGGGTTTTCTAGGTGAGGGGGAGAAGTAGGCACCATTGTGATATTAAAAGAAATTTTAAGGTAACACAAGACGCCACACTAAATCATAGTGAATGACTTAGAAAGAAATGCAGCCCTTTCTAACTTTCTTCATCCTTTTGATTACCTTAAAGAAGAAAGTCTTAGTTTGAGTCTGGCATTTCAGTAACACCTCTTGAAACCCTGATACTTAAAAACAAGAAAACTAGCTTTAGATTTTAGCTAAAGCTTAATATTTTTTTTCCCATTTGATTCATTTTAACAGTTGCCTTCCATTGACTGCATATTTTCCATGTACTAGATTGATTTAAACTTTCTTTTACAAATGAGTGCACTTAGGCTTTTAAAAGGTGAATCAACAATGATACAATGGTGAACCGACAATAGTAAACTCCTGGCAAAAATTCATCATGGTGGTTGGTATGTGAACGACAGAAATGTAGGAGATGCTGGGCTCTGTGGCCCTCGGCATCTGGACTCCTGGCTGGGAAACCCGATCATGACCATAATCTTAGCTATCACGAGAGGATGAGATCCTCCCTTTCCACCAGCTCTTTGGAAACCAGGGAAGTCACAGCAGGGAGAGAGCCCTGTCTCCAGCGCTCATCCCCCAGCCCCCAGCCCCCAGTGGACTTAGCTGGTGCATGGCAAGCAGATCGCCCCCTGATGGCCAGGGATGACAATGCCAACTCCGGGGGGTAGCTACCTCCACTGACACTGTGTTAATTCCTAAGGTTTCCAGCCTCTCTTTCTTCTTTAATAACTTTACTACCAGCTACCAACTATCTATACCCCACTATCTGGCTGATTCTCCATTACAAGAAGAGCAAATTTAAATTTGGAAGAAGGAAAATGAATTATTCAGAACAGCTAATTTCACCTGGGCCATTATCTTAAGAAATTGCTTTAAGAGCAACCTGAACATTCTTCCTAATTCATGATATACAAATATCCCTCAGAAAGATCAATGGAGACAGAAGTTTCTCAAGGAAGCCCCAGCCTTCCCAAGGCCACCCTCGGCTGGGGTGTGAGCAGCTGACACACGCAGTGCTGCCCTCACCTGTGCTGGGAGGATCGGTGCTCACCTCCACACAAGGGCAGAGTGGGGAGGGGCTGGCCTTTCCTCGGCTGCCACCCCACCCCTTGACTCAACTGCACCCTGGCAGCGCTGAGGGCTGAGGCATGGGAGAGGGGGCACTCCTACTGCTGAAGGGAGGGAGAAAGGCCTAGAGTGGTGGGTCCTGCCTGAACCCCTGCCTGGTTGCGTGACACTGTCAGGCTGGGCACAGCCTCCCCAGGGGAGGGGGAGGCTGCAGGCCCCCCTGCAATACAGCTATACCTCATCTCCCACACAGGACAGCACATGTGAGTGAGGGGGAAGTTGTTATAGGGAATAATCTTGAATCCCAACAATTTGTTAAGAAGCAAATAGATTATTCACAAACTTGGATTTTTTTTTATCATCAATTACAATTTTCTTACAGTCTATATCCTGACTGATGGAGACCTTGTTTCTGCACACGGTGCCTTTGGGAAGACAGTGTCCTGGGTGTGCTCAGGGAACAATCAATGTGGCTGGTGGAACGTGGGAGCCTGAGGGACAGAGGAGGCCAAGGAGAGGTGTTCGACAAGGAGCACAGTTTCAGGGCCAGCCCTGCCCCTGGGCGCTGAGGTGCTGGCAGCGGCATGGATTCCGCCCCAATAAGGGAAGGACCGGCTCCTGTGACACTGTACCACTCACCCCATCCTTGCGGGGCAGCATCCCCATAGGAATCTAAGGTTCTCCAGGTATCCCGTCTCTGAAAGGACATCTCAGCCCACGATGGCGCAGCCCCAGCGATGGATCTTATCAGACCACAAGACCCGCAGGATCTGGGTGGCTGTACTCGGCAAGAGTCCACATTCCCTACCATTAGCGTCGCCCAGAACCATGACCCCAGTTCTGCCACCTGACTCCAGGCTTCTTAGTGTGGCTCTGCTTGTGCATGAGCTGAGGCTGGAAGTCGGTGAGCTCACAGGTACTGAGCCCCCGTGGGGTGCAGGCCTGGGGTCAGGCAGCGAGGAGTCAGTGCTGAAGACAACACCCACCTTTCCTCAGGCAGCTCACAGTGTAGTGGGAGAGACAGGGGCACGAGCAAAAAGTCCTCCCCTTGTGGACGGCAGCAAGGCACTTAGGCAGCACACAACCCTGAGGTGGCAGGAACAGTCAGGGAGTGTGATGGAACCTTCTGTGCCTGCCACCCAGCATTTACACACTTCTCTTTTGTAACAGCACCCACTTTTGCTCCAATAAACCAGTCTCTCACGCTCTCAGTCTGGGAGAGCCATAGACTCCCTGTCCTGCCCCAACCTACTGCCCCATCCTAGCCCATCACTCCCAGCCACGACCGAGGGTCAGTCACATGAGTCAAAGCAGCCGACAAAGCCCCTGCCTAAGGCCTTGTGTGGCACCACGATGGCGATGCTTTGCTGTCTACATTTTAAGGCTGAACTGGTGACCGGCCATCTTTGCCACCACTTTGGGGGCCTAAGAATGAAGCTTCCAGGGAAGACAACAGAGCCAGGAGATGGGCGAGGTCAGGCCTGGTGCTGTCTGAGCACCTGCACAACGCTCTTCAGTTTTGTGAATCAATGCACTTCCTTTTCCTTGAAGCCATTGTGAGTGGCATTTTTATCTCCTGCAAGCTTCCAAAGGCTGGGTTGTGAAGCCTGGGCAGGAAACTGGCAAATGAGGAGGAAGGGAGGAAGAAGAAAGGGCAGGGAACCTAGCACCAGCCTGGGTGTGTCTGAGAACGGCACCTGCTTGGAGTTTGACCTGGAGCTTGGGGAGGCGGGGGATGAGGAGGATGGGCAGGAGAAGTGGGTGGGGGTCAGTACCAGAAGACTTGGGAGCCAGGATCCTTTCCATCAGGGGCAGAGGAGCCCCAGACCATGAGCCCGGGGCAGGACTGTGCCCTATCCTTCTCCCACCTAGCTCCTTGCCTTGTACAGAACTCAGCCTACATATCTTATGTGAGTGATGACCTGAAAGGTTTGGAGCAGAAAGATGACAAGAGCATGGGAGCAGTTTCCCAACGCTCCCTCCTGAGGCTGTGTGGAGGCCGGCAGAGAGGAGGCCAGGCCTGGGGCTGGGAGGCTAGTTAGAGGGCGGAGGCAATGGTCTCCTTTGCAGCAGGAGATGACAAAGACTCCAAAGAAGCCCTGTGGTCACTTGCCTGACCTGTTCCATTTGGAAGTCTTTAAAAATTTTGCATTAAAGACCTGGACGAAAATAAGTACTTGAGAACTGGAATAAAAATAAGTAAACATAACGATCTTCTCACTTAGGTGTAGCGGTCCGTGGTGTTTCAAGCCCTCATGAGCTCATCACCACGTTGAGAGGTGGTTATCATCCACATCTTGTAAGATGTGGAAATGAGAGCTCAGAGGCGCTGAGGAGCCCCCTCTGACCATGGCAGCATCTCCACAGGAGCTCAGGCCTCCCGGCACCACAAAGGCCGCCCGCCCCCACTCCCTGGAGGTCTGCACGTGGGGCCCAGGCCAAGACCTCTCCGCACTGCCCACATGCACCCTCCCCGCTGCCAGCAGCACCTCCATCTGCCCACAGTCTCTCTCCCAGCTGGCCTTCTGCTCCCCTCTGCCTGCCAACACAAGCCCTAGTGAGGGACCAGGCGGGCAGGGCAGCTGTTCCTGGCTGATTCAGACGGAAAAGGATCAGGACAAGACCCAGCATCTCCACAGGAGCCAGGAGAGCCACCTGCTGGGGGATGAACTGGGCTGCCCCCTTCCTCACCTGATGTCACTGTGCAGGGTCTCCACCCCGAAGACTGTCCAGGTGCCGCAAGCCCCATCCCTTGGGAGATGAGTTCCTAAGGTCACCAGGAGCCAAACTCTGGGCAGGACCCCAGAAGGGATGCAAAAGCCTGGCCCAGTGGCCTCCCAGGTCAGAGAGCAAGGGGAAGGAGGTGAACTGATTCCCTCAGACAAGGGCCCACCCCAAGTTCTCAGGAAGGCGCAGTGATGCAGGCTCAGATGCTACAGAGCAGGGAAGGGGCTCCAGTGGCGGTGGAGTAGCGGGCCCACACTCCACAGATTCTATAAAGAACACGGGCATGCATGTTTGTGCTAAGTCACTTCAGCAGTGTCTGACTCTGCGAACCCATGGACTGTAGCCCGCCAGGCTCCTCCGTCCATGAGATTCTCCAGGCAAGTATACTGGAGTGACTTGCCATGCCCTCCTCCATGATTAACACAGGTACAGGTAAATGTATAGGTAAACACTAATGAACGCAGCCCCCACACTGGGGGGCCTCCTGAAAACTCTCCAGCAAGAAAGAAAGAAGAGGAATGTGTCTCCTCATTAGGAGTTATTTCTGCCTGTGCTTTTCAGATGGAGAGTTGACAATCACCATACGCCCACCACATATTCAGTCCAAAGACCCTGCCAGGTCATCCTGCTGCCATCAGAGGTCAACCCCCATAATTTCAGGCTGCTCACAGACTTTCTGGGGAGGTGAGGGCAGGGAACAGTGCATAATGTTTTTAAAATCTGTTGTTAACGTTTAAAAAGTGAAGATTTCACACCGAAATCCCTGGACTGCATTAAGGACCATGTGCAGCCCTGGCTGTGCCTGCTCCTGTTGGACGCGAGGGCAGGGCTGAGGCCATCAGCCTGAGCCCACAGGCTGCATGCCCGTCTGCTGGCATTGTCTGCCAAGGCCTGCTGAGTTCAAGTTTCCACCCAGAAACAGCCCGCAGAAGCTGCCGGATTTCTGCTCCTATCAAAGTTTGTCTAGAGAGGAGGGCTCCCCAGCCTCCTCACTCAGCCTCGCCTGGGAACGTCTCAGCTGAGTGACAGACCCCTGTCCATAGGCTTCCCAGCAGAGGCTACTCTGCCAAAACTGGAGCCTGAGGTTGAACGAGATCGCCTCCTTGTTCTTGTTTATTTCTGTTCTTCAGTCCACTCTGAAGGCCCTTCCACTGCCCATAAAATCACCTCAACCGTCCCTCCTCAGGGATTCGAGGGACACAGTATGCCACCACCTGCTGGCCCAGACGCATGAAGGAGTCATCATGTAATGGCCATTCAGTGCCAGCAGAAGGTGGGGTAGGGCAGAACCACCTCCTGGTTTCAGGAGAGGCGGCTCGGAACAGAATCTTGTGAACTGACAGCCGCCGTCCCCACTGCCACTTCTCGATAAGCCTATACACTCCTATGGCTGACATGCAGACTAGAGGAAAAACAATTACTGTGGCTGACTATCAGAATACAGATAAATTCATTAAGAATCTCAAAGCCATCTGGGTGGCTCAGATGTGGCAAATACACCCCAGAAAAATTTTCTCTGATGTGGGATTAGGGTGGCCTGAGTTAAGGTTTAAAGGCCAAATTCCTTCTCACACTCAGAGCAGCAGGATGTCCAGGTCACACGGAGTATCAGGGAACCAGGAGAGGGGAGAAAGCCCTGCCTGGCCCGCCCTTGCTCTGGGGCCTGCTCTCATCTCTCTCCCTCCCCTCTCTCCACGAGGGCATGAGTTGGCTTGTGTTCTCCCCATCTTTGTCACAGCATGGGTAGTTAAGTTAGTAGGATTCTAATTTAATGGTTCAGGGTAGGCTGAGACAGAAAATTCCAGGTGATGTATCAAATATCCAGAAATGGCACTGCGAATTACAGCTGAAACATGAGCCACGTCACATCCAGGAGGCATACCCGCATCCATCACCAACAGCTAAGGTCCCCAGGATCTTGGGTTGATCCTTTGGTCATCCATTCCCTTCGTTAGCCTCTGCAGCACTCTCTCTGGATGCCAGGTTCTGTGCTGGTCAAGGGACATAGAAAATAGCACGGTCCCTGTCTCAAGGGAACCCACTCTGGTGGCAGAAGCCCATGGAATGGTCTCATACTGTGCTCTGATGCCAGGGTGGAGAGGAGCTGTGTGGCATTCACCGTCGTCCTAATTTATGGGAAGTCACTGAAGGAGCTTAAGCAGGAAATTACATGATCACTCATGTAATTGAGTAAATTAGCTGTCAAGAAAAACCGCTCTGCCCACGATATTGTTCGCTGGATTGTAATACAACTGGCAGGCCCCGTTCTAGCTCCCCTTTATTTATTAGAAATCTGTGGTGTGGAATGTGATAGGTTGGCCATAAAAATGTCTAATCACTACGTGTGAAATAGCCATGTCTTTCAGCTTTGCATGAAAATGCCAAATTCAGCTTAATGTTCCTGGACTCTTTTATAATCTGATTAATTGCTGTTGTTGTTTGTTGCTGTTTAGTCACTAAGTTGTGTCTAACTCTTTGGTGACCCCGTGTACTGTAGCCCACCAGGCTCCTCTGTCCATGGGATTTCCCAGGCAAGAATAATGGAACGGATTTCCATTTCCTCCTCCAGGGGATCTTCCTGAGCCAGGGATCGAACCCATGTGTGCTGTGTTGGCAGGTGGATTTTTTTTTTTTACCACTGAGATGCCTGGGAAGCCCCTGGTTAATTACGTATGATCCAAATTAAACGGAATAGAAGAGGCTATGGGAGAGAGAACTAAGTCTGTGAACACAGGGCCTTTCCCTTGATGGGAATTCCTTTCCAGTGTGCTTATAAAGGCCCAGGCAAACCACATCAAGGCTCCTCTGTGAGGGGTCCTAGAGACCCCTCAGTGGGGGAGTCATTAGTTGCCTCCTAGAGAGACAGAGTTGTTACCCTGAATCTAGCCATCCTTTGTCACTTTGTTGTAAGAAGTTTTCTTTATTCTAAGGGACCAGGTGAGGCTCAGAACAAACAGAATGTCCCCAAGGGAGAACAGAGCAGTGGGAGAGGACCAGAAAGTCAAAGATTTTATAGCAGACGGGGTCCCTGCCACATGGGCATGAGAGCAGACGCAGGTATCAGAGGTGACTCAAGGGCAGTCTGGCAGCCCCTGTGTCACCCCGTGGTGACACAGCATCTGGGGCTTGCCGTCAAATAGCTCCACCCACATGGCTTCACTCTATTCTGGACTTTCTGCTGACTCTACCCTTGGTTGCATTAATAGCTTGATACCATAAACTATATTAAGTCCCCTTAGCAGGCTGGTCACCAGCCATCACAGGTCACACCAGTATGGTCTCTGTGGTTATAACCCAGAGATTTAGAGCAGCCACTACGCATTGCACTCCCCCTCCCCACAGACACACGCACTCACACCTGCTCCCTACCTGCGGCTTCTAGGATGACGAAGACGGTTATTGCAAAGACTCCAGGAGTGACCGTGAGTCCACTAAGGAACATCTTCCCAGGAGATATCTCAAACTTTCTCTTTTGGGAGCAGCACCCAAGCAGGTTTGTCTTGGCAATTTAGCATGGTTTTAGAGAAGACTGTTGGAACAGACAAAACTGGATTTGAACTTCATCTCTGCCACTTACAAGCTTGGATGACCTTAGGCAAGCTATGACTTCCTTGAATTGCATCTTCCTTAAAAACTGAACAAAGGAAACCTACTCTGCTAGGTTATTACTGAAATCAGAAAAACATTTGTTCATGGATTCAATCAATAAGTCCTTACTGAGAGCCTACAATGTCCCAGGCACTGTAGTAGGCCCTGTTCAGAGCAGAAGCTGCACATTAATGGTTCCTGCTCGCATGCACATGGACTCCAGGGCATGCAGACTGCACATCAGCAAACAAAGGAGTAAGATAATTTCAGGTAATTACAAGTGCTGCATATACAATGAAGCAGGATGCTATGATAAGGGGGGTTATCATTAATATTTAAACTAAGATGAGCTGGGAAGTCCTCTCTGGAACCTGCCAATGAGAAAGAGCCAGTCTAGGAATCCCTGAGGGAAACGGAACAGCAACTGCAAAGACCCCGAGATGGAAACAAGCCTGCTCTGTTAAAGGGCCAGAGAGGTCAGTGCAGCCTGAAGAATACTGCAGAGTAACAGCGGGCAGGGTTGCAGCTTCCCAGGGGTGCTGGTGGTAAAGAACCTGCCTGCCAATGCAGGAGACATGAGAGATATGGGTTCGATCCCTGGGTCAGGCAGATCCCCTGGAAGAGGGCATGGCGATCCACTCCAGTATCCTGGCCTGGAGAATCCCATAGACAGAGGAGCCTCGTGGCTACAGTCCAGAGGGTCACAAAGAGTCAGATGTGACTGAGCGTGCATGCATGCAAGAGGCAGGGTTGCAGAGGTATGCAAGAGTCAAAGCACACGGGGACCTAAAGGCCATGCACCAAGTTGGGGTCTTATTTTACATGTGATTGGAAGACAGCAGGGGGTTTGAGGTGGAGATGGGAATCATCTGACTCAGACTTAGAAGGGCAGGGAGGGAGGACCCTGGAGGCAAAAGATGCTGGGGGCTAAGACCAGGTGGAGAGAACAGATAGATTCAGGAGGTACTTTGGAAGGAGAGCCAACAGAGTGTGTGGGTGACTGGAAGAGGGCCACAAGGGAAAGAAGGGATCGAAAGGGACCCGTGCTTTGGGACTGCGACAACCAGACAGATCAGAGCGCCATTAGTTGGGGTGTAAGGGCTGGCAGAGGGGCAGTTCCATTTTGGACTCACTGGGGCTGAGGTGGCTGAGACAGCCCAGCAGAAAGGGCAGGAACAGAGGAGAATCATGTGTTTGCAGTGAGTAGAGAAATTAGGCTGGAAGTAAATTTGGGGGTCATCAGCATCTTGGTGATATTTCAAGTCCCAGGCTTGGCTGAGCTCACCTAGGGAGCCCTGTATGCAATAAAGGCAATAATAATAACAATCATAAATAATGAATACAGCAAGGTGGCAAATCCCAAACCCCACATCTGTTGACACTTGGTTTGCCACTGACAACTGCATCTACTTTGAACAAAAGACTCAGAACTGCAGAGCTCTGCACTCTGCCCCTCACCCCCTCACCTCACCTGCTGGATTCCTCACCCCTCCGCCCAGCCAATCCCTCACCCAGAGAATTGGCCAAAGTGACTCATTTGTTGCTCAGATTATGAACGGGACCTACCTGCCTAGACCCACGGGCATGCACGCAGTAACAGCCAGAAAGCAGCAACATTATAAATAAGTGACGGGCTCCTTGTCAGGTCCCAAGCTGGAGTCATTACCCGGCTCCATTCATTCCCCAAGTTGCAGCTGGTTTAAAGGGTCGTTATCTGAAATGGTTTTAGTAACCAGGTATTTCCAAGGCCACCCTCTGGCCCATGTTTTCTCTAATCCCTGCTACATTATTAAGCTGAGGCCCTTCTCACCATGCGGAACCCATGGGAAAGGGTCACAGGCCACCCATCCTAGGGCAAGAGTGGGTCTGAGCTGTTAAGAGAGGCAGCAACCCACCTGGTATATGGACTGCAGACAGCTGCGAAGGGGAGGTGGGGAAGAGGGGCCTTCGGGGCCCCACTCAGCGCCTCTTGTATCATAATAAACACAGCAAGCTAACTTCCATGAAATCAGTTTCCACAGTGGAAAACGGGGAGAGGCAGCTAAGAGGGAGCTGAGACTTACTAAGTACTCACTCTGTCCTGGGAACTTAGTGATTCTCAACTCATTCAGTCCTCACAACAGTCTGTGGGGCCCATATCTGTGTCCTCATCTTACTGATAAGGCTCCTGAGACCGGCTCTGTGTATGGCTGGAGTTTTCCAGGGCACAATGCAGCTGATGTCAGGCTGTTTGGGGCAGCATTAAATGCTGCCAATCTCTGCCAAGATCTGGAATCCAGTGGGACTCAACATTTTTGTGACTACCTGGGTCCCTGTTGCCAAGAGGTCAGTGCCTTTCCAGCCTTTCTGGGCAGGCAGCCCCTTCTGAATACTCCTCAAGTGACCCAAGGGACCACTTCTGATTGTGAGCCAAGCTACTGCCTGCTTTGCTCCGCCACTTGGGACCACCCTGAGGGGATGCACTCAAAGTAGGCAGGATGCTCTCTGAATACCCCCAACCCCACCCCTGCCAACTCTGCCCTGGATATCTTCCTTGCTCAGAACAGATGCGCTCAGACTCTGGACATCAGGTCCACAGGTGACTAAAGTCACTGTGTCTCTCTCTGAACTGTTGGCTCTTCTTAGGCAGGCCACAACTGCCCTCCTCTCTCACCCATTCTGTATGGCCCAGCTTACTCTCTCAACATCCTCTGCAACTGGCCCCAACACACCAGTGGTCCAGGAGCAAACCTGGGCAGTGGAAACTCTCTTTAATGACCTTAGCTGATCTGCCTGCCTTACCTCCTTTTTCTATTCACTCTGTCAAATGCATGGACCTGATGTCCACAGAACTGTGACAGCTCAAGGAGACTCATGGACTTATGCCAACAAGGTAATTAGAATGTTTGCCCACAGTCTGCTGTGTTGTCCCCATACCTGTTTGCCAGTTGTATTTGTGATTATAAATATTTAATTTAATCAAATATTAATAGACCTATGAAGTATAAAAGAATCCACCTGCCCAGGCAGGAGATGCAGGTTTGATCCCTGGGTTGGGAAGATCTCCTGGAGAAGAAAATGGCAACCCACTCCAGTATTCTTGCCTCGAGAATTCCATGGGCAGAGGAACCTGGCAGGCTACAGTCCATGGGGTCACAAAGAGTTGGACATGACTGAGTGACTGAGCATGAGCACAGTGAAATATAACTGTGAAGAAGATGAGCTGTTGCCTCTACACCTAAAGTTGAATGCTTTAGGTAAGACACAGCACGACGCTAAAAAAAGAAAAGTTCACTTTTTGGACAGGGTAAAACAAAGCTAAAAGATCAGAAACAAAATTTGCTGTCAACATGCTTTAGGCTCTTACAGACCTTATTCCATTACAAGCTGGACAGTGGACATTCTAGACGATGTGTCTTAGATAGTCAGAGTGGAATGGTCTCTGAGCACTCAGCCAACCTCAGTGAGTCATTCAAGGTCAGGACAGGCTTAACTGGCTCCGGTCCATCCAAGGGCTCTTCCTAGAAATGCAGGAACAAACACTCTTGCTATTACTCCCCACTGAGTTCATCCTGGAAGGCTACAGTCCCAGCAGCTGCCTGCAGCCATCTTGGTGAGGTTGTTGCGAGAGTCTGTGGGAATAGTATCAGTCCAGCGGAAGTGGCTAATGAGGGGAGAGAGAAGCCAGGTCCATGGTGCTGACTGACCTTCCTGGTCCACTGAGAAAGTCAATAAATTGACTGTTCACTTAAGCCAGCTTGGGCTGGGCTCTCAGTCACCTGCCTAGCCTTTTCTCTTTAACACCCATCTAGTTCTGCTTTCCAGACCTCCCCTTCCCCTTCTTCCCCATCATTAAACCTCTCTACAACCCTGTGAAGTAACTACCAAAGTGAGGAAACCCAGGCACGCGGGTGTTGACTCCCTCAAGGCTATGCAACTTGTAAGAGGCAAGACCTGAACCCACCTCATCATCCTTCCAGTGAGAGTTCCTTGAACCCTGGAGGCCCATGGCCTCCATTGCACCCAGTGGCTGCCCAGTAGCGCGTGGCGGCTGAGGGCACAGCGTGAGAGCAGACCTGTCTGTAGACTCATTATTTTCCCATCAGGAGGTCTAACACAAAAGTCTGTTATTGAACAAGCCATAGGTATATCACATCCAATGTTTAGCAGTCCATTTTCCTTACTACCTGGTAAACAACTTAAAGCCAGGGACATATCTTATTCCCCAGAACCTAACATACAGTATGTGCTCAATAAATGTCTAGTGAACTAAACGGTGCAAATCAGGCCCATCCTGGGTATTTCCCTTTCCAAGTCCTGCACTCTACTTTCTCTTTCAAGGACCAAGTCTCCATGGACTCTGCCTGGTGTGTCTGGAGATGAAACCACCCCTGCCCTGGGCACCAGCACTGTGCTGTCCCCATGTCTCTACATCCATTTCCTTTCCTGGTAAAACACAGAATCTCTGCATTCCCTGTAACCTTCATCACACATTGCAGCTGCAACACTCAGCAGGCAGGTTACTTTCACCAAAATACTCTGCCCATAATGAGGGTGATACCACTCAGTGGGCATGGCTGCCTTTGGACATGGCCTGAGGGTCCAAACAGCTGAATTTCACACGCGGGTGATTAATTGATGAAAAATGGTAAGAGTCTCCACTCAGTTATGCTTTTTAAGTTAAAATAGAAGTCTTCGTTAAAACAGCCAAGTCGGAGATCCTAATAGCATTAATCATGTCCACGTTTAAAAATCTGATACATAATTTAAGAATAAGAGGCAAAGAAAGATAAGCACTTAAGTACAATTTAGTATTTTTTCATTAAACCTTAACTCATCAATCAATGACTTGTCTAACCCTAGTCTTCTCCCCTGGCTAAAGCAGAATACCTCCTTCAAATCTCCCTGAATTTCACATTTAGAGACAAAGTCTTTACTTTCTGTCCTCAGGGTACACCCTTTGCTGGTTCCAAATCTCCCCCAATGCCCCCAGCTTCATTTCCACTGCAGGCCGAAGGGACTACTGGGGACAGAGCCCATAGGAAGGGGCCTCCAACACATGATTCCCATAGCATTTCCCTCAGAAGCCCTGGGAGATCAACCTCCTTGCCATTCAACCCCCAACCCCACCCCATCACTCTTGGCCCAGAACCCATTGGGAAGCAACACAACAGTGCTCCCAATGGAGCAGTCCCCTTTGGTCACCTACTTCCTTTGTATTACCTGTTAAATGATTTCATTCATCCCTTCACGTGAATGAGTCATCACCTTTGGCTTCTACGAAGTTTAGGTCAAAATCTTGAGAGAATAGCATTGAAACATGTATATTATCATATGTGAAACAGATCGCCAGTCCAGGTTTGAGGCATGAGACAGGGTGCTCAGGGCAGGAGCACTGGGATGACCCAGAGGGATGGGATGGGGAGGGAGGTGGGAGGGGTTTTCAGGATGGGGAACACATGTACACCCATGGCTGATTCATGTCAATGTATGGCAAAACCACTACAACACTGTAAAGTAATTAGCCTCTGATTAATATAAATAAATTAAAAAAAAAAATCTTGAACTCAGTCTCAAGCCTGAGGTTAACTACCAGGGAATTAGGGCAAAGGAAGATGGGACTCTCCATCACCATCACCAAGTCAAATCTGAAAACCCAATCTTAAACTAATTAAGCGTCTTTCCCCTCAAGACTCCCCTCTGTCACACTTCCCACCACCAGGCTTGAAGCAGTCATGTCTTGTCTGTCTTCTTACCTCTGATATTGAGTCAGTTTCTGAGGCCTATCACTTCCTCCTTCCCAAGACAAAAGTAACACCACTCACCTGCCTGCTCCTCCCAGCCCATGCCCTCGGGCTACTCACTGGAGTTTCTGCAGCAGCTTCCTACCTGGCCCTGCCCAGCTCCTGCTAACTCTATCTGGTACTTGCTGGTTAATTTCACAGAGCACTACTTCCTGGTTAATTTCACAGAGCCCCACTGGGGTCCCACTATTGTCTCTACCAACCACTATCCAAGGCTGCCTCTGTTATCTGAGCAGAGGAGTGTTGGGTTAAATGAAGGCAGAAAATGAGAGGGAGCATAAGATCCTCTCCTGTCAAAATACATACATATATATATGACTTGGACAAATGTATACACGTGGTGTTTTCCAAAGATCTCTGTCCAGACAGAACCAACTATAATTGGAATGAAGGTATATAAGGCTAATGAAGGAATGTGCCCCACAAAGGAGACTGGTTGCACCTAGAGAATAAAAAGAAACTTCTAAGAGATAATTAAGCCATGGCTCTGCCACCACTGTCCCCACCTGAGTCCACATTCTAGTCACACATTCTCAATGGAAAGAATCAGCCCCCAACTATCCATCAGGGCTGGTGCTCCTAACCCTAGGCTGGCCTGTCTAACTCAGATTCTTGCCTACCAAAGCCTTTTGATGCTAGTTTTCTGCCCTTCTGGGGCTGCCTGAAGGAGAAGGTATACTGGTCAGAGGGCTTTTGCATCCATTTCCCTCGGAAGTTCTGCTCCCAAGGTAATGAACTCACCAGGCTGGGTCCACACATGAGTCTTTGGGAGCCTGAAGAACATCCACATGTTGATGAAAACAAATTTGCAAGTCTGCATCACTAAGATGGTGGTGGCGAAGGGCCAGGTAAATGTTGCCCTATGAGGTCCTAGCTGAATACCTTACCAGCTGCCCAGGGATCCTTCTTGGTCCTAGAAACTTGAACTAAATCAGCATGGGCTGTTCCACCTCAATTCCACCCCCACCCCATCCCAAAAGTGGCCAGCCCCTCAAGACTCCTGACTAGAGGACTCCAGGATCTGAGAAACCTCACCAGGCCTGAAGGAATTTCAAGCTTGACCTTCAGGCTTGGCCTCAGGCCCTGGGCAAGAGGAAAACTGGTCTGTGCCTATGGGCAGTGCTCCTAAGTCCTAGGCCCTCTCCAGCCCAGGCCCGAGAAGTAAGAAGTCCCACTTGGTCCAGTCTACAGCAATCAATATTCCTTGTTGCTGTTGTTCAGTAGGGAATCATGTCCAGCTCTTTGTGACCCCATGGACTGTGCCACACTAGGCTCCTCTGTCCTCCACTGTCTCCCAGAGTTTGCTCAAATTCATGTCCATTGAGTCCCTGATGCTATCTAACCATCTCATCTTCTGCCACACCCTTCTCCTTTTGCCTTCAATCTTTCCCAGCAGCAGGGTCTTTTCCAATGAGTCAGCTCTTCACATCAGGTGGCCAAAGGATTGGAGCTTCAGCTTCAGCATCAGTCCTTTCATTATTCAGAGTTGATTTCCTTTAGGCCTGACTGTTTGATTTCCTTGCAGTCCAAGGGACTCTCAAGAGTCTTCTCCAGCACCACGATTCGAAAACATTATTTAGCACTCAGCCTTCTTTATGGTTCAACTCTCACATCCATACATGACTACTGGGAAAACCATACCTTTGACTATACCAGCCTTTGTTGGCAAACTGATGCTTTGTTTTTTAATATGCTGTCTTGGTTTATCATAGCTTTTCTTCCAAGGAGCAAGTATCTTTCAATTTCATGGCTGCAGTTACCATCTGCAGTGATTTTGGAGCCCAAGAAATAAAGTCTGTCACTGTTTCCTCTGTAGTTTTCCCTACTTTTTTCAATTTAAGCTTGAATTTTGCAGTAAGGGGTTGGTGATCTGAGCCACAGTCAGCTCCATGTCTTGTTTTTGCTGACTGCATAGAGCTTCTCCATCTTCAGCTGCAAAGAATATAATCAATCTGATTTCAGTATTGACCATTTGACAGTTCTTGGGTGATGCTTTTTTTGACACATGCAATTACATTCAAAATTTTAAGTTTTGAAAGTTAAATCTCTAACCATGCCATTCACACTTGATATCTAGAAAGAGGGAAGGAAACAGAAGGGAGACAGAAGCATTCTCCAGCAGCTAGTCCACTCTGTCCCAGTCTCTACCTCCTGTCTGGGCTGGTCTTGCCTGGATGTCAGGCATGAAGACAGGGACCAGTGGCCTCTGCTTGTTCTCCACTTGGGCATGGGGCTGCCCTTGGTTCTGCTTTAGCTCAGAGGGAGCCCCATTAATCAATGGGATTCCTTATTCTAACAGGTCCTAATGAGAAATCTCCTCCCACCCATTCTTACCTTACCCTTCCTTTATGTACATTATATTGACTCATGTGAAATTGCCAATATTCAGTTATTTTGAATTTTCAAAATAGTAATTTCATACTATTCAACCCAAAATAAGCTGGGATGAATATAGACTCTAATTACCCCTTTTTTACTCAAGAGGTAACATATTAGGCACACTGTTTTGCATCTTGTTGTCTGGGTTACTATATCTTAGCAATCTTTTCAACTGAGGTCATTGTGAGCTTCCATTCTCTTTACACCTGCAAACTGTTCTGTTGTGTGGATGTTCCATTACTTATCCAACCAGTCCCATCATGATGCACACTTGAGTTGTTTCCAACCTTTTGCTATTAGAAACAACAGAGCAAAGAATGATCTTGAACATCACTGTGCACAAATATATCTAGATAATAAATTCCTAGAAATAGAATTCCCAGAAATTCCTAAAAGTGTAATATCACTATATGAACATCTGGGTCAGTGGGTGTATGTATTCATAAACTGACAGATATTGCCAAAAGGCCCTTATTAAGGATATGCTAACCTACACTCACTGTCTTCCCAGATGGCTCGGTGGTAAAGAATCTGCCTGCCAATGCAGAAAATGTAAGTTTGATCCCTGGGTTGGGAAGATCTCCTGGTGAAGGAAATGGCAAACTACTCAAGTATTCTTGCCTGAAAAACTCCATGGACAGAGGAGCATGGTGAGCCATAGTCCATGGGGTTACAAAGGGTTGAACACGACTGAGCAAAAAAGAAAAGAAAAGAAGAAAGCTACCTACACTCCCACAAGTGATAAACGAGCAGTCTCAGATCAGTGATCCTTAACATTTTCCTTTAAACTGCAGGTTGTGACTCATTACTGGTTCATGAAATCAGTTTCGTGGGCTGTAGTCAGTATTTTTTAATGAAATAGAAGAGTACAGCTTATTATAGAATCAAGAAGAGTAAAACAGAAAATACCACATTGAAGTACATGTAGAATGGTAAGTATTGTTTGGGGAACTTTTGTTTCAGAGATGATACAGATAAACATGGATATAGAAATAGATACAGACACCCACACAACCAACACGCTCTGTCTCTCCATCTCTCTCTCACACACACATACACAAATGTACATAGATCTGTGAAACAAAGTCTAGACAGGTCATTTTTTTAATATAAATTTATTTATTTTAATTGGAGGCTAATTACTTTACAATATTGTGTTGGTTTTGCCATACATTGACATGAATCCGCCACGGGTGTACATGTGTTTCCCATCCTGAACCCCACTCCCACCTCCCTCCCCATTCCATCCCTCAGGGTCATTCCAGTGCACCAGCACCGAGCACCCTGTATCATGCATCAAACCTGGACTAGCAATCTGTTTCGCATATGATAATATACATGTTTTAACGCTATTCCCTCAAGATTTTGAGCTAAACTCATAGAAGCCAAAGGTGATGACTCACTCACGTGAAGGGATGAATGAAATTATTTAACACGTGTGCATAGGTCTCTGAACAACCTGAGGAAAGGTGAACAAGCAAGGGCTCAAGGGAAGAAAATAGCCAGCCTGGCAGCTGGGGATGAGGGCCCAGGTCATTGCTCGCCCTCTCCTGCCCCAAGGACTGCTCAGCCAGGTCCAGAACCCACTGACCAGGGGATTTAAAAGAGGGGGTGAAGGAACCTCACATAGAAGCATCTAGCTGCAGCAGGACTCAGAATAGGGCCAGATGAAGGCAAATAGACACAAAAAGGCCCAGGGCCAGGGTGCGAGGTCCCAGCTGAGCCATCTTCTCTGCTGTTCTCGAGAGAACAGAGGACAGGATGCACCACTGTACTGCATCATCTCTCCAGCGAGACAGTCTTCATCCTGTCCCCCGCAGAGATGCTGTGACCTCCTGCAGCCCTGTTCCTGAGCCCCGTTTCCCACCACCTGCCTCCCCAGTACGAGCTGACACATGACTGGAGGAGGGCAGGCAACACAGATGCCCACTCCCATCACCTGTTTTCCCTCCCAGAGGATGCAGTCTGGACACAATAGGGTGTCAACACAGCAGGCCTGCCTCTCATGATCTCTGCCTTAAATACTGCAAAGAATGCCACACCTGTTGTATTTCCAAGCTCCAGGTTGAAAGAGCAAATTCCAAACATGGATTTTCTATCCCCAGGCTCGCTCCTGGAGCCTGGCAATAATAGCTACTATTCCCCAGAACCAAGGATAGTAAAAGACTGTTAATTCTTTAAAAACCCAACACAAATATCGATTCTCCCTTTACCTAATTTCTTCCTTCTTTTGTTCCTGGTAGAGCTTGCTGCCACTTAAGAGCATTGGGCTTAAAAGATGAGCACTCATGAAGTTATTGATTTCCTCCTAAGAACTTGCCTGCTCTTGAAGTGAGCTCGCATCAGGCAGGTGGGGTCCAGGTTATGGCTCGGTGGTCCAGCCTCCACAGGTGGGGCATGCTGGCCAGATGCTGGAGAGGCCCTTCCACACTCACTTTGTTTCTGTCAAACTAGAACGCTTCCTTAGAAGAGTAAACTACAATTCAAAAAGTTCGAGTTGATGACTGTAAAAATTAGTGGATAATAAAAAGATAAGTAGTCTCCTACCCAAGAAAGATGTGACTTAATGCTGCTTATTAATCTGTACCATGCAAGATAGGCTGGTGGAGGTCAACAGACTTACTTGGAGGAGCAGCAAAAGGAGTATCTCGCTGGGCACTGATGATGGAGTAGCCAGGGACAGTTTAGAGGAACATCTTATGACTTCCAGAAACCTGCCAGTTAGCTTGGAGACTGGAGTGGCTGAACAGAGGGCCTCTGTACACAAAGGCAGGGTGGGATATGAGGAAGACGGGGTAGAGGGCTCAGGAGGCACAAGGCCATGAATGCCAGGTCCACCAAGTCAGGGGAGATTGGGGTCCACCCCACCTGCTGTCCAGGGACTCCTGGACAGCAAAGCTGTACACAGGGAATTGTTCTCAGAGCCTCACTACCAAAAGGAAGGAAAACAGCACCCCCATATTTACTGTGGCCTTGAGTCCAGGTGACTCTCTCGGGTGTGGCCTATGAAGCCCCCTGTGTGACCTACCCTGAGCCCCCCTCTGCTCCATCTGCAGCCAGTGCCAGCCATAAACACCTCTGTCTCCAGGAAAAGTAGCAGGAGGGCCACCACCTGTGGACAGGTCGAAGGACTCAACAAGAGGGATGTCCTGTTCCCAGGACCCTAAGTCAGCCTTCCGTTTCCTGCTCCCCCAGCAGCATGTCCAGCTGGCCCTCCGGCCGCCCCCTGAGCAAGGCCAGTGCTTTCAGGCCAGTGGGCCTTTCTGGTTGCTGCTTGTTGGAAGCACTTTAATTAGTGCTCTATTATAATTGGTGATATGTTTTAATTGGTGTTTTGAGTTAATTAAAGTTTTATTCTAATTTGGGTGTCTTTTTTTTTTTTTAAGTTCACAAGAGCTGAACAAAAGAAAGAATAAGACCTTGTCCAAATAATAATAATAAATCTAAGACCAGCATCCCGAGGGGAAGGACTGTGGTTATGAGAAGTATAAGTCTTTAAGGGATCCCGGGACACAGACTGAGGATATCCATGGAGTACACACCTCTGACCTCTTTGGGCCCAACTTAAACCGTTCCCCCCTGCTACCCTCCACCTCCAATCCTGCACCAAGTCCTCCTCCCCAGAGGGCTGGGTGCCTCCCCAAGACAGCAGCCCCATGCTAGATGCCCAGGTGGTTTTGCCCATGAGCCCCACCACCCTCTGCATTAGACCACATGCTCCCAGCAGGCAGGAAAGGCCCAGGGCAAGGCCATGATTCCTTGCTCTTCACAGCATCTCACCCTCACCCAGGCTGCTCAGGGGAATCTGAGAATCTGAGAATCTGAGAACAGTCAATGAGGTTGCTATGGACACTCCCCACGGATCAGAGCCCCTCACCCAGGATGCACTGAGAGGCTTGCAAGTTCTTATTTCTTCACTCCTCCAAAACGAATGCCCAAGTCAGACACCAGGCAGAAGCCCAAGGACTGTATTACACATGGACTATTGATTCAGCCCAACAGTGGCTGAGCACATCTTTCCTACCTCTGGGATGGGGGGCTTGGTTTCTCCTCCTATCGCCCTCTACCTCCCATCCCTTCCCTGCCTGCTTCACACATCTTCTTTTCCAGGGCAATTTCCTTTTCTGGAAGCTGCCATGGCTTTGCTTTATCTGAAATCTCCTTGCCTCTTCTAGCTGGTATTACAATTTCTCTAATTGTAGTTACCGAAACTCTCAGGTCTACATCCTAAGGCTCACTGTCTGCAATCGCCTTTTTATCCCCCTCACGGGGGTTCCTCCCCACCATGCCAGGAAACAAGCTTGCCAGATTCTGCTCTTCTACCCACGCCCTTGGGCAGTCGTCTTAGTCACATCCCACGCACACCACTTGACTGCGTACTCCTTAAACGCCCTGGCCCTCGACAACTCCAGAATGACACTACCATCCTTCTATTCCATCTGTTTCTTTTTCCTGGTCCTAGGGATTCCCTCTGCTCCTGGGACCCCAGTGAGTCCTGGATACGTTTTCTTTCCCCACCCCAGCCCCATTCCCCTCCCTTTAAACCCCACAATTCCAACACCTGCAAATCTGACCCACCCCTCTCATGGCATTCGAGTCACCGATTCTCTCCCTGCCCTCTCTGACTCATCCTGTGCATAGCCAGGGAAGTTCTTCTTGAGGAAACACAGAAAGGAAAACAAAACATGGAACACACACAGTGGGCAGGAAGCCCTTTTCACTTACTCACTTATTTCACTTAATCTAGGGATGAGCTGGGTCCTTGGGGGTGCAATGACTGGGAGAGGATCTACAGTTGCACTTTTCATAAAGCATTATGTGAGCTTGCTTCTTACACTGAGGTTAATTTGAAAAGTCTATATAGTCAAAACCGCCCTTGAGAGTCCCTGAGGAAGGCACCACGCTGGACACTGCCACATCCTCTTTTCTGGGAACAGATGGCCCTAACTTTGGCTGGGTACCAGAAGAAGCAGTTGGTGTACATGTAGGTGCCAGAGAACACGAAAACCACGCATCTTTAACACTGGAGTCTTTAACGAGGGTGTGGCTTCCAGAGCAGGAGGCTTGAGGGAGGGAAGTTCATTTAGGGGTCAGCAGAGCCTAGACCACCTCTTTTTGTTAGTCTTGTCACTTAAATGTGCCTATGATGCAACTCTGCATTTTCAACAGCTATAAGTGTTAAAAATAATCCATTCTTCAGAGTTTATCAAAGGAAAAAAAAAGCAGTATTAAAAGAAGCTAAATACATGATACACTTTGCTGTACACCTGAAACTAACACATTGTAAATCAACTATACTCCAATATGAAATAAAATAAAACAAATACATGATATACTTATTCCCAGTTTCATAAAACAGATGCATCCTTAAATACTATACAGTCACTTGATGGACTGTTACAAAGCCATTGAAAATTGACAATTATAAAGATTATGTAAAGCAAAGAAAATGAACAATAAAATCTGCATGCATCTGGACACAGATTGGAGACACCAGAAAAATGTACTTACTGATTTTGTAAAGCATTATTTCAAAAAAGGGAAAGTTTGCAAATAAACGCTTGTTAATTGAATGAATGATTGCATTTGGGGAGCTGAAATTTACAGTCCTAATGGTACAGCTGGCAGACTCCAGAAAACCAAAGTCAGTGTCTTGAGAGTCAGAGGGAGATGCGTTAAAAGTTGCAATGTGTGCCACAACCTCTAGCAGAATACTCAGTGGGGGTTCCACCAGGGCCTTAGGGTGTCAGGTTTCACAGAGTAGCACCCTGGGATGGGTCCCTCTAGAGGCTGCAAGTCTGGGACCACTGGATCAGATCAGGGCCCAGACCTGCCACATACCTTGATCAGATGGCCTAGAATGGGCTGAACACCTCCTTCCCCTCAAATTCACTCCCTGCAGGAAGACTGGGCAGAGAAGGCCACCCAAGGCCACTTCCCTCACGCCTCCTGGTTGCCACCACCCACGGCTGTGCTAGGGAATTTTTACTGCTGATTAGCGACCATCATTTGATGAGGTATAGAGAGGGGCAACTAGGAAGTGAGGGAGGAGAGAAGATATTACACCACGCATCCTGGGGCAGAGCCTAGAACAGTTAACCAGTAGTTGCTAACAAAAAGAGAGGCACCAGAGCCTGGAAGATGCAGGGTGTTCTTCTGCCCTCAGACGTGGATGGGGAAAGGAACACCCCTCCAGACCAAAGATGAGATGAGACCTCTCCCAATCCCTCCTGCCCTTAGTCCATGGGTCCCAGCCCATGTAACCATGCAACAGAAAGGAGGAGGGCTGAGCAGCTCGCCCCCATCGTGGCTGGGTGGCAGGATGAGCTGGAGCCCATGCCAGGATTTCTACTCGACCTTAGTGGGAAGGGTGCCAAGGGCTATCATAAGTGCCTCTGAGGTACCCGTCAGGGCAAGCTGAGCTTTAGGGACCCACTGAGGGGATGTCCTGGTCAGAGGGTGTGGCTGGAGAGTCTTGGCTCTGTCACTAACTCTGTGGTCACTTCCCCTTCCAATGTGGCCTCGGTTTTCTCAAGTCAGATGTGTGGGCTCGATCCACTCCCAGGGGTCCTTTCTCAATCAAGAGTCCATCATTTCATGCTATTTCTAGCAGAGGAGCTTTCCTGTGCCCTGTTCTGGAAGTGATTTTGGGGTCAAGCTACATAAGCTCCAGGCTTCCTTAATTTATGTTGGGGCTGCTCCAGGGGCCGCCAATGGGAACAGATTTAAATCATCCTTTTGCCATGCTGAGCACAAACATGCCATCCCTTTCGTGCCTAACAATGCCGGCCATCAATGAAGCTCCATATTTAGCAGATGTTCAGCAGTAATTACGTGGACATCAGACACATTCTCCTGTCTAATTACTCGGCTGCAGTGGTCCCACATGCCCTCCCACATGCCACCCCAAGTGCTCACATAGACACACTCAAAGCATTGTCCTTGATTCTGACCCAGTAGGGGACCAAATACGCATTTGGGAAGGTAAAAGAACAGGCTTGGGGCACTCCCAGCAAGGAGAACATGTCACCCCATCTACAGTGACACCCGGAGGTGACAACAGCGATGACAATCCTGATGGGACCAAATGCTTGCCATTGAGAGAGAGAGAAGGTTGTCAGCCTGCAGCTGTCCTGTGAAAGTTAGGTGGTGTGATGGCACAAGTTAAGACCCCCTGCGTGGCCTCCAGGAAGCTTGCCTAAATGGTACCATCTTTCGTGAAATTATGTCACACCAGGTCAGATCTACAGCTATGGTAACTGCAGGTTGACTCATGCTACCAGTATCTACAGAGTAATGCATAACCAGGATGCCAATGCGTTGCTTTCAAATGAAATAAGTACCTCTCCAGGAGCCAGGACATCTATGTTGGCTCCCTGGGCACTCTTGCCCATGGACAAGCTACACGGAAAGTCCCATGATCCACCAGGTATGGGGGAACAGATGACAGAACTTAAATACTTGGTAGCATCATGCTTGCAGACTCTGCCTTCACCTCCACCCTGGGGATGTGTAGGCATCACACCTGGACAGATGCCTGGGGCTGACACTGCCCTTCAGTCTGGTGCAGGGATGGACACCGCCAGCCTTGGCTTCTGTTCTCCTGACTGCCCCTACCCCCCATTATCACAGTGCCTGCCAGGCCCAGCATCCCTGCCCTCTGCTCAGGGATACACACCAAGCTGGCATCCACACAGAAGCAGTCATGGAGTAGACCCAGGCCAGCTCTGACCCCAGGGCTGACATCCTCAGGTGGTCAGTGGCCAGCACATGGCCGGCTGTGGAAAGGTGACTCTCATGGACCAGAATGTCTGCTCAGGGTGAGGGAACAAGGGGGAGCTGAAGCTGTGAGTGGACAGGAGTTTGGGCTGGGCAAGCCCAGAGGAAGCAGGGAAAGCTGATAGAAGAAGGAGACCATATGCCAATGGGAGCAGACAGGGGACAGGGCCAGGAACCTCGGCTATGCAGCCGGCTCTCCCAGGAGGCCCATCCTCATGGAGCTCACTGCTCCCCACCCTTCTGGGGCTGGCTCACTTGGCTACTTTCCTGGTTTCCTGGCATCAGATGCCCACCACAACACCCTGCCCAGGAATCTGACCTAAAGCTACCTCTGAAAGGATACATTCCTTCTTTAGATGCATTTCACACCACAGAAATTCACAGTTTCATCAAATGTGCAAAAATCGCAACTTTCCTTTTTGCTTTTTAACAATTTTCCACCTTGTCTAAAACAGGGCTGTCCAGAAAAAATATAATGTTGTGTATGTAATTTTAAATTTCACATTAATAAAAGTAAATTTTAATAATTTATGGATCCCCAATATGTCCAAAATAGTACCATTTAACATGCAATCAATACACAAATTCTTGAGATAGTTTATTCTTTCTTTCACACAAAGTATTCATAATCTAGGTGTCTTTGACATGGACAGAAATTCTCAGCAAAGAGCCACATTCCAACAGCTCAGTTGCCACAGGTGGTTAGTAACCACCACACTGAACAAAACAAGGCTATGAGAGCAGATGAAAACACAAAATTAAAGAAAACTCTGTGTCTTCCGGTTTAAAAGAATCTCCTTTCAGACGTACTCAGGCTCATCTGCCTCCCACCCCTTCTGTGGGGTGAGGTGCGGGGAGGCTGAGCTACCGTCACTGGGGGGACATGAGATGTGGCTGTCTGCTCCTGTCCCCCTCACACACACAAGTGCCCAGCCCCCCTCCCCGACCCCTGCATGGAAGGAGCACTGCCTGGTGTGTTGTGGAGGCCCTGGGTGCCTGCCTCGGTCACCCCACCATGGCGCAGCCCCCCTCCGGGCCTGCTCCCATCTGCTTATCCACTCTAAACATCCATCCTTCCTCCAAACCTGCCTAAGGATCTCCAAGTTCACAGCATCCTCCCACCACCCCACCCCAAAGTTAGGGGCTGGAGCACCAGCACTCAGTTCCACCCTTCTACTCTTGCTTTCTGTCTTCCTCCAGGAACCAGAAGGGCTTCCTTATTTGTATTTCTGTGTGGACCCTGGAGCCTCGTGGCTTAAGGGTGACATCTGTAGTCAGGCCACTTGACGTTGGACCTGTCTCCAACCATTAGCAGCTTTGTGACCCTAAGTAACTTGATTCCTCTCTTCCTCTATTTTTTCATCTGTAAAATGGGTATAATCCTAATTCTACCATCTAATCAAGTCTCTTTGTGGATCCAATGCTGAACACAGAAAACATTCAGAGAGTACCAGATCAGGACTCACAATAAGAGTTATTCCAGTGGAGCAGAAACATTTCTAGGTCCTAGCTTCCTTTTCCCCTGTGCTTTGGTATATTCCCTTCCTCCTTCCCCCAGCATCATTGGTGAGAAAGCTACAGAGAAATAAAGCAGCCTCCTGATACAGAAAAATGTTCAGGAGCTATTTCTACATCTCAGCCCCATCACAGTCTGTATACTCAGGCCACAGCCCCACCTGCACCAGGAGTCATTCTGCTGCTTTAAGGTGATGTCCACTGTAGGGCAGGCTGCTCAGAGGGTGCACATGCCCCCCATTTCTAACACTTTCTAGCCGCCCCAGTGTTCTGTCTGCAGGTTCCACGGGTGATTTTCCTCCAGTCTGACTGTGGGATCCAATGGGCACCTGGGAGCTTCTTCCAGTGTGTCAAAAATCCTCTCAAGAACCTGAGGCAGCCTTCCCAGGGCAACTCCATCCACAGGGCAGCTCTCGCTGTGAGAGTGTCAGTCCAGAGCCTCCGGCTTCTGGGGCGCACCCCCAAGCCCCTGATTTGTTGTAGGCCTTGTCTCACTCTGGGTTCCAAAGCTTCCCTGGAAGATTCTGCCTTAAATCTTATGTTATTTTATTTATAACCCACTCTATTTTAGAAGATTTAAGATGGCTTACAAGGATTATGCAAAATACTCTAAGATATATATGTAGCCAAGTAAAAAAATTATATGTACTGCTATTTTTTAAAGTTACCAAACATTATACATAACATGGCAAAAGCGTTGTTTGAATATTATGCTTGTGCATACATGTGTGCACGCCTATGTATTGTGTGCTCATGTGTGTGCAGGACAGAGACAGGTAAGCTGAACATAAAATTAAACAGATTGCCACAAGGAAGGGGTGGGGATTACAACTGACTCAATTTTCTTTTTTATAGTTTTCTATGCTTTTTCAACTTTTATAGAGCATCTATATTTGTTTTATATTAAGAAAAAAAGCAACAGAAAATCTCTAAAGAAAAATAGGTGAGAAGAAAAAACAGGAGTAAAGGCATAAGCTGGAGCCCACAGTAAGGCTAAAACAACTCATTTGCTTTGGCCAAGCCACCCATGAAAGCTGGATTCTCTAGCAGTAAATGGATGAAGAAGACCTGATCAGTTACACGAGTCATGGCGTCCGTAGAACATAAACAAAATGACTGTTCAGCAAAGTCCACTGTTCTTGCTATGGGGCCTGAAGCCAATGCCTCCCACGGGCCCCCGGAAGGACACCAAGGAAGGCAATCAATGACCCCCTCACGACAAACACCACCAAGACTTTCCAGGGGCTGTTCTTCCAAAGCTCCTCAGTGCAGGCTGACGGCACCTTGGCGAACTGTAGTTCAGGAAGGCAATTTCTCAAGGAGAAGAAACCAAGAGGCCAGGCTCACGGGGGGTTCTGAGTTAGTTCAGAGGGAGATGTTAGGAGATCACGATTAGGACACACATCACTGTTCAGTGACCACCTCTGGGGCTCTGTGCAGCTCAACTCAGCCCAGGGGTCATCAGGCTTTTCCTTATGTCTCTGCCCCCAAAATGCTACAGGCACCCACTCACCTAGACATTTGTTCATCTCTCACGAGTTCACTGAGCACCTACCAAGTGCTGCAACTGCATAATTCCTCTCAATAAACCCAGATCCATCACTCACATGGAGACCCAAGCCAGCCCCACCTGACATCAGCTGTGAGCCTGCAGCAAGACATTTCTGTGCATGGGAGCCCTGGACATGAGGGAACTCCCAGGACATGAGAGGAACAGGTGTGCCTACTTGCACAAGGAGAGAATTTCACAGCCACTGGAGGAAAGGATGCTGAGGCTGAGCACAGGTTCAGCACAAGGACTCCGTGGTGGACACAGTCCTGGTCAAGGAGAATGGGCTTTGCTAAGATGTATTGTCGTTCTTGTACGGAACCCAAGTCTCATACAGAACTCATTTTCCATTGGACTCGTGTCTTACCCTGCTTAAGCTCTGGGTAAGGCAGGGGTTCAAAACTGTCTCTTCCTCCCAAAGCCTTCCCTTTCTCTACCCGTATAAGAAGAGTTTAAGAGCACTGCCAGGCCACGGTATTTCCAGTGGGGAATTTACCATCTGTGTATACCCATGGTTACCAACTTTCCACCTCAATCTCTGCCCACAGACTTCTCCTCGGAGCCCCAGATCCACACATCCAATCTCCTTCACCACGTCCACTTGGAATTCTCACCAGTGCCTCAAACAGCACATTCAAGTCTCCCAAACTCAGTCGGCTCCCCATCTTTCCCATCTCAACAAGAAGACCCACTATTCATTGACAGTAAAAACCAGAAACACAGATGCTGCCTTTGACCACTCCCTCTCACCTACTTCCTATCCGCAAAACACGTCTGCCATTTCCTCCCACTCCCAGCTTCACTGTGAGAGACTGCCCAACCCCCACATGAACTGGGAGTCCTCAGGGGCACCTGTGGCCCCCCAACCTGGTTCTTCAGACTGTTCCAGGGGGATGGGCGCCATAAGTCACACAGCGCTCGAGCACACGTGCCTCTCACATGCCTCCTGGAGTTCTGCCCTGTGCTTCCCTCCTCTCTCCTCCTCCAACAACACCAGCTCCCAGATAAGTGCTCGCCTTTTCTTTCTCGTTCCTTTTCTCCTCTTGCTTCTGTCTCATCTTCTATTTTGCTTCTTTCACTTTTACTCCTTGGCCTTGTCTGTTTCCTTCCTCTCCCTCTTTCCTCCTCCCCTGTCTCTCCCACTCTGCACCTTGCCCCAGTTCTCCTCTCCACCCCTTTTCAGATGTGACAATCACAGAAGATCAGAGCTGGTAGCGACCTCCCTGGCCTTCCTGACTTGGTGGGTGGGGAACTTGGGACTCAGATGGTGAAACCACACTCCCACATCCTCACAACAGCTGATAGCAGGGCCAGCCGTGTACAACTCAGATGTCCAGCCCAGGGTTCTCCGCTACGCATACTCCCTAGTCCACTGATTCTCCACTGATTCTCCTGGTCCCTGCTCCTTACCCCAGGACTGTGGTCCTCTGCTCAAGACAACAGGGCTGGTCACCCTCCACACATCACAAATCAACAATCAGGGTGCTCGGATGTGTCTCTTGGTATGTCTGTCTCTCCATAGCTACTGCATACCCTCACACTTGCACCCAAGACTCCGAGGGGAGAGGTTTCACCCTCTCCATAGGTGACTCCACGGCTTTTCAGGCCTTTAGTTCTCCTCCTGGTAAGGCAGATGCATTCTGTTACTCTTGGATGCACCTACAAAAATCCTCTTCAAAATCCCATCACTTCACCACAAACGAGGACTAAAGTACTATGAAGAAGGCGTCTGAAGAAGATGTAGGGGGTGGGGTGGGGGATCAAGAGTCTGACCCTCTGTCCTTTTCTCCTGTAGCCCCATGTGGCCTTGGCACCCAGGGCTGCAGAAACCCAATAATGCCTTCAGATTTAACAGAGCCATCTGCGAAAATGTGGCTCGCCAGGGTAGGACTGGCAGGGCCCACTGCGGCTGCATATTTAGGGTTAAGGCAGACCATCGGGGGTAGGGCCACCTAAAGAAGGGGACCACTGAGGCGGACAGTGGTGCAAGGTGGGGACAGGCGGGTGACACGAGATGGCAGTGTGCTGTCTTGGCATGACCACTAAGAATAGGCACAAAAACACCCCTGAGGAGGGTTAAGTACAAGGCGTCAGCTCAGGATGGGGGCTGGGCGTGTAATCTGAACTTGAACAGACCTTTGCAACCTTGCGGGTTTACTGGAAACCCACCCTTGGGCAGAATTTCAAGACAGACATTGGGCCAAGAAGCCTGGTGAAGATCCAAGCTCATCCTGAGGTCCATGGATGCGCATCAGCCCTCCAGAGCCTGACAAAGGATGACAGCTCAGCTCTGAGCACAGACGGAGCTACAAAAAGGTAAGCACGGTGACAATTTATTTTCCAGACTGTCAAGATTTTCACCATCTTATGATTTTCAGCCAGTGTAATTCATTAAATGTGTAACAAAGGAGAGTCCATATTTATACCTTCCTTTGTAAGGATTAACATGCAAACAAATCTCAGATGTGAAACAAAGTACCCTTTGTCAGGCGGTGAAGAGTGACCACAGTGCCCATGGGTCAAGGCGCTGAGGACAAGGAGCATGGTTTGGCCCTCTGAACTGGCAGTAGCCCAAAAGGCAAGACTGCAAATGCCAAGACAGTCCATGTGTAGCCAGCCATGTACACAAATGTGCAAAGTCCACTCACCAAGGAGGGGGTGCCTGTTGTCAGGCAGAAGGTGATTGCAGAAGGAAGAAATTTACAAAAGGAGGTGGGAAGGGACTGAAGAAGGAGGAGGGAGAGAAAGATGGGGAGAGAAAGGGAGGGGAAAAGAGAGAAGGGGAAATAACCAGTGCGGGGCAAGGGGAGCTCAGGGGAGCAAAGGGGCAGTGGGAAGAGGAAGTGGGCTGCCAGGAGAAGTAGGAAGGCAGGGCACCAGGGATCTATGCAAAATGGGCTGTGAGGACCGGATGGTGGAGGAAACCCCAAAAGAGACTCTGAAAAGGACTTGCCCCAGAGACCTTAGCCATTTTTGCAAACCTGTCATGGAGAAGCAGCATTAAGGAGCTATGCATGTGCCCTGCTTGGTCATCTCCCTGCAGCCAGACAAGGCCTGCCCGGCCCTGGGGACCCCAGCATTCCCGGCTCTCTTCACTGGACCCTGGAAGGACACAGAACCAGCATTTTACCTCCCAAACACATTCAGGTCTTCAGCCAGGAGGAAACAGGGCAATGATTCAACAGGGACGAGGGAAGAAGGGCAGCTTCTGATCCAGGCCCAGGCCACGGCCCATCCTTCCACTCTGATGCAATTTCCCTCCCAGCTGCTTCTGCAGGGCTGCCCCAGGAGACGGGACACACACACCCTCCTGGCTCTACATCAACCAGCCAGAGGGTCTGCTGCAGCTGGCCCTGCTCCATCCATGAGGAGACTGTCTGCACCCCCACCTCATGCCCACAAGGAGATCCAACCAGTCAATCCTAAAGGAAATCAATCCTAAATATTCATCAGAAGGACTGATGCTGAAGCTGAAGCTCCAATACTTCGGCCACCTGATGCAAAGAGCTGACTCACTGGAAAAGACCCTGATGCTGGAAAAGATCAAAGGCAGGAGGAGAAGGGGACAACAGAGGATGAGACGGTTGGATGGCATCATCGACTCAATGCACATGAGTCAGAGCAAACTCTGGGAGATGGTGAAGGACAGGGGAGCCTGGTGTGTTGCAGTCCATGGGGTCACAAGAGTCAGACATGACTTAGTGACTGGAGAATAACATTCTGCCTGGAGGGCAACCATGGGAGCACCCAGGGAACGAGGAGTGGGATGGATCATGACCCCCAACACCATCAGACAAATCAAGAATCCCAGCTGTGCGGGCCCAGCAAGGTGGGTGGCCCCTCCCTGCTCAGGCACAACTCCCTGACTCCTAAGTCAGCCCCCAGGCCCCACAGACCCTTCTCACCTCTGTGTCCTGGACGCAGCTTTTCCCTACCCTGCACTCCCCATCTCCCAGTCCTAGAGAGCACTCAGTGAAGGCAAGCCCAGAGAACCCCAAGAAGACTGAGGGATCCTCACCCCTGAAGGCCTCCCAGCCTCATTTCTCCAAGCCCCAAACCAGGGTGGTCTCGCAAGGGGTCAGCATGGAGAGTGCTCCTTTTTCAGAGAAGGTCTCAGCAGCGAGCTGGCCCTGTGGCCCTGGAAGCACTGGGGCTGGCACTCCTCCTGTTCTCTCGGGAGCTCCACGTGGCTTTGATGTGGAGCAGCTGTGACATGGCAGTAACTGGGGGGAAGGAGCTTTAGAGCTGCTGTTTTAAATGACAGCCATTGTTCCTTGGCAATTTTATGATGAAGGAAAAGAAAGAGGCCTTTTAAGCTACGATGTAGCACATTAAAGAAGCCCCAGAGGACTGGGGAAGCTGGAAGGCTCCGAGGGGAGGCAACTCCACACTGGCATCTTGGCAGTCCCCTCTGCAGTGCCCCAGAGCCCAGCCGGCAGTGGAGAGCAGCCAAGGCCACCCCACTGCTGGGCACGGGCAGGTGCAGGCCCCTTCCCAAGGTAGTGGTCCTTTTCCCCACAGAAGGGGCTCTGTGGAGCAGAGCTCCAGGGGGCACATCCCTCCCCTCCCCTTCCCCCACCTAGCAGAGGCAGCGCTAACACCCCCAACAGGAGGCAGGGGTCTTGGGCCATGAACCACGGGTGTCTTTGGCGTGGTCCCACTGGGCTGCATCTCAGGAGGGAGCTGTCCAGCTGGTGTGAATGGCTTCTGACCCCAAATCTCCCAGCTCTGCCCTCAGGATACTCCTGCATCCTCCCTGTGCCATTGACTCCTCTCCAGGGATGGGGAGAGAGAGTTCTCCATCTCTAACCCCCAGATCCACCTGCTGTCCACCTCCATTTCCGCTGCAAAGGCTCTGCAGCCTTTTCCCTGGGCTGGCTGCCCTTAAACTTCCCACCTCCAACTCTGGCCCCATCACTTTCCAGGACTTCTCCTCTCTGCTTGGTGAGGTTCTAGGCTTCCTACAAAGGACAAAATGACCCTTCTCTGTGAAGTCTTCTGGTTTATTCATAGCAGCCTGTGGACTAAAGAAAATAGTCATAACCTAAAAGTTGAGAGTTTTGTTTTATTTATTCGGAGTTTTTAGGACTCCAAAGAGGGTGGGGGTGGGAGGAGTCAAGTTACATAGAAGTTTGCAACAAGTGGCAGGTAATCTGAACATAAAAAGATTACCATTAATTAAGGAAAACCAGATGTCTCAAGTTAAGGACTTTAGCAATTTTCTATGAATGGAAAGATGTAAGAGTCTGTGCTCACTGACGTTATTCTTTTCATATGCATTTCAGCTATCTGGGGCCAGCATCCTCTGATTTGATTTTTCACATCCTTAGCTCCTCACTCACCACAGGGAGTGGCATTGGGAGTGGGTGTTGCTGTTTTTGCTCAGTTGACAGTTAGATCCAACCCTTTTCGATCCCCTGAACTGCAGCACGCCAGGCTTTCCTGACCTGCACCATCTCCTGGAGCTTGCTCACACTCATGCCCATTGAGTCAGTGATGCCATCCAACCACCTCATTCTCTGCCACTCTCTTCTCCTTTTGTCGTCAGTCTTGCCCAGCATCAGGGTCTTTTCTAATGAGTCAGCTCTTCACATGAGGTGGCCAAAGTATTGGAGTTTCAGCTTCAGTGTCAGTCCTTCCAATGAATCTTCAGGATTGATTTTCTTTAGGATTGACTGCTTTGATCCCCTTGCAGTCCAAGGGACTCTCAAGAGTCTTCTCCAAAACCACAGTAGGAAGACATCAATTCTCTGGCACTCAGCCTTCTTTATGGTCCAGCTGTCACTCCATACATGACTACTGGAAAAACCACAGATTTGACTAGATGGACCTTTGTCAGCAAAGTCTCCATTTTTTAATATGCTGTCTAGGTTTGTCATAGCTTTTCATCCAAGGGGCAAACATCTTTTACTTTGGGAGTGGTAGCATCCTGATAAGCTGCCAGAATCACAGGTATTGTTTTCCCTGGGTGCCCTCTGGGCTCAGAAATTCACATTTGGAGAGCCAAAAATCACTTATGGCTGTGATATCCTTGTTTATCTATATAGTAGGAAATACTCCATTTCTCAAGCCTTAGTCTAAATTAATGGTTCTCTAAGTGTGGTCATCAGATCAGCTGTTTATCCTCTGGGTGCTTCTGTCTACACTGCTCAACTGCAACTCATGCCTCCTGTCTTACGTGTGGTATGGCCTCCAAGAACAGGCTGAGTCCTGCCTCTTTTGGCTTCTGCCCTGTATCTTGTAGACACTCAACAATGACCTCTCATACTGGACTGAAAAATAGAGACCTATGACTCCTGGACACATTCCCACCACAAAGAGACAACTCCAAGCCACCCAAGGCCGTTCTGCTTTCTCAAGGAAGAGTCTTAAGGATTACAGATCATGGAGAAGCTTCCAGCGAGAGAAGCCTCACTCCCAAGTGGCTAGTGCCTTGAGGTTTGGGTTGGAGAGTGGCAGCCGACTGCAGCAGGGAAAGAAGCATGACATCTTGTGACAATTTCCTCAAAGTCTCCAGCACCATTATTGTATCAGCATCAAAATAGCAAGAAAAAGTCAGTTCTATTTTAAATTGTCAATATTAACCTAATGCTGGTGATGAATGGAGTGTTGATGATAAATGAAGTGTTTAATAAAGATGAAAGCTCTGGCAGCCTAAAAGAAAACCTCCTTTGACTTAAAGTTATCATCTTGATTAAAATTTCCATTTTATTATCCTAATCAACAATCTTTGTTCAATGTGCTACAATCTCTATTTTCTCCACTTAGAGAGATAATTAACAACATCGTAAACATATTAAAAGTAAAATGTTTATTAAAACTGCTCTCTTATCCATATTTAACTTATGTTAATGATACCCCTGCCTCAAGACACGCCCCTGCCCCCGGGAGGACTTCCTGGAACTACCCATTGCTGGGAGCCTCATCCTATTCCCAAGACCCCCAGGGAACAGACAGCCCCTTGTCCTAGTCACATGTTCCTGCGTTCACAGCTTTGTCAGTTTAACTCAGCTTAATTTCAGTTCATATGTTCTGACACCACTTTGCGCAGAGACTAAGAAATTTACTCTTCTCCATGGAAAATGTGTGGCTGGGGTTGCATGCAGACACAGATGAGAAACTGAGGGAAGGAAAATACACAAATCTCTCCAAATAAATCACCTCTGCATCTCTCTGCATAGCAAAGGTTTCTTTTAATGAAAGCTACTTAATGAGCAGGCAGCCACTAGGCACCAGTGGGAGGAGGCCCAGAGCCTGTCTCCGGGCAGCGCACCAGGACACACGCTGTCTCCAGGCCCCAGTGGGAAATTGTTTAAGTCTGTTTTTTTTTTTTTAAACACAACTCTGATCCTTATCCAGACACAGAATCTGACTCCCCATATGAGATGTCCGCTCCACACAATATGAAACACCAGGTTGCAAAGGCCATCTTAGCCACTGGGGGACATTCTTGGGAGGGGTGCCCAGGCAAGGACCTTCTGGGTCCCTAGCCCTGCCTTCCTCTTGACCTCCTCGTCTCAGGGCAGACCACCAGCTCAGTCCACCCACCGCACCTTGTCCTCTACACAGGGCTGATTCTGCCTCAGGAGTGGCCTCCATGCAGCCACCAAGAGTCCAGGGGGACGGCGAGAGGCCACCCTCCTGCAAAGGACTCTGGTTTAAAAGCACAGCTCTTCTTTAACCTCTCTGAGGCCTGGTGATGTAAGTGTATCTCTGCAGTTTATAGATGAGGAAGCCGGGCTCAGGGAGGTGGGGCACCTTGCTCCACAGCTGAAGTCCTGGTCCAGCTGTCTCCTGGGGGGTCAAGGCTCCAGCCTGCTCCTAGGATGAGTGGCTCCATCCAAAGCAGGAGGGGACCCAGCCTCGTGCCACTTCTGCTGGCAGCTTGCAGAGATTCTCGGGGATGGCCTCTCTCTGTCTGGGATATGTTTTTCCATGATGTGTGGGTTTTAACCCAGGTCACTTCCAGGTATCCTGGAGCCTTCCACAGGAAAGGCTACGTTCCCTTAATCAGCGTGAATCGGCACACGCCCCCTGACCCCAGCATACTGGCGCTGACGACACCTGGGGAAACGCAGGAAACGGCTATCCGTACAGGCCGGGAAGGGCCATTAATCTCCCTCCCCTGAAGGAAATGAAATCATTATGTCTGCAGCTCCAGAATCCAAAAGAACAAATTTCCTGCCAGGATAATAAATGGATTCTTTTGTACTCGCCTGACTCCCATCACATGACCCTCCTGGCCCATTCCTCATCCAGGTGACTTGGCTGGGTAAATACCCAGAGGTTTCAGTTTCAACTTCCAAAGTGGACCAAGGAGTGGCCCACCAGAGCCCTTGGCTGTCTTCCCTTTCTGCCCTTAACCTTTCCTTCCCCATACATAGCCCGCCATGGTAAGCAACCCCTTTACAAACAGGAACACTCCTGCCTTCAGCCAGGAGCAGGGTTTGAAGTAACTCTGTGGACAAGACAGACAAAGAACCATTTTTCACTGACCAGGCATCACATAAGATGTTCTTGGGAAACAACAATGAATAGTAAATCTGGGCTGTAAAGCTCCCAGGGCCAGCAAGGAACGTACAGTGATGCTATGGAGGAAGCATGTGCAGGCAACAGAGCTGGGATCAGGAGGGCTCTTGAGGGCATCATGATAGGCAGGCGGCACAAGCCTGCACTAACATTCTTCTGAACAGGGCCCTGGAGTCCTGTCCTGGCAGGTGGCAACGTGAAAGCAATGAACTACTTCATAATGGGCTTCTGCTCTGACGTAACACTCAGCACCGGGCTTCAAAAATGGGTCTGTATTTGCAGAGAAAAATTGTTGCTGCCGTAACATGACTGGAGCCATGATGCCTGGCGAATAGACCCAGGGACAACCTGTCCGCTGCTCCTTGCCCTCCTGCCCCTAGACCCCCGAGAAGAGGCAAAACTGAAGCAGAGAAGAAAAAGAAAGTCTGGGGCACAGGTTGGCATCACCTCTTCCCCAAGGATGTGGCCACCTCAGAAAATCCCTGCAGATGTGAAACAACCACAGTCTTCTCTCTAAGCTGCACACAGAAGCCTCTGCCTCCTAAGTATGGGCATGTTGGGGGCAGGAGATAGAAGTAGGGAGACGGACTAGCCCCAGTCATCCAACAGAGGCAACAGTGTTCCTCTGTGACAAAAAATGAGAGCTTGCTAGGCTCTCCTGGACTCCATGAAAAACTATGACATGTAAGTGCTTTGCGGTAGAACAGTGGATAGAAATGACACGTGTCTTAAGTAAAACTGTCCTCCTACAGAGGCAGTGTGAGCACATACCTGATTGCCATAGCCTGACATCCACTGGATTACCTCCCTTGGGCTGGCATGGGATGAGGAAAGTGCTAAGTGATCTTGTCACTACCCACCTCAGCTTTCTGCCCCAACCAGAGAGCCTCAAAGCCACAGCAGAGGGGGAAGGACACTCCAGTATCACTCCTCTGGCCTCCGTACTGGCAGTTCATCACTCATACCTGCCAAAGCTCTTGTCCGCAGGATTGTAGACTACCTGTGTTTGTCTTCTTCATTAAGGGTGGTTCTCCAGAGCACATTTCCTGTCTCATTTATCTCTGCATCTGTAGAAAGACGGCTAGCTGGATGAATCCAGACAGATCACCGAAGGCATATTATCTTCATCAACCTCACATCTTACAGGAAGAAATGAAAGCAATAATTATAAAGCACTACTTCATGCTGGGATTGTTCTAGCTTAACTTCTACATTTTCTCTTATTTAATTCACACAGCTTATCCCAAGAAGTGAGTTTTATTTGTGACATTTTACAGATAAGAAACTAAGGAGTAGTAAGGCAAGGCACTGTACTTGAGAACCAAAGCCAGGTCTTTCTGAGTCCACATACAGCATTCAAATGGATTACCCCCACCTGTCATCCATCCTTAAGATCGTAAGTGCAACAAACACATGCTGGGCACCCACTGTGTGCCAGGCACGATGCCATTCACTCAGGATCCAAAGAGAACTTCAAAGTGGATTCAGACAGAGCTCTACAGTAAGTAGGGAAGGAAACCCTTGCTCTCCAGTGACTCTGCAGCCAGGATAAAGCTGATCACATTAAAAAATACAAAACCTGGTAGAGACTCAGGGCTGAGCAGAGGAAGGAGGTAAGAAAAAACTCTTTTTTAAAAAGCAACTATCAATTCAGTTCAGTTCAGTCACTCAATCGTGTCAGACTCTTTGCGACCCCATGGACTGCAGCACACCAGGCTTCCTGTCCATCACCAACTCCCAGAGCTTGTTCAAACTTATGTCCATAGAGCTGGTGATGCCATCCAATCATCTCACCCTCTGTCATCCCCGTCTCCTCCTGCCTTCAATCTTTCCCAGCATCAGAGTCTTTTCCAAGGAATCAATTCTTCGCATCAGGTGGCCAAAGTTTTGGAGTTTCAGCTTCAGCATCAGTCCTTCCAATGATATTCAGGGCTGATTTCCTTTAGGAGGGACTGGTTGGATTTCCTTGCAGTCCACAGAACTCTCAAGAGTCCAACACCACAGTTCAAAAACATCAATTCTTCGGTGCTCAGCTTTCCTTATAGTCCAACTCTCATATCCGTACACAACTACTTTAAAAACCATAGCTTTGACTAGATGGACCTTTGTTGGCAAAGTAATGCCTCTGCTTTTTAATATGCTGTCTAGGTTGGTCATAGTTTTTCTTCCAAGGAACAAGCATCTTTTAATTTCATGGCTGCAGTCACCATCTGCAGGGATTTTGGAGCCCCCCAAAATAAAGTCTGTCACTGTTTCCACAACCAGATGCCATGATCTTAGTTTTCTGAATGTTGAGTTTTAAACCAACTTTTTCACTCTCCTCTTTCACTTTCATCAAGAGGCTCTTTAGTTCTTCTCTTTCTACCATAACAGTGGTGTCAGCTGCATATCTGAGGTTACTGATATTTCTCCCAGCAATCTTGATTCCAGCTTGTGCTTCATCCAGCCCAGCACTTCTCATGATGTACTCTGCATATAAGTTAAATAAGCAGGGTGACAATACACAGCCTTGACGTACTCCTTTTGCTATTTGGAACAAGTCTGTTTTTCCATGTCCAGTTCTAACTGTTGCTTCCTGACCTGTATACAGATTTCTCAAGAGGCAGGTCAGGTAGTCTGGTATTCCCATCTCTTTCAGAATTTTCCACAGCATGTTGTGGTTCACAGAGGCTTTGGTGTAGTCAATAAAGCAGAAGTAGATGTTTTTCTGGAACTCTCCTGCTTTTTTGATGATCCAGCGGATGTTGGCAACTTGATATCTGGTTCCTCTGCCTTTTTATTTTATTTTTTTCTTTTTAAAATTTATTGAAGTATAGTTGTTTGACAATGGTATATTAATTTCTGCTGTGTAGCAAAGTGATTTGCTTATACATTCTTTTTCATATTCTTCTCCATTATCGCTTGACACAGGATATTGAATATAGTTCCCCGTGCTATACAGTAGGACCTTGTTGTTTATCCATCCTACATATAATAGCCTGCATCTGCTAATCCCAAACTCCCGATCTACCCCCTCCATCACCACTCGCCCCTTGGCAACCATAAGTCTGTTGTCTATGTCTGTGAGTCTGTTTCTGTTTTGAAGATAAGTTTATCTGGGATGACTGATAGTCTTATCATGTAGACCAGGGGTCAGCAAGCTTCATTTGTTTTTGTTTGTGTTTTTTAAATATATTTATTTATTTATTTTCTTTACATTATTGTGTTGGTTTTGCCACACATTGATATGAATCTGCCATGGGTACACATGTGTTCCCCCTCCAGAACCCGCCTCCCACCTCCCCCCCAATTCCCTCTCTCTCCGTCATCCCGGTGCACCAGCCCTGAGCACCCTGTATCATGCATCAATCCTGGGCTGGCGATTCATTTCACATATCATAATTTACATGTTTCAGTGCCGTTCTCCCATATCATCCCACCCTTGCCCTCTCCCATAGAGTCCAAAAGGCTGTTATATACATCTGCCTCTGCCTTTTTAAAATCCAGCTTGAACATGTGGAAGTTCACAGTTCACATACTGTTGAAACTTGGCCTGGAGAATTTTAAGCATTATTTTGTTAGCGTGTGAGATGAGTGCAATTGTGCAGTAGCTTGAACATTCTTTAGCATTGCCTTTCTTTGGGATTGAAATGAAAACTGATATTTTCCAGTCCTGTGGCCACTGCTGAGTTTTCCAAATTTGCTGGCATATTGAGAGCAGCACTTTCACAGCATCATCTTTTAGGATTTGAAATAGCTCAACTGGAATTCCATCACATCCACCAGCTTTGTTCATAGTGATGCTTTCTAAGGGCCACTTGATTTCACATTCCAGGATGTCTGGCTCTAGGTGAGTGATCACACCATCTGGTCATCTGGGTCATGAAGATCCTTTTTGTATAGTTCTTTTGTAACTACAAAGCAACTGTAAAGCTGGGCAAAAGTGACAAAGACAACCATCTCAGCACTGCGAACCTATAGCAAGGCAATCTGAGAAGTGTTTATGTCTCAAAGGCTGAACTTTGGGTAAGAATGGGGGAATCTGTGGTATTCTCGCCTAGGGCCACTCTTTGCTCTCTATTCTCCTTTGAGCTGGACTGATAAGGAAGTTCTGCCAGAGAAGAAAAAGATTTGAGAACAGCATATCTTTGAGGTCACAGCAGACTTGGATTTGGAGTGATTTGTGATGCCTAGGTCCAGCAGCATTGTCACCAGAAATAAGGACCTTGTCAAGCAAGGCTGTAGCAATGGCTGGGGCAAGCACACCCCTGGCTGAGGCTGCCTGCACACGTGTCCAGTGAAAACCAGAGAGAATCCAAGATATCCACACACTAGCCCTAAGACTGTGCCTGTACATAGCAGAAGCAAAAGGTCCCACTGGAAAGCTGAAGCTGAAGTAGGTTTCAAAACGACCTGAGCTTTTTCACCCATACATAGATCCATCAGCAGAGAATGGAAGATGGACTGGCTCAAAGTGTCTGAGCACAACTTCTGTCTAATCACTGGATGACCACTAAGCTATACAGATAGAGGAGCTACCCCTAAGAAAAAAGACTTAAACTTAAAAACAAAAATCAAAAAATAAAAATTGAACCAACACATTGGTGGCCACACACCCCAGGGGAGATAGATTTCACAGATTTAACCCAGGCAAGTTACAAAACAGACATAAACAAAAATAGTAACAACAGCCTTCAAGGGGGAAAGAGATACTATATCGACTTAAATGTACAGTTTTCAATTTTTCTAAAAAATATGACACATCAAAAAACTGGGAAAGTGTGACCCATATGCAAGGAAAAAAAAAAAAAAGACAGTCTCCCAATGTTGGAATTAGCAAAAACTTCAAAGTAGTTATTATAAATATGTTAAATAATAAAATAAATCATGTTTAAAAGTAGTATGATAACTATGAATCAACAGATATTTTCACTAAAGAGACAGAAATTATAAAGAATGAATCAAACGGTAATTTTGGAGATGAAAAATGCAATAACTGAAATGAGAAACTTCCTGGAGCAGCTTGACAGAAGATTCTTCAAACTGGAAAAACAGAAAAATCCAGTGAACTTGAAGATAGGTCAATGGAAATCATATCTAAGAACAAAGAAAGAAGATGAAAGTAAAAAGCAACAGAACCTCAGAAATCTGGATAACATTTAGCAGACCAATATGCATTTGATGAACATTCCAAAAGAAGAGGAAAAAGGACAGAAATTTTTTAAAATAATGGCTTAAAACTTTCTGAATTGATGAAAAACATTGATCTATACACAGTCAGGAAGCCATTGTGCCCAAAGTAGGATAAGTATATAGGAGACACATAGATACATCATAGTCAAATGTTTGAACATCATAGTCAAATGTTTAAAAGACAAAGAATATTTTTAATCCAGCAAGAGAAAAATGATTTATCATATACAGAGGAACATCAATATGATTAATACCTGATTCTTTTCTGAAAAATGGAGACCCAAAGGCAGTGGAATGACATACTCAGAGTATCAAAAGAAAAAATAAAACTGTAAAGCAAGAATTCTATATCCAGCAAAAGGAAAACTATCCTACAAAATCCCAAAGGCAAAATAAAGACATTCCCAGACAAACAAAGAGAGAATTCATTGCTGGCAAACCTGCCCCAAAAAGTTAGTAAAGGATGTCATTCAGAATGGAAGGAAATGACATCAGAAGTAATATGGAAATGGAGGAAGAAATAGAAAATATTGGATATGGCAAATATGTGGGTTATAATAAAAGACTCTATAAATATATTTTTCCTCATGTATTCTTCCAGTGTCTTTTAAAAGCATACAATCATATAATCATTATAACACTGTGTTGTTGAGGTGGTAACATCTGTATCTGGAACAGATACAACATTAACAGCATAAAGGAGAAGATCAGGACACTACTTCAAGCAGCCTATTAACGATGTGGGGGGTGGTAAAAGATGGAGACAGTGGAGACAGCCCTGCAGGCAGAGAAAACTGAACAGCCCAAAGTGGGCAGCCAGGAATACCATGTCTGAGGAAGAGCCCGCTGTCTGGTTGGAGAGCTTAGAGGGTAGAGCTGGAAGAGCCAGCTGCAGGTAACACCTAAGGAGGCCCAGGGAAAGCAAGTGGCTTGCAGATCTTAGTTCCCCAACTAGGAACTGAACCCAAGCCAGGGCAATGAAAGTGCCGAGTGCTAAACACGGGACCACCAGGGAACTCCTGGGTTTTGTTTTTAAATTAGAATAACTGATCTTTCCAATCAGTGCCTTTGGAAGGGTCTTCTGGAACTGAGGTGGCACAGGTTCTGGGTGGAGTGAGCCTCGACAGCGTGTGCTCTGGATGGCGCAGCGTGGAGGAATGAGGCTCGGATCAGGGAGGTCTTTTAGGAGCCCGCCCTAATGCTATGAGGTGATGTCCATGACGTCCTCTTAATTTAGTCTTACCCTGAGTCTCAAAGTCCCCGCAAATAAGCTCAGCAAGGTATAAAGCAGTAAGGGATAAACCCATGGTGATATCATGGCATTGTATGGCAAAACTAATTAAAAAAAAAAAAAAGCAGTAAGGGAAACCCTGTGGCGTAGACAGCTCAAGTGAATAAACAAGTAGGAGAATTTAATCTATACACGATATTAAACACTAGCACCTCAAATTCTCTCATTTAAGCCTAAAAGGGAGATTTCATTAAACCCATTTTATAGAAGAAGAAACTGAGGACATACTGGCCCACAGCCACACAGAGAGTTCAGGGAAGAGCAGGATTCGGATGCTCATGTGCCTGACTCCCCACGCACACTGCTCCCAGACTCAGTCACTCTGGTGAGAAGGCACCCACTCCAGAGTCAGCTTTTTCAATCAAACAAATGGGGGAACTAAGGAGAGGAGAGCTCTTTAAGCCAGAGTTGCCCCATCTCCTCCCAAGAATCTCTCCTCCCACAGCCCATGAGCCTGTTCAGATTCCCTAGGAAGCAAAACATCTGGACTTAGCATTTCTCCCAGCCACCCATGCTCACACTGACCTGCCTGAAAAGTAGCCCCCTTAAGAATGCAGCCCAAAGGACCAGCACTGTGAGGAGCTGGGACAGGATACCCACTCCTTCAAGGTGTCCAGGCTGGATCTGAACATGGCCAGGGCCGGCAGAGCACCTAAAAGGGTTTTAGAGATGTCCTGACCACCTCTCGCATCAGAGATCTTCCCAGAAGCCATGAGAAGGCCCCAGGATGGGCTGAAGCCACAGCCATGCTGCAGACGTGAGTTCTGCCCTTTCTCAGCACACACGTCCTCTCTTGGCCAGGTGGGAAGAGACGCAGCCAGAAGAGGGGGCTTTGAGAGCGTGGGAGACCAGGGAGGGGGCCTGTCCTCTGGAGGGAGCCCCAAGATGGGGTTTGAACCCACCTCCCCCCACAACACCCACAATCAGCAGCCTGATGACCGTCACCACAGTAATGAGCTCATCAGAAATGGGCCTAAGGGCCGTGAGCTGCCAGAGCCAACAAAGTCCATCCCTGTGCCAGGAACTTTGAGGGGTGACTCTTAAAGGGAGGTAGCTTCACATCTGTCACCAAAGGAGCGGCTGAGGGGGAGGTCAACTGGCATTTACAATGTGGATCAGTTCTGCACCCTGTAAAACAGCATCCAGATTACAACTCTCTCACCAACTTCATAAAATACATTTTATTGGTATTGTTACGGTTCTGACTCAAACAACTGCATAAAATTTTTCCCTCTCATGAAGTGGATGTTCAGACACACTCACTTGAAAGACAGAAGCTCAATTGCCAAGGCCCATTTAATTAGGCATATGCATTGAGAAACTATTTTTTAAAGAACAAGAGCATATGTGGGCTATTTGTGGGGCCTTAATTTAGAGGTTTTTAATGCATCTGAGAGCCAAATTGATTTTATTTGGCCTGCATACCAGTGTAAAGAGGAAAAAAAGGCAATTTTTGTCAACATTTAAAAACTGGGGATTACCTTAGAAAATCCAGAAGACAAGGCAATGACCACATAGACAGATAGGGCACCCAGATGGTAAAGAATCTACCTGCAATTCAGGAGACCTGGGTTCTATCCCTGGGTCAGGAAGATCCCCTGGAGAAGGGAATAGCTACCCACTCCAGTATTCTTGCCTGGAGAACTCCATGGACAAAGAAGCCTGGGGGGCTACAGTCCATAGGGTCCAAACAGTTGAACATGACTGAGTGACTGTCACACACACAGGACAGGGGCTCATCAGTTCACACGGCCCCCACCAGGCAACCTCAACTTATGACGCCTGTGTGTCCCCAGCTGGCTTTTGGGCCCCTGCTTTTAGATGAACCACAGATACTAACAGCATAGTCTACCATAGGTAAAGTCCTGTGCCAGGCACCAAGGGAAACAGTAAGACCTTGTCCCTAAGCCCTAGTGACCTATGCTGCCTGGGAGACAGACAGATAGGCAGACATACAGAAATAACTGATCCAAAAGTGAATGAGTTTCAAGCAATAAGGCAGATACCAAGTGGAGATAAAGAGATTTCTTAGAGAGAGACAGGACTGATGGGGTTCCCTATAGAAAGGCCACTCTCCTCTACTGCGCCAGGACCTCCTGGCGGGATGCCCCAGGGTCCCCAGTGAGCTATCAGCCTAAACCCTTCCTGTGCAAATCCTCAATGAAGCAGAAGCACATTCAACCTTTCACTTGTTTATTCACCAAAGGGTAGCCCAGGACATATAGCAGAGTCACTTGGGAAATTTTTTCATTCCCACACAAACAGGCCCCACCAACTACGAAGTCGAGCTCCTTTCCTTTGGGGGGGTGTCTGGTCACGGGGACATGGAAAAGACTCGCCAGATGGATCCCATTACTCAGTGCTATCCATCTATGCCAGGCCCTGCCCCAGGACACAGCTTCTCTCTCCAGGGCCACCTGCTTCATTGGTCATCCTCCTTGGGCTAGCCTGACATGAGGTCACAGCTCAGTCAGGGGTCCAGGATCTGGCACCCTGAGCCTTGTGCCTGAGTGTCTATGAGCAGAGTTGTTTTCAGGACATGCTCCACCCCTCTGCCTTGTGACTTAAGCATCCATCATATTTTCTTCCCCGGGACTCAGCCACAGCAGCAGAAGCTGGCAACACAGTCTGAACAGCCAACAACAAAGGAACAGACTCTAAAAGTACAGGTGAAACTCAGATGGGAAGATCTATCTACGACACAGAATTAGTTATCAGCCAGTGGCTCTGCTCAGTCGGTAGAGAATCTGCCTGCAAAGCAGGAGACCCGGGTTTGATCCCTGGGTTGGTACAATCCCTTGGAAAAGGAAAACCCACTCCAGTATTCTTGCCTGGAAAATCCTATGGACAGAGGAGCCTGGTGGGCTACAGTCCATAGCATCACAAAGAGTCGGACACAACTTAGCGACTAAACCACCACCAATAACGGAAAGGTGAAGTCAGGGAGGTGCCCACTGAACACTGATGCCATCAGCACACACAAGGCTGCAGAATCAGGAGGCAGGAAAGACAAGTTATGTCCTGAGCCTGAAAACTCATGTGTCACAGCCTAATCCTGTGAGATCCAGAGTGTAACTCTGCCTGTTAACCTCTCTGCATCTGTATAAAAGTAATACCTTGGGGCTGTATACTGAGAAGCGGGGATTCCCAGATGGCTCAGTAGTAAAGAATCCACCTACCAATGCAGGAAATGCAAGAAAGTCAGGTTCAATCCCTGGGTCGGGAAGATCCCCTAGAGAAGGAAATGGCAACCCACTCCAGTATTCTTGCCTGGAAAATTCCATGGATAGAGAAACCTGGTGGGCTACAGTCTATGTGGTCGCAGAGTCAGACACAGCTGAGCAACGGAGCCCACATACTGAGACACAAAATAGATAACACGTATAAAGCACTTGATATACTCAGGCACCTAGCATACAGTATGCACTACATAAATATTCCTTCTCTTTCACCTGAACATTAAGTGATGATTAATGGATGAATATGTAGTTTAAAAACTGATTTACTTGAACATGTTCCAGACTGCATCCAATTATTTTGTTCTTGTTGTTTTTAATAGACTCTGTCTAGGGGTAGAAAGTTCCCCTTTATTTTGTAGCTTCAAAGCTGCATGCGAGAAAGCGGCCCTCTTTTTAAATATATACTTATCTCGTAATTAGGGTACACTGCCACCGGGTGGCAGTGGCTGGTTGCTCAGGCCTCATTAAGCTGGAAGACACATGATTAGTCTTGGATCCAGCTACAACCATGAATTCTCCAGATGTTAAATTTCAAAGAGCCAGAAAGGCTACATGTGATTGATTAGAAGATTCTATTAAGTGAACGTTTTTTTTAGAGAAGAGAGCTAAGCAAATATTCTCCCATGACTTTCAAGTATACCATGAGGTTTTAAATGTGGGCAACATTAGATGACAGACACTAGGAAGAACTGATAGACCAACAGGGGAACAACATTTAAGCATAAACTTCTAGGAGATTCTTAGGAAGAAGCATCCAGGTGATGCCCCCAAGAGCCAAAATAAGCCCAGGAAAACTATGAGAGGGCAAAAAGGCTGGGGCAGGAAGGAAGCCACGGTTTCCTTTTGGCTCTGCTCCTAACACTCTTGAGACTCTGGCCAGATCACCTAACTTTTCAGTTTCCTCAACTGTAGAAGGAAGAAATGATCTACTGTTGCTCCCTTGACCTCAGCCCCAACAAATCTTCCATCTTTTCTGCGACACCTCCATACTCCTAGTCTGGGTCCTACATGGTGCTAACAACTTTCTCCACGTGAAGGCAGAACTCAGACCAGAATCTCAGGAGACCAGCTGCATTCTCAAGCTACAAGAAACCTGGGCATGAGGGCACTAGGGACAGGAGCAAGGCCAAAGCACAGTCCAGGACCAAGGACTCCCTAAAACCTGGAGCAAAATCCCACTCAATCAAAGCCCTTGGTCTGTGTTCCCCATCACATGAATGAGCCATTCACGTTCCCTGCTTTCTTTCTAAATTTTCCTTGTATGGAAATTGGTAAAAGTTCCACCAAACAGCCTTAAACACCCAAGTCGTATCAGCTAATTCTCAATCTTCAGAGACCAGAGGAGAGCCTTCTTTAGTATTTTGTTTCTTTGATAAAGCCATGCTTTTATAGATTCAAGCTACCCTGGGTTGGGAAGATCCCCTGGAGGAGGGCATGACAACCCACTCCAGTATTCTTGCCTGGAGAATCCCTATGGACAAAGGAGCCTGGCGGGCTACAGTCCATGAGGTCACAAAGAATCAGACACGACTGAGCAACTAAGCACATCGTGGCCTAAACAAGCTCCAGACCAAAATACCCTCTCTACTCACCATGCGGGGCCAGCCCTGAGGGCATCTTGTCCCACCAGCCCCGTTTCATGGGGGCTCCAGCAAGGTCTGCACAGTAAGCCTGGTTACCCACTCCTCTGCCATGGCACCGGAGAGCCTGAGTCATTCTGCAAAGCGGCCTGAGGCCTTGGTGTTCATCCTTAAGTTTATATCAACACCATCTGCATCCATGTGAACCAATGATGACAATCAGAGATCCTTTGGAAGTAAATTAGATTCTTAAAACATCTGCTTCTGAAAAAATTAACCCCAATTTTTAAAACATTCATTTGCTTTCTGTAACAAAAAAGATATGCTAAAGCTCAAACATATAATCACAGAATAGATAATATGCCTTTTAGTTATGGGGTGTTTGAAAAAATAGATTGCTTTAATCTTTTTAAAGAAACGTTTTACAAATAAGTCTCAATATGCCCCTGACACACTGGTTCCTAGTATTCCCATAGGTGAGCTGGGGTCACTATTTCTTTGCAGGGACACCCTGACATCGAGCCATGTTGATAACTGGCTACTCTCCCTTTTCAATATTAGCTTTATGAATCAGAGCTAAGGGTGGATGAGTTAAGAGAGAGATATTTGCTGATGAGTAACTTCAACTAGTTAAAGTCGTTTACCTCAAGTCATCAGAATATTAAAATGATAAACCAAGCTTTTAATAACAGTACCCTCTTCTATAGCTGAAGAAACAATATTTTCTTTCTTTAGACAAATCTATTCAAGATTAGTCACTTGAGATTTGGAAAACCAGGCGAGCTCAGATTTCTTTTCCGGCCAATGAATTAACAGGAAGAAGAAGGTAAGTGGCTGCATAATGAAGACATTAACTTTCTTATCTTGATTAAACTTAGGCTGATTCATATTTACAGTTTTTTTAAAGCCTATGTTTAATATTTATAACCAAAATACTAACAGTGCATGTACATGTTTTTGTTAAAATGTGCTTTTGTTGAATGTAAATATTCATAAATATGCAGTTTTAATCAAGGAAAATAGTTTGATGGTCTGTTATTTTGGCTGTACTTTATTTGCCTAATAAAGTATCATTTTAAAAAATGCACAAAATGTATATCATACCTCTGTTAGATTGGAAATGGTTTGCCTCTTAATTTACAAAGATCTGCTTCGATTTGTGTTTAATGAAAATACTGAAAGACTACTACATTTTCAAATGCAAAATTAAAAATAGAAAAATGAAGTAATTCTTTAAATGCACCTTTTAAAAAAGCTGCATCTGATTGATGAGAAACAAGGAGCTAAAATCCATTAGCAAAATTTACTTTTTAATTGAAAAAAGTGAGTATAATAGATGTTGAAATCATGCTTTGCATTGACCATTGCTGTCAAATCAACCTGGGAACAAAGGGAGGCCAGCTTTAGGGGGTGCTCAATGTGGCCGGTGTGCCCAGAGGGACTAGGGCGGCTGGGCAGGCAGAGCCCAGTGGACAGCTCTCCCTGGGGCTTGGGAGCGGGGTGTCCCACCCCTCCTGTCTTCAGCCAGCCTATGCCTCAACTTCTGCCTTCAGACGAAATGTCCACAGAAGCTCCGAACTGTTGACTCTAACCCAACCTTTCACAAAAACCTTATTTATGGAGAAGCTTGCCAACTCTTGGCAGAGTGCCGGTCACATCTGTGTTTGGACCAACACAGCTCCCGTGCAGCAGCCTCCAACCTGTGGCCAAAGGATCCCACGGGACAGGGCAACAGCGACCTCAGAGTTCTGCTGAAAGAGATGACGGTGCGGGGGCAAGGAACGGCTGGAGCCCTGGGGAGCCTGGGAAACCCTGACACCACTTTCTGGTCCTCCTGCCCCAGACGAGCCCTTCCCTTTTAAAGAGCCGTCCGCAAGGCTCAGGGGCCTGTCAGTCAGCCTCATGGTCTGTCCCACCTGACTGGATGAGTCAGGTGCACGGACAGAAAGAACACGGGCTTTGAAGCTAGACAGTCCAGGACTGGATTCAGCTCTCACTATTTCCACTTGCCTTGGTGGTGTGGCCTCACCTCCCCGGGCCTCCAGGACCTCATCTACAGAGAGCTGTGGTCAAAATTCAAGGCAATGCAGGTAAAGACACCAGCCCAGTGTCTGGCTACACTGTCAGCATCAATAATGTCAAGTTTACGCATATACTCATATGTTCTCATGAGCAGCCCATCACAAGGGCTGGCATCTGAAACCTATCAGCATTCAATGCCGCCCGGCCTAGAGAAGGGGAGGGGCCTGTCCTGGCCCCAGCCCCTCGGGGATGGGCCTGGTTTCTCCAGGATCCCCAGCACCTCTTAGCTCAAGCAGGGGCCCAGCCAGGGCACCACCAGCATGAGTGACACACCTGCGCAGGTGTCAGCGCGGCTTCTCCTACAGTCACCTGGCCTCCGACAGAATCAAGAAACGGATGCCCAGACACCTTGCGGAAGCCAAGAGAGCAGGCTGCCAACCTACTCTGCGTGTGTCCAGCCAGCCAACCGTGAGAGAGCATCTCTAAATTACCCCCTGCTCACTTGACTGAGGAAGTAGCATTTGTTTTTATTTTCTAGGACAGACAGTCAATCAGTCGTATGTGACAGAAATAAAGATAAATACCACCCATTGAACTTTAAATCAAAATGCTAATCCCAAGCTGACTTCTCTGTCAAGGTCTGACATTGAAGTAATTCAGCGGGCTTTGATTATGCCCAAAATTAATGCTCTGTTGGAGACCATGTCTATTAATCACAGATTCTGATGGCATGTTCATGTTTCTCCACTGGGTGACGTCTCAAACTGTCCTGATGGCCAGGAGACCTTAGCTTACACATTATAAGGCAACATCCAAACAGGAGGATCCAGAAAGACCACTTGATGTTTACCTAGTGAAAAGGCTCAAAGGGTAGGGTCATCCCTAAGAAGAAGCTAGAAGGTTCTGAGCATAAAATGACAGCAAAGCACTATTATGTCTTCACTAAGGATCAAGCTAGAGAGGTTTAGGGTGGTCAAGCTGAGTTCCATAGACAAGAACCCAGAGATGAGCTCACACACAGATTCCCAAATAACCAGCAAGCGCATCCCAAACAACCATCATAAGTCAAGAGTTTGGTTTGTATGAGAAAAACAGAGCTCTTATCTCCAGAGGTCTGCTAGAAGGGACAGTCAGGGATCCAGGTTGTAACACCAAATGCTCATTTCATCTCCATAAAACCCAATCCCTAAACCTCATCAGTCTGAACCTCTCACTCCACATGTACCTATTTATCACTTACTATGTATCCGGCTCTCCTCCAGGCATTTGGGATATGTCTGAACAAAACAGTAGGATTTGCATTCGAGGGGAGAGGTGAGCCCTCTGGCCAGGCCTTCTCACCCCTGCCTGGAATTACATGGACGCCTTCGAGTTGGCCCTTTCCTTCTGTCTGAGCGGCCTCCCATCCATCACCCACACAACAGCAATGGCAACTTTCTTAAATGTTAACTTGACCCAACTCCTTCAGTGGTTCCTCTGCTTAAGACTGAGAGTCCATACTTCTTAACAGGCTCTTGGGCAGGCCTCCATAAACCTCCTCTGCTTATCCCTCCAAATTCAGCTCACTTTTTTTTTTTTTAAACAGCTGCACTGGGTCTTTGTTGTAGGGCATGGGCTCTCACTGTGGTGGGTTCTCTTGTTGCAGAGCATGGGCTCAGAGGTTGTGGCCCCAGGCTTGGCTGCCCCATGGCATGCAGGATCTTCCTGAGCCAGGAATTAAGCCTGTGTGCCCCTGAAAACACTGGACCACCACGGAAGTCCTCAACTCACTTTAGAAATATGGGCGGATGGGAGCAGCTCAGTACACACAGTGCTGGTCAGCCCTGGCCAGCTGTTGGCTGTCCATCTCCACTCCACATCCCTGCTCTTCACCCTTCTGCTTCAGGACTCAGCTTCAGGGCAGCTCCTCCCGATGCCCTCAGGCTTAGCCAGCCCCAGCGCTCAACCTCCCAGCACACTGGGCCTTCATCAGTCCTGCACCCACTGCCCGGAACAGCTGCTCTCTGCTCATCTCGCCCACAAGACTGAATTCCATTTAGCCCAAAACAGTGCTTTCTACATTTTGTAGTCCCAGCACAGTGTCTGGAACATATTAGGTGCTCAATGAAAATTTACTATCCTGAACCAATCATACCATAAAACCTAACCACCCTTTAGTACATTGTTTCCATGGAAAAAAGTGTGTTCCAAGTCCTGCCTGGCCTGTCAAGGACATGGCTTGCCTACTCAGCCTCAGTGACAACAACCCAGGTCCATTCAGCACACTCTATAATGTGTGGCCTTGCCATCAAACCAGAGGGCCTGGGTGGGGGCCACAGGGGCAGTGTGGCACTCCGGATGGATAAAAGCTGGACAGTCTAACTGGGTTTGCCTACGTGGCCTCATGGGGGAATAACGGCCCCAAAGAACCCCAAGGTGGTTTCTGCTGGATGCTGGCTCCCGGCCCTGGCACAAAGGATGTGGGATCTAGTCACCCTGAGTGTGCATGTGGTAGCTCAACTCCCACCTGTAAAAAGTCAAACCTCTCTCCACAGAAAGAAAAACTCATTTATGAGGGATTGAAAACAAACTATCATTAGTGGTCATTACTGAGTCACACCCGACACCAGTATCTTCTGGAAGCCAGAGCCACATTAGCCATCAAATATGCTGGCCTGCAGGACTAGAAAGTTCGTCCCTTGCAGTTCTCTGGCCCTTCTGATGATGTCAAGAACAAAGTTTCAAGCAGAGACTAGTGTCTCATTGGCACCTCTCCACCCCTTATTAAGTTCACTTTTTAAGGAATCACGAACAGGTTTCAGAATTCAAAGTCAAAGGCTGGAGTTCGGTAAGAACAGTGTTGGGGTCCTTGCATTGACGTCATCTGCAATTTGTGAAAAGTGAACTGTTTAACCCCTGAGATTGATGGAATCAACTCTCCTTCTTGAAATGCATTTATTCAAGGTTTTAAGTGAATGGATTTAGGAAAAACATTAAATCTATACAAGCACATAAGGGATAAGAGGGGAGTCACAGCAGTGACCTCAGATGGCGGGAGCTGGAGACAGAAGGGGCCTCAGATTAACGGGGCAAATTCTCAGGTGCTATGATGACTCAGGGGCTTCCCAGGTGGCGCTAGTGGAAAAGAACCCGCCTGCCAATACAGGAGACATAAGAGACAGGGGTTCAATCCCTGAGTCAGGAAGAACCCCTGGAGGAGGGCATGGCTACCCACTCCAGTATTCTTGTCTGGAGAATTCCATGGACAGAGGAGTCTGGTGCACTGCAATCCATGGGTCGCAAAGAGTCGGACACGAATGAGCAACTGAGTGCATACACACACACAAAGGTTAGCTTGGGGATGAAGAATCAATTCCGCTGTAGGGAAAACATCTTTGCAGAAATGGAGGCAGCCCACAGGAACTACTTTGGAGACCTTGGAAGGGAAGGAAGAAGCATCAGATGAGTAGGACAGGCCAGAAGCAAACTTCTGCTGCTTGTTTTGAAGAGACCTGAACGAGTCTGTTAATGTGGGGGAATAAAATGAGAAAAGGAGGGCGGGATGCAGTGGGAGATGGCCCTAGAGCATTTTTGGGGTCCTGAATCTATCTGCTCAGCCATGGGGTCAGGCAGTTGGTCTAGAACTGCAGGGTCAGGTTCCAGCTCAACAGGCCACAGCTTCTCTCATTAAACCTAAAACCTTGCGGGCCCATTCCTGGTCTCCTAGCCGCTCCTGCAACCTCGAGGGAAGAATGGAAGTCACCCCGGTCCGTGCTTTCAGAGCTCTGAGCAGCTGCATGCCTGGACAGGACACTCAATCTCAGGTATGCCAGGGAGGAGCCCTTGTATGACACATCTTCTTCCCAGAAGAATTTCTCTATCAGAAGGTGTTAGGAGCACTACTCTGGTTGTGGATGTCATTCACTTGACATGAATAGGAAGTCACTATCCATTTCAGGAAAGCAGGAAGAGCTGATGGAAGTTATGAGGATGTATGCCCACTGCCCACCTCCCCACCTCTGCCATCTGAGTCCTTGCTGATTTCTGTGGGGAGGAGGATATATTCCATGCTCCTCCCCTTGCTTCTGGTGGGTCACCGGCAGTCTTTAGTGTTGCTCAGTTCACAGATGCCTCACCCCGATCCCGGCCCTCAGGGTCACACAAAACTGTCCCCATGCACATGGACCATCCACACTGCCCCTCTTGATAAGGACACAGTCATACTAGATTAGGGCCGCATGGCCACCCTACTCCATAGGACCTCAACTCAGTTTAATTGCATCTGTGACTGCCCATTTCCAATAAGGGCACACTCTGGGGTACTGGGGGTTAGCAATTCAACATGTCTTTGAGGTGGGGGATGTAATTCAACCCATAATGAATGTATAATACAGTTCTTTACACTGAATGTGGTTCTTATAGCTCTAAAGTCATTTCATAATTAAAGTTTTTTTTTTTTTTTTAAGAGAAATGTAAAGGAGTTCTGAGAAGGATTGAAGAGCAGGTGTGCTGGAGAGGACAACACTGCTGGGGAGCCTCTCAGAGCCCAGAGTTATAACAGCCCAGCAAGGAGACTGCTGCCACAAGGCACATGAGGGAGACAACCTTCCCGAGTCCCAGTGTCCCCCGGAAAAAGAAAGCCTCCAACTCCCCACCCCCGTGATGAAAGACTCACTCAGGACTGGAGTCAAGAGTACAAATTAATTTCTTTTTCCCATCGAAACAAGCATGCAGCAGGTGTGCTTGCCCAGCATCTCAATAGATGCTCGTGGTGGTTAATTAGAAGAATGTTGCTGAACAAAGACAACTAAGTAATTGTGTGTTTCATAGAATTTTATTCCATAGCTAGTATCACTTAAAAATAGTACTCACCATATGAGAGTTTTTCATTCATTCAAATCATGTCTGAAAAACAGCACATCTCTAGGGCAATACTTCATTGACTGCAGGAAGAAAGGGGCTCTGGGAGATGGTAGGTGCTCCTCAAACAGAGTACAAGCTAGGTGGTGGAGACTCCTGCTCAGACCTCCCCCTTTAAGCCTCCAGAGAAGGGACACAGGGCCATCCTGCAAGGCCCACCACAGGGTTCTGTCACCTGTCATACTAGTTATTCCTCTGCCGTATGGAAACTATTGAGGTGGCACCATCATAACCAGAAATTTCCCATCCCAGAGAAGATCATTAGCCAATCTGGGGACCACACACTGACTCAGCGCCCACGTGTGCCCAGGACCGTGCTGACCTAGGAAGTCTCTAGGAAGGTCCATCAGATCCTGTCCATGACCCTCAGCCTCTTCCTGGCTGAGGACAGCCTGTGGTCCCCCACAGTCATTCCCCAGCATAAATGCCTCATTGGACCACCCTGGAAAACCACAGAGAGTGGAAACAGCACTAGAGAGGGCACAAGAGGGATTCCCTACTTCTAGCTATGCCTCTAGCCCACTGCACAACCTAATTCAGCCTCTCAGGGTCTCAGAGTCCTGATCTATAATATGACTAGACTGAGTCAGATGCTGGGAATTAATGCATTTTCAGGTACAGTAGTCCAACTGGAGACTAAGCCTCCAACAGGTTCTAATGGACCAGGAATAGAACAAGAAGACAACAACCTCCCAGGCCAAAATACCCCATTTGTTTGTATTCCAATTGGCTGTCTGTCTACCAGACTTCTCACGATGGCACTGCATTCAGACTCAGAGTCATCATTGGTCTATTAATACCCCAGGATCATTTTTGTTCCCATTCATACACCATTGGTTTTGCCTCTGTTTCTTCGCTGCAGTGATTTTTCACCACCTATTCATGGAAAGCCCCAAATGCCACAGAGAAGTGAATTCTGCTCATTTATTCCAACTTGGACCTTATCTCTTTTCTTGAAAACTATCCAAAGTGGCAAGCAGATGTCTTTCCTCAGTGGGTTATCAAGGAAGAGACAGCAGGAATCCAGATCACAGGCCCTCAAGGGAGGAAGCTTCTGGAAGCCAGGCAGTCAAGGAGGCTTCTTCGGTCTCAGAAGGCAGGAAACAGGCCAACCTCCCAGAGATTCAAATGGGAAGGGCAAAAAACAGGATCAGGAAACAAGCGTCAGCAAAGAGATGCTGGCGGGACGGGCACTGCCCATCTGAGGAGCAGCCCAAGATGGGCACAATGGCTATTTTCTGCCAGTCAGCACCCACTCTTTTCACAACCATCCATGGTCTCTGTTTGCAATTTCACCCACCCTTTAGAGTGCCCCAACTCGTACCCCTTCAGTTGCCCAAGGGAATGCATAATGGAGGCCCATCAGTGAACTGCAGCCTCAGGGTATGGTGACCAGTTCAAAGATGAGCATGTGACCTAGGTTAGCATCAACCAGAATGACTCCCAGGAACTTGTGCAGGAACTTCCAAGAAGTGAATCTCCTTTTTTGTGTTGTATCAGGACAACAGACCTACTGGTGGTGATGGGAGAACATGCAGCCAACCCAGAGGAAGGGGGGCCGAAAGACAGACACCGAGTCACACATCCAGCCCATTGCATCCAGTCCCGCCTGCAACCCACACCACAGCATGCTTGAACTGCATGGGTAAGGCACATCGATGTGTGTCTATATGGATTGATCTGGCTTCCTGTCACTCAAAACTGAAATGGTTGGAACGGATGTAGCCTTCAGCTCAGGCTGGAGAGAAGAGAAAGTACTAGAGTGTTAGATTAACCTGGTCTCTGATCCTAGCACTGCCACAAGTGAGCTGGGTGAGTTTGAATAAGCCACTGACCTTCGACAAGCCTGTTTCCTCATCTACAAAATGGACATAATAATTCATGGGCTGATGTATGTGAAAGCACAGGCTCCTTGAATACTGGTAGAATTTGCAGCATTTGTGCTTGATGCTGTGGGAGACACTGAAGCACTCTGGACTGAGAATGCACTCTAAGGGAGAAGTGCTTTATGTCCATTTTCCTGGGCTCTGTACCAGCAGATGTACAGAGGGAAGGGGCACTGGAAGCCCACTGTATGACACTGGAGAAGAGGCAGCATCGCCCACTGGCCCAGTGTTGGATACTGAAAGCGGAGGCCTCTCCCACATGGACCACACTGCCCAGTACCGAAAAAGAAGTTACCTGCACCTCCACAGCCTGTTCCCTATAAAATAAATGACCCCTGCCCCTTTTCTTCAGGAAGATGTTGAGAATTAATGATGAGCTCTACAAACTACTTGGTCCTCCCTGCAGAAAGCCGCTGTATGGCTATAAGGGGGTGATTAATTTCTTTTCTTTAAATGTCTCAGTATCATTTGCCAAAACGATGATTTATTATTTAGACAACCTTTATATTTCCAAGGGGCTTTAAAATCATTTATAGTGGAGAATGAAATAAAAATGATTAGGGCCCTGAAAAACAGGTGTAGTGAGGAAACACAGAAGGAAGTGGGGGCTATTCATCCAGAAGCAGAGAAGGCAGATGAAGGACACAGCAAGAACTGTCAATCATATGGAGAGCACTGCCATTGAGGAGAGGCCTGACTCTTCTCTCTGCATGATGAGGGGGAAAGATATGGGAAGAGAGATGCAGTGTACCCCAACTTCCAGAAGCCAGGCATTAAGGTGACAATGGGAGGCTAGAGAGGGTGTGGAGAAAAGGGAACCCTCCTACACTGTCGGTGGGAATGTAAGTTGAGGTACCACTATGAAGAACAATATGGAGGTTTCTCAGAAAATCAAAAATAGAACTACCATATGACTGAGCAATTCTACTCCTGGGCAGAGACCCAAACGAAAATACAAATCAAAAAGATACATGCATCCCTGTGTTTATAGCAGCACTATTCACAATAGCCGAGACATGGAAGCAACCTAATTTCCATAGACAAATGAATAGATAAAGATATGGTATATATACACAATGGAATACTACTCAGCCATAAGAAAGACTGAAATAATTCCATTTGTAGCAATGTGGATGCAATTAGAGATTATCACACTAAGCGAAATAAGTTAGAAAGAGAAAGACAAATACCATATGATATCACTTATACATGGAATCTAAAATATGACACAAATGAACCTATCTATGAAACAGAAACTGATTCATAGACATAGAAAACAAACCTGTAGTTGCCAAGGGGGAGTGGGCTGCAGGAGGGTGCAATGCAGGAGACTGGGGTTAGCAGATGTGAGTTTTTATATACAGAGAGTGGACAAACAACATGGTCCTATTACACAGCACAGAGAACTATATTCGATATTCTATGATAAGCCATAAAGATAAATACTTTAAAAGAACATATATTATATAAATCTGAATCACTTTGCTGTATAGCAGAAATTAACACAATGTTGTAAGTCAACTATACCTCAATAAAACATATTTGAACAATGATAACAGGAAGAACTTCCTAAATATATACTCACTCTAAGCACCACATCTAAAAATGTTTTCATTGCCTTTTATGATATAGTATTATCTGTGGGGAAATTCAATATGGAAAGACAATGCAGATACAAAGAAAGGCATCTTCAGGGAGAGGACAAATAAAGGGGGAGTAAACGGAGTGAGAAGGCAAATGTAATTCTTCTTTAAGGAATAAAAAGGTAAAAACAGTGAACACTGTATCCCATGGGCCCACCCACCGTGGCTACTCATACGCAGAGGAAGCATGGAGGTCTACTGGAGGGTGATGGACTGAGTAAGAACCACCAACTTGAACTCCTTCCCTGATGAAAGCTTTCCTAAGCCACTAAATCATGCTATGTCTCGATTTCAGTAAAGCACTTCATGAAATGGTGCATCAGATGGAGAAGCGGAGGCCAAGACAAGTACAAATTGGTGGATTCACAGCTGGCAGAATAATAGTACCCAAAGAGGGCCCCCTGGAAGCAGTATCTCCTGTGAGACTTCACAGGCTCAGTGCTCTCTGGCATTTTTATCAACCGCTTGGATGAAACTCTGCAAAGGGACATTCATCCAACCTCAACTGCTGGGAGACTCGGCCAAAACCAACCAGATAAAATGAACAGTCCTGCATGCCGAGGTTCAAAGCCATCCCATAAGAGCTGGAGCAGATCCGGCCTTGCTGGCATGTTAAACCGTAGATGAACAGCCAGGCTCCTGGAGCTGACTGACAGCGGATCCCCATGTTTCCCACACACCCTCCTTACCACAGGATTCACCCACAGGCTGGCCACGGACTGTCTCCTGGTTTTGAAGGTCAGAGGCCTTGCACGTCAGGGCCTGTCACAGGGCCAGTCACCTGCCATGACTCTCACCTCTGAGCCCGGACTGTCTGAGTTTCACCTCACACAACAAATTCAAGTCATTGCTTGTGTCCCTGTGAGTACTCTGTGTAACAGTTGCCCTGGAAATGGAGCAGCTGGTGATGATGATGCTTCATTTTATGCCACAATTCTCCAGGTTGGCTGGGCTCAGCAGGGTAGTTCTCACTGAGGTCAGTCAAGAGCTGCAGTCTATTGTTGGCAGGGTCTACGGTCACCTCTACCAAGCTTGAGGCTCAAATGGCTGGAAGTACATCTGGAACCCCTCCACGTGGCTTCCCCATGTGGCTTGGGCATCTTACAAATGGCAACCGGGCTCCCAGCATGAGCATCCTAACAGCTAGAGTTCCCAGACATCCAGGTGGAAGCTGCAAGACGCTGATGACCTAGCTTTGGGAGGCCCATCACTGCTGCCACACTCTCAGTGGTGCAACTCACTGAGGCCAGTCCAGACCCCAGGGAAGGGGGATCTGATTGCGTGCTGGTGCGGCCCCACTGCCAAAGAGCATGTGGAATGGAAGGTGGTGTTGTAGCCCTCTCTGAACAACATAATCAGCTACAGCTTTTAACAACGTGGAGCACTGCGATGAGAATGATTCCAACTGGCAAGAGGATCCAGGGCTCTCAGGTCACACGGTTGGAACCCCAGACCTAGTGCCTTTCAGCTCCAGCATATTCAGCATCTGGGTTCAGCCTCCCAGTCTCCTTCCAGAAACCCACTTGTCTCCCGGTACTTGACCCCCAACTGGTCCATCTCCACTGTCATCCCCAGCCTCCTATGCCATTTCAGCAGGAATTAATCCCCTCCCTATGGCTCAGACAGTAAAGCGTCTGCCTACAGTGCGGGAACAATATGGAGGCTCAATCCCCGGGCTGGGAAGACCTCCTGGAGAAGGTAATGGCCCACTCCAGTACTCTTGCCTGGAAAATCCCATGGGCAGAGAAGCCTGGTAGGCTACAGTTCATGGGGTTGCAAAGAGTCAGACACAACTGAGCGACTTCACTTCCTTTTCTTTCTTTCTTTCTATGCTGGGCACACAAGGAACCAACTATCACTCAGCCAACTGCAATACCCCAGGATTACAAAACAAAAAACAAGAAAAGAAAAATTAAGAAGTATTGTCCTTTTAGCAAATAGTCAAAGAAAACTTTTAGAGAGACCAAATTTGTTTTTTATAATTCTGTGACTTTGCAAGCAGCGTTTATCAAGCCCCTGTATTTGCTTGTATTTGCTCTGAATATCTGTATCTCTCTTGGAGAAAGCTGATGCTGGGGGACGGAGGGCGGCAGGCCTGCACAGCTGTGCTAATGGATCGTGCTTTACACCCTCTCGGCCATGGCTTCCCATGTTCCTGCCTGCTTGTCTCTCTGCTGAGCCAGGCATCGTCTGTGAGAGCACAGCCTGTTGCCCCAAAAACTGATGCTATCCTCAGCTTCTGACTTCGGGCAATAAAATGTCTTCGGATTTACAATTTCCAGTGAGGGCCTCACTTTGGGTCTTTCTGTGTATGGTGGTCAATGGGAAACTTAATAGCTTCTAGAATATTCATCAGATTCCTTATCATCAATGGCCTCAGGGGAATAGTAGAAAGAAGTGGCTCTGGTATTACCTTAGCCAAGTTGGACCTTAGTTTCTGTATCTGTAAAACGAAAAGGAGGATGCTTAGCCTTTGGGGTTACCTGTCGCAGAGCCTGCAGGGAGGCAGACACTCAACAGGCAAGCCTTCTCTTCCCCAAGACCTCAGAGCTCTGTTTTAAAGAACCCATGTGGCCTGAATCAGTAGAAATCCTGACAGATACTGAGGGCTGGCAATGGGGTCTAGAAATTCTGAGCATCTAAGAGGACCAAAACGCCACTAGCTCCAAGCCCCTTTGCCCTCTCTCTCCCTTTTTTCTCTGTCCTCACTCTCTGCTTTCCGGAGGTTCTGCAAGGTGTTTCTGCCCAGAAGGGGCCCAGTGAAGCAGGAGAAGCTTATGCTCAGCCACACCCATCTCCTCTTCCTTGCTCCTTTCCTCCTTCACCACTTCCTTCCCTCCCACACTCCATAATCCAGAGCCTGACCCTCCTTTAGTCCTGGAAGATCTGCCTCCCACCATCCCAGGGCACTCACCTGTCAGCCTGGGCACCCCAATCTGGGAAGAACCCACCCTGCGGGCAGCTTTGAATGGAGGTGCAGGCTCTGCTCCGGGCTCCCTTCTGCCCCCAGCAGGCATGGCCTGGTCTCCCTGAGACACCTTGCTCCTTTAAGTCCCCAAGCTCAGGGTGACCTCCTGCTCCCTTTCAATTCTCCCTTGTGCAAGCTCCACCTGACTCCTTTCATCCAGCCCACTGCTCACAGAAGACACATCTCATCCAGGAGAGCTTGGTCTTCAGTTGTATTCTGGGAGCTTCTCTCTGAATTTACTTCCTCCATCAAGGAGGCAGGTGAGTCATTTGCATCAGTTCCTCATTTCTCCTGAGAGACTTCATGACTTTTAAGCAAAAACAATTATCTCAGAGGCCACAGGCCCAGGGGCAATCTAGTAGAGCCTTTCAACCCAGTGCTGGGTGCTCGGGGGTACAGGGAATTGGGAAGCTGGGTGGTCCCACTGGGGGGCAAGGGATGACCCAGTGCACCCCATCAAGGGCACTTCTGTTTCCTCTCTAGCTGGATGGGGGACCAGGATGCAGGTCTTGCTGAGTCTGGCCTGAAGGTGGACAGTCTAGCTGTCTTTTTGCCAAGTCAACCCCCCACACAGCTTGCTGATCCCCATGTACTCTGCCAGCAATTCTGAGAAGGACACAAATCTCTTCCAAGGTGATTGGAAAACAATCTCTCTCTTTTTTTTTTTTTTTGGAAAACAGCAAAATCTGCTATGTAGAAACAGCAGGGTCCCTGATGTAACTAATCTGTCATCTTTGCAAAATGAGGCAAAATATAAAAGGAACATGCTTTGGCGACGGGCGGCTCACTAGAGCAAGGTGGGGAGAAGGTGGAAGGGTTGTGCTCATACACACTATGGAATATCCTACAGTTTTAAATAAGAATCACAGGTGTTCCTGAAGTGTCAGGGCCAGGTCCTGACTTTAGGGGGCAACTTCTTCTGCAAGAGAAATGAGAAAGGAAAGCATATATGCTGGCTACTGCCCCCAGCCCCACCAGCCTGCACACACCATCAGCCTGACATCTCAGCCCATCTGTAGCCAGGCGGGAGTGAAGGTTGACTAGTACCAATGGTGAGAGACACCAGTTGTCTGGGAAATCTAGGCTAGAGGGTGTCTGTGGAGTTTGCCCATGTCTGGGGACAGCCCTGAAGTCTCCCATGTGGGGACCAGGAGTTGTGTGGCCAGGAGGCTGGGTTCCAGGCAGGAGGGGAGTCGGGGTGGGGGGGAAGGGGGTGTGTCTGCCAGCTGAAGCAATCCTTTACACAAGGACCCAAGTACCCAGCAAAGCACAAAGACCAACCTCACCCCCAGCTCCCACAGCAGTTCCCAAACTGGTAACACCCTGTTAGCCCTGCCTGTCCCATTTTAACACCGTCTTTACCTTTCCATTTACTCTATGTTCTCCTGGAGATGCTGCCCTAGAGGGAGCTGCTCTATTCTTAGCTTGTAGCCCCCAATTCTGACTGCCAGAGATGCAGTTTCAATCCCTGGGTTGGAAACATCCTCTGGAGAAGGAGATGGCAACCCACTCCAATATTTTGCCGGGAAAATACCATGGACAGAGGAGCCTGGTGGACTATATATAGTCCATGGGGTCGCAAAAAGTTGGACACAACTGAGTGACTAAGTACACACACAACCCACCTCCTTGCCTCAACTGTCCCAAACACAGGGAGAAAAGGGACACTCAGAAAGGCTGGGCCCCAGGGGCAGGACAAATAGTGCCAGCTGCCCCCAGCCTCCAGCTCCACCATCCCCACCCCAGCCTCACTCTCATAAAGAGAAGCACTGTTTCTATCTGCATTAGAACTTCTCCTGCCCAAGAATCCTTACAGCAGAAGACAGATGTCCACCTTGGAATTCTCACAGGGCTGTGTCCCATTGCCTCTGGTTTGGGAATGTTTGCCTCCTTCTGAATTTAGTCTTCTTGGGTTACACAATCCAACCTTCAAGTATTTTAGGTTTTTTAATTTCACATTTTATCTTGTCTGCTTGGGCTTTTACCATTTTTTCACAATAATTTTTATCACTATCTTTTATCTTTACTTAAACGTTTTTCACTTGCACTAATTCTTTCTGGCAATTAGTTCTCTGGTTTTACCATTTTATTATCATTTTTAAAATTCCATATCTTCTTAATTCTAATGCCTTTTCTTCATTTTAAAAATTAGTCCTCCCTCTGAAGGCTTATCTGATCTCTCGGCTCCTATTTCCCAGCAGTGGGAGCAGCCGGTGCAGACGTTCCGAGGTGGGGAGTGCCAAGAGAGAAGGCATCTGGGGAGAGGGAGAGGCACACTGCAGGTGGTCAGACACACATAAATAAATGAAGAGCAACTACCAAGAAGTGCTGTTGAAGAAGCGCTTGAGCCCTGGTCTCCTGTCTCTAAGTGGAATAACCTGGATCCCTTTTTGCCTGTGCTCAGAGAGCTCAGCCCCTATGATCTGAAAAGTTACCCCTGAGCATCTCTTCCTCCACTGCATAAAGGTAGCCAGTTGCCAGTCTAAGGGAAGGCTTGCTGGGAGGATGGAGGGAAGAAAGGAAAGGAAGGGGGAGAGACAAAGGGAGTTAGGAGAGTTCTGAGCCCTCCTGGTGGATAAGCCTCCCCGGAACAGGGAGGCATTGCCCCTGTCCCCAGACTGCAGAAAGGCCGTGGTACAGCGGCAGGAACATGCCACCTGCTCTCTAAACCTGAAATCTCTTCCCGGATGGATGCTCACTCCATTTCCCAGGTCCTGTCCAGCTGGAACCACGAGAGGAGAGGCAACGAGGTGTCACCTCCAGGCTGGGTAGATAAGAACGGGTGGACTCTTCCTCTACCAGCACCAGTCCTGCCACTGGCCTCTGGGGACTGTGATGTGAGGGGGAAACACACATTTATCTCGTCAGGTAACAGGTTTGGAGTCAGCTGTTACAGCAATTAGCTGACACCGGCCAAATCAGACATTGTCACTGGAGGTGCCCATCTGTCCTTGAGCTGTGCCCACCCCGGTGAGGTTCCAAGTAGGAGGTGGGGAAGGCAAGGCCGGGCTGGAGACGGAGGTGAGAGTGTCTGTTACACGGAAGCCCCCACTAGGGCAGAGAGGACAGAACGGGGCTGCAGGAGCTCGGGGCAGGGCAGCCGCCTTGCCCACAAGCAGCAGGATTTGAGCCACTGCAGGAGGCAGGATATGGGTGGGAAAGGCAACCCAGCTCCTCCAAGCAGAACGCCCGGGCTGCAGCCTTGAAGGAGGAGGGGAAAGGGGGATGCATCTACTGAGTGCCCACTACTCACCCAGCACTGCACCCAGCGCTGGACATCTGTCATCTCACTCCCTACTGAAGCTCCCACAAGGGGGTCTTACTCATTCCCATGTTACAGAGGAGTTAACTGTCCAAGGCTTTCTGGGACAGAGCATCTCACAAGCAACAGCTCCAATTCCTACTCAATAACCTCTTACTGGTTAGAGAGCAGGAGCTCACGAGCAGCAGCTCCAGTTCCTACACAATAACTCTTTCTGGTTAGGGGGCAGGAGGTTGGACCCCATCAACCCCAAACGAAGACAGGGACACAGTCTTTGAGACCACCCAGCACACACCACTGCACCTCCCTCCAGGCGGGAATCCTGTCTGCCGGCCCCCTGTGCAGAGCACCGAGGCACAGACAGGAGGACCCAGACCCAGCCCTCAACGTCCAGGAAAAGGAAGGACTCATATCCAAGGGAAAACCCCAATTTACCATGGAAATGGTAAGACAGAGGTATGTTTCTGCCTCCCCACCTTGCATTTACAGTGTTCAAGTTAGGAGCTCACCTCTGCCACCTCTCCTGTTTGGTAACCCACATACAGCCACATTTCTATCCTGCTCAGACAGCCGTCTCTGCTCCAATGCTGGCTGCTAAGCATCCTTTGGTGTCTGAAGATTAAATGTGCCCCTTTCTCCCACCTCCACCCTGTTTCCAGCCAAGCTACCTGTTCTCTTCTGCTCCTTGGCCTCTGCTCAGCCCCTTATTTGCCCTAAAACACAGTCTTGTGAGAGGAGAGGCCAGATGGGTGGAAGACTCCTGGGGGACCCTATCATTGTCCCCTATCGCAAGGACCCACCATAGTCAGGTCACACATCAGAAGTCAAGGCATCCCCCATACCTTCTGCTACTGCCTGTCAGGCTCTTAGGGCACCAGGAACTTCTGATCTCATTACTCCAGAGCTGAACACAAGTTTCACACCTGTGGAGTGATATTCAAAGGAAAGTAAAATCTACCACAATGGTCTTGGAATCATCCAGAAATGTGAGATGGTCATCTCGGGGTACATCCTGTGCCTGGTTATGCCTTTCCTTTCCACATCCTTCCTCCCCATGTGGCCTTTGGTAGAGTCAGGGGCACAGACAGCCCCACAAGCTCAGGTGAGCCAGGAATGGGGCAGAGAGGGACACCTGAGAAGCCACCTGTTTGAGGAGTGGATGGGTGGGAGCTCAGCCCTGGGACCTTGAGAGGTATCTGTGAACCAGGCTAGATGTGAAGGCAAGCCCCTGCCTGCCACCCTGCCCTCCCATCTTGTGCTAGGTGATGGGGTCTTAGGCTTGATCCCCCTTATAGGGATGACCACTTGGCCCCCAGAATCAATTGCACCCACTGTTACGGTAGAGGTGGCGTGCATCTCCAGAGTGTGGGCCAGTTCTGGAAAGAGTATCTCATGTGCAGCGGCTCCAATTCCTACTCAATAACCTCTTACTGGAAACCTCAGCGAGCAAGAGGGTGGACCCCATCAACCCCATTAGATGGGCTGACTTTCCAAGGTCACGGCAGCCAGTCCTCTGTCTCCAGTACCACACCTATGCAGCAGAAGCACACTTTCAGTGTGAGGCCAAGGAGGGGCCCTGTGTGGACCCTCCACCATGACAGGGAAATGAGTGCCACCCAGTACAACTAGAACCCACCACACATCCACCTCCAGCTCCAGTGTTCTTTCTAGCTGAGCCAAGAGCCACATTGGCCATAAGTCCAGGAGGACAGCTTCAGGACATCCGGCCTTTAAGGGATGAAAGTACCATGCAAACTCCAGAGCAGCTGGATGGGCATTCCACACTGAGGACCGCAAGCGCAGGAGTGGGCTCTCCAGCACTCCCAGTTCCTGGGGCCACAGAGAGAGGGAGGGAGAGGCAGACTGGGGCCCTCAAACTGCATTTTAAAACTTTTTTTATTTACAGAAATAGGCAGCCAGCCCAAAGGCTAGAGTTTGAAGGTTCAATTTTTTTAATTGCATTAAAATATTTATCTTGGTTCCTGAGTTTTTGGTGCTCCCTTAAATTTTGCGTGCTTCACTCCTCTGATCCTAGCCCCAGTACTGTGCTTCCCTTCCCCTACAAACATGAATCCTGATCGAGCAAGAAGAACTTCTGGAGACAGCATGGGAAAGGGAACAGTGAGCCATAGGCTCTCTCCTTACTCCACTGGGGCTGCAGGGTCTTCAGCCTGATGCGCTCACTGGGGGTTAGTGACACGGGAGGCCCTGCGGCTGTGATCCCACCTGGTCGTGATGTCAGCTACTTAACCTCACCCCAGCACACACACCCGTGTATCAACTTTCCAGAGACAACTGGAGCCGACAGGACACCACACACCAGCAATGTAAGGTCCAGACAAGGTCTAAGTCGGCAGGGGTAAAGACTTAGGGATCAGCTTCCTGGAGAAGGCAGCCTGGAGGTCTGCACTAAACGAAAAGAGACATTCCAAAGAAGTGACAATACTAACAGCTAAGCAGGTTGCCTCATTTCTCTTTCACAACAGACTGAAGAGGTAAGGGGTGCCATCCCCACTTACCAGATGAGCACCCCAGGCAGAGGGAGGTAAGTAGCCCAGGGCCAGAGACAGAATTCCAATTCAGGCTTGTCTGACTACAGCATTCTCCTAAAGTGCTCCAGAAAACAAAACAAAGTAATTCCAGCTGTTAAGGAAGCAATCTGGGGGAAAAAACCTGAGAGACAGGAGATCAAGGACCAGGTGCAGAAGGTACGGTGCCTCCATCACTTACCTGTTACTGAACTGTGATGAGTCTCAGCTCCCATCCTCTCCCGCCTCTCAAAACATATGTGCTGATAAACAAACATGGTAAAATACTCAACAGCTGTTGAAACTGGGTGGTCAGCTATGGATGTTCACTGCACTATGATTTTTCTTTACTTTCAGAAATATTCATAATAAATTGGGAAGAAATAAAATGTCCACAGGTCAAAACTGATATATGACCCCATCAAAAAAAGACCCTGGCATGAAAATAGCTGAATTAAAAATAGCTACATCAGACAGCTGCAGCAACCCTCTCGTGGTGTTGTGAGAATATAAATTGGTTCTGCCTTTTTGGAGGGTAACTTGGAACATCCATCAAACTTTTAAACAAGACACATTTTCTAAAAACTGTTTATTTTCAAATAATAGCAATTACACAAGAAAGTATCACGAACAGACCCCCATGTAGCCTGACTCTGCTGCTGTTAGTAAGTCGCTTCAGTTGTGTCCGACTCTGTGCAACCCCATAGACGGCAGCCCACCAGGCTCCTCTGTCTCTGGGATTCTCCAGACAAGAATACTGGAGTGGGTTGCCATGTCCTCCTCCAGGGGATTGTCCCATTCCAGGGATTGAACCCGTGACTCCAACAGCTCCTGCATCACAGGTGAGTTCTTCACCACTAAGCCACCAGGGAAGCCCACCTGACCACAATACAGTTGTTAAATTTGAAAATTTTAACATTGTGGTGATATTTTAATCTAATGAGACCCTTTCCAATTTGGGGAGTTCATTGTTAATTGTCCAAATATCGTGATTTAGAACCATTTCTTTGCTAGGGTATAGTAAAGGATCATGTGTTATATTTACTTGTCATGTCTCTTCAGTCTTCAGCAATCTGGAGAAATTCCTTTTTTAAAAAACGCTCAAAAAATTATTTGTTAAATTGTTTCAAGAGGCTACTTCCCTGTTGCAAGAGTCTTAAAGCCTAGGGCTTGGGTTGAGGCAGATTTGAATTCAGTCCCTTCATGGCAGGGCCTGAGATTCTGCATTTCCAATATGCTCCCACATAAGGCCCATGCTCTGGCTCGCATACCACATGCTGAGTATGAGGTCAGAGAAGACAGCTGTGAGAACTCCTCCAGACCCTTGCAAAAAGCATCCTGGATTCCCCAAGATGAAGCCATGTTGGCAATGTCAGCTAGGCCCTGGGATTCAGGATGTAGCATAGATGGGAAGCCCTTCCCCACAGGAACATCTCCTGGGCTTTCTGAAGCCAGGAGAGCCAAGACAGAGGGGCACAAGCCACAGAAATGGGCTTCTCTGAGGTTCTCCAGCCCAGATGATTTCGGCCCAGGGAAGGGCAAGCCTGGCTAGAAGGGAGTCCTATATATAAATGCCTGCTTCTTCTACAAGCACAAACCCTCTATTTCCCTCATTCAGGAAGCAATCCTGGTAGCCCTGGCCACTCCATCTCTCCGTCCTCTGACCTCCAACAGCACCAGTCACCTGGCTGAGCCACTGAGCACTCACTTGGCTGTACTGCTGTTCCATGTACTTGCCTTTCCTTTCCCCATGCTATGTCTCCACCTCTGCTACTTCTGCCAGGACATGCACGCCACCACTCTCCATCTCCACATGTTCAAGGTACAGTTTACCCCTAAGCTTCCTGTGATACAGGTCCTTTCAATGGTGGCTCCTTGTCTGAACCATCTTCCATCTCTCCATCCAGCCCCAGTCTTGTCTTCACAATTAGATCTGGGCTCCTATGCTGCTGTTGCTTTGTGCTTGATGAGTCTGGGTTTATGTTATGGTGGCACCAGCATCAGCCTCTCCCTGAGGGACCCTGAGCAGTGTGATAGGGACACAGTCCATCAACCATTCATCCATCCATCGTTTACAAAGTGCCTCCCTTGTGCCAGGTCCCGGGCTGGATTCTGGGGGACCCTCAGAGACCCTCACCCTGCCCAGAGTCAGAAGTGATTCAGTATCAGTTGTATCCTTGCTCATGGGCACAAGAGGTGCTTGTGAGATGTGACACAGGGCCCAGCCGTGCCTATCAATTCTTGATGACACCACGGCAGGCCTCTACATCCTTGTCGTGTGTCACCGCCCCCATGATTACTGTGATCACTGATCATCATCATGCAAATAACAGCAAATGCGGCTGAAGCGCCTACTTCATCCCCGGTGTTGAGAAGCCTGAGGAATCCTGCATCTGTCATCTTCAGTTCAGAAATGAGCCGAAGTCATGACCTATGGCTTGAATGCAGCACAAACCAGTGGATCTGGGAAGACTCTCAAGAACCAGACCAGGAGAGAGGTGATGGACTACCTGGGTGCCCCATTGCTGGGCCCAGCCTGAGACCAGGTGTCCTGAGCAGCACCACACCAGCCTTCAGAGGACAGTCTGTGACGAAGAATCACACCTTTCTCCTTAGGAAGGAAACTCTAAAAGATGCCTACAATAAGACCACCCTGGAGAAGCAGGATACTTGGGGGTCTCTGCCTGATTTCTGTCGCCATCACCACGGAGGCCCAGGTCCTTCTACAATGCTGGGCAGGGGCAGTGCATGGACCCTCCCTTCAAACCCAGGAGTATGGCAGAGACCGGCTTGGCACTTACAGATGACACATGGGAAGTAAGCACAGGGTGACACAATCCTGGATCACCTGAACTATGGCTTCCTGCAGAGGCTCACACATTCTCATGGCAGGGACCAGTCTCCAAGGTTCTGGCTCTGACCCAGGAATGCACTTCTTCCCTGATAACTGACAGCCACCCTTGTGGAGAAGGCAAAGGCCCCCTGCCCCACCTCCAGGAATGAGACCCAGCAGGTACCAACATTCTCTGCATACCACAGCAACCTCAGTGGTCAGGTGAGAGTTGGGGAGAAGCTCCCCTGGAACCTCCAATCAACCACACATATGGAAAGGGACCCAAAACAGAAAACCCGATCAGACACACACAAAACAGACTAAAGGTCTGAACATCATTTCAACAAAGGGTATGTATGAATGGCCAAGAAGCATGTGACAAGCACAACATTAATAAAGAATGCAAAGGAAAACCATGGGATGCTGTCATATACTCCCCACAATGGTTAAAATTAAAAAGATTGACAATAACAGTTGCTGGTGAGGATGCTGGTGAGGAACTCTCATACGTAGCTGATGGAACACAGAATGTTTGAAAAACACATTGGCAGTATCTTATAAAGATGAATTCACACTTATCATATCATCCAGCAATTCCATGCTCAAGTATTTACACAAGAGAAACAAAAACCTATTTTTAATTTTGTATCTTCACAAAGACACATAATCCTTGGCCCAGAGGACCTCCTAGACCAGTAAGTTTATTCATAAAAGCCAAAAAGAAGAAAATAGAGATTAAATGCATAAACCAAGTATATATATATATATATATATGCACACACACATACACATATGTATATGTTCATGGGGTCACAAAGAATCAGACACGACCGAGTAACTAGGCACAGCACGTATATATATATATATATATATATATATATATATATATATATATATATATATATATATGTATATTCATTCAATGGAACACTACTCAGCAATAAAAAGGAAAGAACCACAGATGTGGGACCACAGGGATGAATCTGAAATGCAAGCACTGAGTTAAAGAAGCCAGACAGAAAAAGACAACATATTCTGTGACTCCATTTGTATGAACTTCTAGAAAAGGCAAAACTGCAAAGGCAGAAATCAGATCAGTGTTTGCCAAAGGCCAAGGAGAGGGGAACACAGGCAGGGGACTGCAGCCAGGGCACAGCAGGGGGATGAAAATGCTCTATATCATGTTTGTATGGGGGCTGTGTGCCCACATTCATTAGTCAAGTCTCACGACATTGTACACTTAAACTTGGTGAATGTTACTGTGTGGAAATCACATCTCAAAAAAGCTTATTTCTTTAAAAAATGGACCCAAATCCAAGAAACTATTTTCAAATCTGGGGAACTCAGGACTGACATTCCCTAAGCATGGGCTGGCACAGGCATGCTTGTTAAAATACTGAAAGCCTTCCATACTTACTGGTAAATCACCACTGCTTGAGGCTTCCAGTTACCCTCTGTCCCAGGCCTTCACTGGGCCCCTTAGAACACCCCAGGCCCTGACAACTAAAGGTAACACCAGACAGCAGAGGATCTCCTAGACCAGCGAAGGTGGACACCATTTTGACCAGCCAGTGTCACTTCTGATACAAGTTATGTGGAACAACAAAAGATGTCAAGTTGTGCTCTAACTCAGCAGAAGGCTGGCTCATTTCCTGCCCGGCTGATTTTGTTCAGGCCATGCTTTCTGAACAGGGATGCCAAGTGATTCTTGGGGGAAGGTGCAGAATGCAAAATCTTAGCTATTACAATCATTGGTGCCCCCTCAAAGGGCCTCAATATGGAAAGAGATGGACAGTCTCTCCACGTATGAATATTTCACAGGGCATGGTACTGGATGGTTGGGAAAAATTATCTACAAAGGCTCCTAAGGAGTGAGGGGTGGGAGGACAATGAGAATAAGGTTGAGAAACACTGGTTCAGATGCAGAACAGAGACAGCCCTGACACCACAGGGGCAGCCCCAGTGCTTGCAAGGAACTCCCATCGGATGGTTTTCCCTGTGTGATGGGGTCCCCATCCTTGGCACAGTGAGGCAGCGTCCTGAGCCGGAGGATACATGAAGGAGGGATCACATGAGCCCATGAGCCTTCTTTACAGGACGTCCCATCAGGGCAAAGCCAGTCACTCATTCTCCATCCTCTGCAAGGCTTTAAACCAAACTCTCCCTAGAACCCTGGCAGCCAGCACCCAGCCTAGCCCCTTAGGATGGCCTCAACCACGACCGCACACAAAGCTCTACAGGGAGCCAAGCACAAATGCAAGCATTCCCAACCCTCTCCTCCGGACAGATTTGCTTCTGGAGCCCCTAATGGCAGAACTGCACACAGCACTTAGGGGGCTTTCTGTGGCATGAAATGACGAAGACCACCTCCAGGTGAGCAGAAATTAAGCGCAGTCTCTGAGTCCTGCTCCGTCCAGCTCAGCTGAGCCCCAGACTCCCTGTACAAGGCTGGTTTGCGCACTCAGATGTTATGACAATACTACAGTTGTTCTCTCAGTCTTCTCCGGATATTTAATAACAACGTGAGGCAGAAGTCGCAAAGGTCAGCCCTGCTGTAGAACGAGCTTTGTTCTCATTGTCCTTTTCTGAATAGCATCTTCCATTTGCCAGCCGTTCCATGCCAGTGAGCGCTGGAGGTGGAGGCCTGGTGCTGCTGAAGAAGTAGCCCCACCGACTGTCACGGAATATTCTGATTTGCTAACCAGTCCCCGGGCCACAGTCTAGCCACACTATCTGCATAAATACACACACGAGCACATGCACGCAGAGACACACCAACACACAAGCACACGGGGCTTCCCCTCACTCCTCCAGCGCGACCCACGGCTAAAAGCCCAAGAATGGAAAGCCTGCCGAGCACCAAGATCAGAGAAACGAGGTGATGTACACATGTGCCATATTCATTTGGGCAACTACTCTTTCTGGTTAGGTGAGAAATAAAAAGCTCCTAGGATTTCAGAAGAGTCGTATAGCTATGTTTTGGTTTTTTATATTTCTTTTTTTTTTTTTTAATTCTTTCTTTCAGTTTATTCCTAAAGCTCACAATAGTTGGCAAATGAGAGTCACTCTTACGGTCTGTGACAGCAGGGCCCCCAGCTCCTGCCCCACCTCGGCATGTCCAGATTCCTGTCCCATCCTGTCATTTCACCTCTCTGAGCCTCAGCAGCCAGGTCTACAAAATGGAACAAACCCACTGCCCGCCTGAAGACAGGACACTCATCCAACGTTGAGATCTGTGACTCTCTTCCCGAAGACCTATATCAGAGGGCAGTTTAGAGGAACGTATAGACTATTGGGAGCCTTTCAAGAACCAGGGTCTTCTTAGAGGTCTGCGTGTTGGATAGGGGAAGGGGACTGCCTGTAATTCAGAACCCATGTAAGGTCATCAGCGAATGTGTCTTGTGTCTGGGCAGGGCTCGGTTTGGGAACTCAGGTACCATAAAAGAGGGCGATGTAGCCTTGGCAGTGTGTGTCAGAGAGCAGCTTTGTACCTAATCCAGAGGGTATGATAGTTGCTAAGGAACCATTGAGATGCAAATGAACTGGCAAATACTTAGCAGCAAGCTATCAGAAAAGGGTGGGGAGGGGATGCTTTGAACAAGTTAGTCAGGTGAGTGAAAGGAAAATTGCTTTCTTCTGATTGGAAAGAGAAAACCACGGGTTTTCGTGCAGAGCGGCCGCACGGTGCTACTGTGTTTAAAAAGAAAAAAAACCAAAGTGTTCTTGTTCTGCTTGGCTGGGAGCAGAGGAAAGCTGGAGCCAAGAGCAGGGGGCCTGGCAGGGCAAATGGTGTCTTCCTCTGGCGAGCTCTAAGCAGATTTCAGATGCCTCGCTCCCAAAAGAGAAAGAGACATCTAAGGTGTGAGGAAAGGAGTCTGCAAAAGACACTGAAGACTTGCCATCTTCTACAAGTCTCAAAACCTAGACAACAAGTACACAGAAAACTGACCAAATGTGCTACTGACACAAAATGGAAATTTCTGGTGAAACTAAGCCTTGTTGAGAGTGGGAGGAAGTCAGGGGAAATGAGCCATCTTACCAGGTACCTATGAGTTTGCATTTCTTTCCTTCCTGCTCTGCACTGAGCATTCAATTTAAATGCAGTGGTTAGGTTAACATGTTGTGGCATCTATGTTGGAACCCAGAGATACAGTGAGAAGCATGGCTCCTCACTCATCATTTTTTCCATCTTGTCCCCAACAGGAGCCCTCCTTTTTCAGAGTCTAAGTGAGATGCTCTAATCTTAAACTCATTTTGCCTTCCATCAAATACCCCTGCTGTCTGCCTGTTCATCACTTTGAGTTTGATCTTAATGCTCAGGGATATAGAAAACATCCTCAGCCAGAAAGAAACTGTTGGCCTAGCCATCTCTAGGTTGCTCTTCCTGGGTTCTCACTTTTCTATCACCTACAGTTTCCCCAGCTTTTCCCACAACTTCACCTAGGACCATCACAGCTACAGCCAGCTCCTGCTGCCCGCCAAAGTCCATGTTCTTTCCTTTCCTGAACATCAGCTCTCTTATGTTCCAATGATGCAAGAAGGTTGAATGGCTATGGAAGACTACTGCCCTGTCCAGCACCCACTCCCACTACTTCTAGCAACAGCACCCTGACATTTCTGGGGGGAGCCAGCCCTCCCCATCTCTGGTCTGCTGGCTCAGGTGGGTCTGGGCTACCCCTCCCCCCCATCTCCCTCTGGGGATGGGTAATCATGCACCCCACAGCTGGCCAATGAGAGCACTTCAACATGCTGATGACAGAGCCTGGTTCATGGAGAGGCTTAGGAACCAAGGGAGCCAAGGAGGCAAAACTTCCAGGGCCTCTGCTAGAGCCACTGGGAGTGAGAGTTCATCACTCTGCCAAAATTTCCAGAGGACATGAGTTTGAGCTGCCAGCAGCCATGTGAGTATCTGCTGGGAGAGCTGTTGGAGGATGAAGTCAAGGTAAATGGCTGAGCTGATTATTCTCCAGCCCCTCCAGGCCCATCCTCCAGCTTGTTTTGCACTCTTCTGAGGCTGAGACTGACTTCCACGGACCAGGCCACCGTGTCCTCTGTCTCCTTGTTGTGTTCACCCAACAGGAGGTTCTGGCAGGCGATGAGAAAGTGGGGGAGAAAGAGTTCCAGGACTACACCGCCCCTCTCCACCCCCATGCACCCCTCTGTCTAGGACTACAGCTCCTGCCCCAGGGCTCTCTCCCAGTACAGCCCTGACCAGGTCCGGATGGCACCTCCCATTGCCCTTTCTGCCCTCATGGAGCTATCGCTTCCCACTGTTGCCAGATCCGGGGTACACCCAATCGTGTTTGGTTCCCTTGCTATGCTGTGCTTAGTTGTACAGTCATGTCCGACTCTTTGTTGACCCCATGGACTGCAGCCCACCAGGCTCCTCTGTCCATGGGGATTCTCCAGGCAAGAATACTGGAGTGGGTTGCCATGCCCTCCACCAGGGGATCTTCCCAACCCAGGGATTGAACCCAGGTCTCCTGCATTGCAGGTGGATTCTTTACCATCTGAGCCACCAGGGAAGCCCAAGAATACTGGAGTGGGTAGCCTATCCCTTCTCCAGGGGATCTTCCTGACCCAGGGATCGAATCAGGGTCTCCTGCATTGCAGGTGGATTCTTCACCAGCTGAGCTACCAGGGGAAGCCCATTTAATTCCCTTAACCCTGTTCACACCTCTGGAAAAGTGTCTCTTCACTGAACTCTCCTCAACTAACCCTTTGAGAATACCATGTGTGTTCCACTCAGAACTTGGCTGACACAAATACAAAGCCAAGGAATGAAGAGAGACTGAGCCCTAAGACAGCCTTGGTGCCCCAGATACAGTCACCACCTGAGTTCCAAAATATCCAAGAAAACAAAAGCCAGTAATCACTCTTTACCTTTGCTCTCCTCCAGTTTAAGCTGTACATCCGTCTCTACAACCGAAGACATGGCTAAATAAACAGGTAAAACCCTTCATGGAGAGCTCTAGTGGTCCATTATGAGAAAGAAGACAGAAAAGGTTACCAGTTTTGGTTTCTCATCCCAACCCACTCCCATATCTGTCTGACAAATGTCTCCCTGTCCCCCAAGGAGGACGTGTCTCTATCTGTCTCTTACACACACAATCCTGCCTCAAATCCTTCCCACTGGAAGTACGATCCTCTCCTTTGGCTTCTCCTAGCAGCTGATGTGTAACTGTTGTACCACAGCTAGCAGACTCCATCACACCTCCTGTGACAGCCTGTAGTCTGCACAGCTCTGTCTCCCCCACCAATGTGTTACTCAGTGAGCTCCTGGAAAGAAAGGCTGTGTCTTCTTGAACTTCATGTTTTCAGCTTCAAGTACATTTCTCATGTAGATGCTCAATAAATGTGCTCTGTATCAGTGTTAATGAACCTGGCGGCTCCCAAGCCAAGCTGTCAGTTCTGTCCTGCAGCTCCCATTCCCCATTTGCCTCTGGTAGAATTTGGGCTCTCACCTCTGGGAGCAGCTCAGCCCTCCTTGGACACTCTGGGATGGGCTGTATCATCCCTCAAGGCAACCTATCCCAGCTTGGTTCAGCCTAGCTGGAAAGAATTGCATAATCAAGCCAAAGCCCATCTCCCATGCAGAGTCAAGCCCAGCCTGCTTGCAAGACCACCCTTCATGTATTCCTGCATCCATCACATCACCCTGTTTCCTCCCTTCACAGTACTTTCCTGGAATTACGTTCTACATTATTTTTCTTCTTAACAACCATCTGTCCCACCACTAGGATGCCCCCAAGGGCTGCGTTCCCCTTCATCACTCCCTGTTTTGTGTATACTGCCTGGCACGTAGTAGGAAGCTGACAAATATTTGCTGGAAGTTGAATGACTGAGACATTTCTTCTCCCCATCCCTAACCTCCCTCAAGTTCTCTCTAGTCTTCTCTAAACCATTTTTCCTTCACTACTTCTCCTAGGATACTTTGGCTATCAATTGCTACATAACAGATCAATCCAAAACCCAATCATTTTAAACATGACAAGATCTATTTTGTTCACAGAACTATAATTTGAACAGGGCTCAATGAGGAAAGCCTGTCTCTTCCCACTCAGAGTCAGCAGGAATGACTGGAAAGATGGGGGCTGCAACCATCTGAACACTCCCCTGCTCAGATGTCTGGCAAGTTATGCTGGCAGTGGGCTGCAATATGAGCTAGGGCTGTGGTTAGAACATCTACAAGTGGTCTCTCCAAGGTGCTTGAGCTTCCTCACAACATGGTGGCTGAGTCACAAGGGCAAGCATCCCTCATGTAAGACAGAGCCAAAGAAAAGCTGCAGTGTCTTCTCTGAACTCACCTCCAAAGTCATGCAAGAACACTCCTGCCATAGTCTAGTCATTACAGTCAGAAGGCCAACCTATATTTTAAAAGGAGAAGAAATTAGGTTTCATATTTTGATGAAAAGAGTAGAAAAATTTGCATACATTTTAAATTCCCACAAAGGACATGATTTCAGGGGTTGTGTGTGTGTGTGTGTGTTCTGCTGATTTTCCTTTCTTTGTGCTCATTAAAATGGCACGTATTTATTGCTGCTACCTATATGCCATATGGTGGGGATACCATAACAGTTAAGCTGGAGCTCCACCCTGCAGGGGTTCACAGAGCTATGGGATACCCAGACAAATCAACACATAATTACGGACCAGTGTGGACTGGGCTCCCACTGAGGGAAGCAGAGATAGGTGTGGTGGGAACCAGCTGGCTACCTCATCCAGCCCGGGGTTGGGATGAAGGCTTCCCAGAGGAGGCGAATTGTGGCAAATTCAAAAGAATAAATTAAAGTTAGCCAAGAAAAGATCAGTGACAAATACAGCAGACTCACCAAGCAGGTACAGACTCAGAGGCGCACAGCAGCAGAAGGCTCAGTTAGGCCTCTGCACACATGCAGGAAAAGAAATGGGGGGTGACCAGGGTGTGTGGGCCTGTGCGGTGGGTGTGCACCTGTGCTGGCATGGAGCAGGGAAGATGGAGCAGCAGGACATGATGCTAGCGGGAAAAGGTGGGGAAAGGAGGACCCAGATTGTAAAAGGTCTCACATCGTGAAGGTGCTGGAAGAGACTCACGCATGTCCCAGCCAGGATAAACCTGGTATCACATCACGGTATGTGGTCTGACACCCAAAGTATGGTCTGACGGTGCCTGATATGGGCCACTGGGTGCCTGCCCACAACTCAGTGAACGTTCTGATCCTAAGACCCTCTTCCTTGCCCTGACAGCCCCCTCACCCCCAGTTCATCCAGACCGCTTGGATACACTGCCGAGGGTCTGAGAGCATCCCTGGATGGGCTCCCCTCCAGCCCCTCCCAGAGAGGTTCCTCCCTTCATTCTCACTCTTCCAAGCTCACCACCCAGCTTAAGCCTCAGCATCAATGAGAAAGCCAAGGGCAAAGGTCCCACCTTGATGTGCTGGAAAAACAGCGAGAGGAAAACAACAGAACAATTAACAGCAGGGCCCAGCTGCCTCTCGCAGATAAGGCATTTTCTCTGTCACCCCTGTCGATGAAGCTGCCTGCTATTCTTCCCAGTCCTTCTGCTTAGCCCTGTCCATAGGCACAGCCCAGGAGGACCGAGCATTGTCTAATGAGACTAGGGGTTTCTCTCCCCCCTCCTCCTACACACCCATCTATGCTCAAACCTGATGCTAAATCCCTGTGTCCTCCCCTGATGTGAGTCTGCACCTGTCCAGATGGGCAGGAGCTGCCAGAGCTCTGGGACAAACACGGCCCCAAGCAGGGTGGAGGGCACAGGGCAGAAACCGGGGCGGCTCCCAAAGGAGAACACGGGCAGCTGGCCCTCCCTCTAGAAGGCAGGCCTGTCGGGGGAGCTCCAGGAGACCCACAGCAACCCAGTCCCCCCCCACACCCCCGCCACCACAGCCCAGCACAGATGCCAAGCAGCCACCATCTAAGCAGCACATCAAAGACGTGAGCCAGACGGATGTGCAGCAAAGAGAGCACCACTAACGACCACAGCAGGGGTCTCACTGGTGGGAGAACATGGCAAAGGCCATGTACAAACAGGAAAATGCAAACGGAGAAGGGAAAAGGGTTTCCTCTAGCTGGAGCACAGGCCAGGCAGGTCCAGAGAGCAAGAGGAAAGCCTGGCCACAGCGACCAGGATACTCGCCGGTACTTTGGACAGCACCTGGCAGGACTGTGAATAAACAGCTGGTGCTAAATAAGTGCTCCCTTCTTTCACTCACGAGTAAGTAATGTTCAATGGAAAAGGCACTGAACTAGGAGGCAGTGGCCTGAAGGGCTGTCCAACTTCAATTTATTAAAACTTCAGTTTGAATCTTAGTTCTTATGTCTGTAATTTAACCTCTCAAAGCCTCAGCTTCCTCGCCTGTAAAACGGGATCACGGATACTTGGCTATTAAGAGTATGGGATCAATCAGCACATGATAAATGGAAAAACAAAAGCTTAGTCCAGTCCTGGCTCTAGTGCTGTCAGGCTGTAGGATTTCTAGAAAGTCTCTTCACGTCCCTAAAATCTGCCTCCAGTCCTACTCCCAACAAGCCAGGGCCCTGGGAACAAGCCCTGTGGGCTCCCACATGCTGCAGCGAACCCTGGATCAGTCCCAGGGACCTCAGACACAAGTGCTAGGCTAGGCCTGGGGCCCCCTGCTCCCTCACTTGCCCCTCCCCTCCTGGCCACCTGCCTCTGCCCATTTCTCTGCTCATTATCACCTCCACGGGGTGGGATGGGGGAGGCGGATAGAGAAGCAGGGCAAGGAGGTTAAATTCAAATCAGTCATTTTGTCACTTGCTGCTAGGAAGCAGGTGGAACAAGAGGAGAGACCAGGGCTTCGGGTGCAACCTGTGGGCAGAAATGAGCCCTGGTAATTCTCGGGAAAATTCCTATGTTTCCACGTTGGCCCAGCTCTGCTACCGAGAACTCTGGGAACCTTCACAGCTGCTAATTGTGTCGTCTGTGGGCGCTGGGGTTCCCCCTTCCCTGGAGGAACACCTCTGCTGGGGAGGGAGTGAGAGGGCCTTTTTCACCACCTTTTCAATGTCTCTAATAGCTGAGCATCCTGAAGACTCCATTATGGGGTCATTACAATATAGCAAAGGGCCCCAGATTTTCAGCTCTGAGGCTGAGTAATACTCCATGCTGCCCGGGGACCAAGAGAGAGAGTGAGTAAGACACTCTTCCGAGGCTGTGGAAACGACACCTTCTCTTTCACAAAGCTAGTGGCAAACGTAAAGCCAAATTTCACTGAGAGGCACCTGGCAGATGATGCTCCATGGGGCCGGTGGAGACTGTGGTCTGGTCTGGACCAGACCAACAGGAAGTCCCAGGAGCAAAGTCTCCTCGTGGAGGCACCAGGCTAAGGCCCTTCCTGATGTCAACCAAGCTCACCCTCACTCATCTTTGAGCTGCTGTTGCAGAAACCCCGCCAGTCTGTGAGGATACACACCCCACCCACCACTAGCCAGGGGTCACCATGCCCCAGACTTCACACGACCTACTACTGTCACCCCAAACCTCCTAATTCTACCACTGCTTCTACCCTAGGGTTTGCCCCCACCCCAAGCCCTTGCTAGCCTCTCCATCACAATGGCCCTTCCTCTAGTCTTTCAACAATGAGAGACCTCGGACACAGACAGGGAGAGTGTGAACTAGACATCCAGTTGCTTCTTGTGTCTTAGGCCAGATGGAAAGCAGGTTTCCATTAGCAAAGAAGAACCAAGTCCACCATCCTCCAGACCCACCCCCAGCACAGCATGTTCCCATCTCTCTAACCCCCAGAAGAATCATCAACCATAGCTAGTGAGGTAACTCAGATGTCAGGCATCAGGGGCCTTTGATGGAGCAGGTGGTCCTGACCTGGTCACTCAATGAGCACAAACACACACCTGGGGGGTCCTGATTTATTGCTGCAATTTAAATAGTATCTACAGAAGGGACTGAGAAATTTCTCAGCAAAACTATACTTTGAAATATGGAATCTCTCCTAGGGTGTTACTTTATTATTATAGCAATTTCCTCAGAAGGGCAGGCATCCAATGTTCTGTTTCTGCATCACCTTTGGAGACATAGAAATCTAACAGAAATATTCAGGTTGCTTTAGTGGCTAATGCAGAAGAGGGAGACATAAAGGGAGCTCTTCCAAGGAATGCGGACTCCTAGAATCCAGGTACAGGGATGTGTTTTAGAAGACTGGGGGAGGGGATGAGATGGTTAAGGGTCCAGTATGCTCCCTCCACTGCCCCCAAGGTGCCTAGGGATCCCAGGCCCATCTCCTTGAGGGGCCCTTGTCTGGAGTTGTTTCTTCCTTGGGAGAGCTGGCCAGGGCAAGAGGAGAAGCAGAGATGCTCCCAGCCCTGCTACTAAATTCCTTATCAGAAGCCATGCCATGGTGCAGGTCCCCAGCTCTGCATCTGCACACATGCAGGATGGGGTAGGTGGATGGTGGGGAAAGAGGGCAGGAAATCTGCTCCAGCTGAAGTGTCAGGGCTTTCTGAACATTTCACTCAGCTCTTTTCCCATGACCATGGAAAGATAGAGTTCCCAGTAATCAACAGAATACCCAGAGACGAGTGGCTGAATCAGCATTAGAATTTTTCCCGCCCATGAATTCACTCAGATCTGAACCTTTCTTCTTGCAAAATTCACAAAAGTGGTGAAGTGAGGTGGAGTCGTTAAGAACACTGACTGCCTGGGTTCAAATGCAAGCCTCTTACCAGTTTTGTGACCTTATCAAATTATTGAACCACCCTGTACCTCAATCTTCTCATCTGAAAAATGGGAGAGGAAGGTTGACAATAATATGAATCCAACAGGGTTATCTAAAAAATAAGCAAATTAATTTATATAAAGTACCTAGAATAACAGCGAGCATTAAGTGTGAGCTATTATCAGCAGTTTCCAAATATACCAGTGCTAGGCTGCCTGCATCTGCATCACTGGGGACCTTTAAAATTGATAAAAATGAAGATTCTCAGGCTGTTCAGCAAGGGCAAAGTGGAGCAAGACCTGCCCAGGATTTGTGACTGCAGCTATTTTAGAGGAATTCCCCTGGGCAGTTTCCAGGAAGCAGGATCTTCAGCAGGATCTTTCGGGAGGCCAGAATATAGTCTTTCAGAATCTATCCAGACCTGCTGAACTTTGGCAGAAAGAGCCCAAGAGTCTACAGAAAATTGCCCAGGTGGCATGAAGCTGCCTAAAGCTAAAAACCCTGCCGGAAATGACATTCCCCTCTGTTGCTTCCAAAACTGTCTCCACCCTATGCCCACGCTGGAAACCCTACACTCTGAACTATAGGGTTTCTAAGAACTCTTGAGGATTGACTAAGATGACTGTTTCAGTTTAATAGCATGAATGTATCTTTGACTTAAACAGCATCTTTATTTTTAAACTAGTTCAGGGATATCCTCACAATGTGTGTCCTACCTGTCTGACTTCCTAGGCTGGAAAGGGTGAGCATCACCAGCCACTGGCAGCTCTGCTCTGCCAAGCCAGAAGGTTCCGGACTGGCCAGGGCTGGGCCCGACCCCTGCAGCTGTCTACACTGTCAAGACTCTTGTCAAGAAACAGCCCAGGGCTGCGTTACCCTGTCTCACCAGCATTCTACTCAATGGCTTTGGGCGTCCCTTCGCAAACACCGAGTAATGGCAATTTCACAATGCACAGAAAATAAAGTCAGCCAATGGACAGAATTCGCTCAAATTTACTTTTCTCTCCAGATATATATATATATTTTTTTTCAAATCTTCAGCACCTGCTACCGCTTGCAGATTCAGGATACCCAAACCAGAGGCACACATGACAAAGAAACTTTAACCGAAAACGCAGAGACAGTCAATCGCTGCCTGACTGGTGGCCTGTTGCAGGCATCCAGACTGAGGCTGGGGGTTTTCGCCACCAACCTGTGACAGACTTAACTGTGGGTGGTGAACTTAGGGCCCTTGCATTTCAAGGTGCGGTATGTGTGTTCATGCACTAGTGATTCCTTTGGGGAATCCACTATTTGCTAAGTCCTGAGAAATCTACCACCAAATCAAACAAGTGCACATTCAGGGCTGCCAAGTCCAGGATTTCACCCTGGGCCACATCAAGGGGCAGTTCTCCTGGGAGTGCTCTGGCCAGCCAGCATGGAAACCAGAAGCCACCTGCATTTTCTATGGTCATTCCTGGACACTGGTGCTGGGGCCAGGAGGATGCTACAGGCATCCTGGGATGCTACTGCCTCCCAGAAGGGCCACCATGCTTAGCTCAGGAATACTCTACTCCAAGGGAGAAGCATCTACTTCCAGCGCAACACCGCAGAAGCACCTCAAGAGAAGCCCAGGTCTCCAGACTCCATCATGATGGGTATGGGCCAAAGGGCAGCTCAGAGAATGCAGCCTGCAGACACCAGCAGCCCATCGACAAGCGCTCAGATCCAATATGAAGACATGAGCTTCAAGGGGCAGCTGTTTTTCTGGAGACAGAGAAAAGAGGCCTGGTTCTCTGTCCAGAAGTCCAGGGTATGTCAGCATCCCTGCACCCCCCAAGCCTGTTTGCTCCTCTCTGAAAATAGATTTAGAAAGCCTTTGCCCTGCAGGCCATCTCTCTCCAGAGCAGAGCCAGGGGCTAGATGGAAGTGGGGAGGAGAGGGCAGAGAGCAAGGGCGGTGTCCTTCAGCCTGGGCCCACCCTTCTCTGCAGGTTAGCCAGTTCCCTCTTCCTTCCATCCAGGCAGAGGGTCTCATAGGACACTGCCAGCTTCTGGCTAAGTATCCCCACCTGGCCCATGGTTTCCGCTAACGCTTTGGGCCGGCCCTGGCCTGGGCTGAGGACCTGCCTGGTCTTGGGGCTGCTTGCCCTGGGTGACGAGGCCCCACTGAAATTCCACCAGAGACCCAGAAGAGAAAGACGAAAGGCGGACACAGAAGTGGCCAAACCGGCCAGAAGGGGCGCCCCCTGGCCACGGCAGTTTGAGAGGAATGTGCGATCTGTGTAGGCAGCTCATTGATCCACTTTTCTGATAATTATTCCTCACTCATCACAAGCAAATGACGCTGGCCCCAGCCCAGCCGGGCAGGCGAGAAGGCACCTCCGCGTGTGCAGAGGAGAAAAATGAGCCTGCCTATGCTCACCCGGGAGAGGCAGGAGTGAATGGTGTGTACTATCTCTGCTCACTGAGCAGCAGGCCGAGGCTGCTTTAATATTCTGCTGAATGTGGGGTTTCTGTTAACCCTTATTGAAGAGACATTCAGCCCAGAAAGCCAGGCTCTTCTGGCTAGGCTAAAGGTAAAGTTTCTGGGCTGCACACAAAGGCCATAGGCCCCACACTCTGGGTTGCTCCAGAACCCACGGGTGACCAGACGGGTACACGGGTCTGGGTACCGACACCATAGCACCCTCCTTGGGGCGGCTCCAGTCCAGCAGACAGGTCAGGAGAGGGTCTAGGGCGGAACCAGCGCGCCGCCAGACGTTTGGGGACTTCCCACACATTTGCTCCCCAATTTCGCTCAAATGCAAAATTGCAAGTGCCCTCTTTCAACGTGGAAACCCAACCCTGAGACCAGGTTCTTAAAGTGGGCACCTATCTGTTCTCCGAGACCGAGCCGCTGACCCTTTAGCGGACGCCAAGAGAGGCGGGCAGGATGCGCCGCCCCAGCGCTAGAAAGTCCAGTGTGCCCTCGACCATTGCAAATGCCCGCTCTCTCAGGTCGTCCTGACCGCTTCGGAAGTGTGCCTCGCCCGCCCGCCCCTAATTCAACCGCTCCCGCGCTTGTCCCTCGAGAAGCCAAACCACAGCAGCCCTTGCGCGGGGCGTTGATCGCGCCCCACAACGCTCCAGTCCCTGCACGACCCCAAAAGCAACCCACAAGCACAAAGACAGAAAAGCAAGAGCGAGCCTTCTAGGCGTGAATCGCCTCACCCCCGCGCCGCCACCAGAACGAACGCGGGATATGGTGGTCTTCACCACCAGGCCGGGGAGGCCCGGGGCCAAAAGGCCCCAGCTTCGCTCAGAGGAGGGCAGTACTTTCCGGAGGGGTCGGGGCACTGAACCCTGGGGCGGTGGGGCGGATGGAGGGTTCCGCTGGGCAACCAGTAGCAGTAGGACAAGCACCCGGGCAGCCCAACCGAACGAGTTCCCAGCTCGGAAGGCGGCGCCGGCGCCGGGGGCCGCGCGCGGAGTCCTTCGAAGGAGTTTCACCCGCGCCGGACACGGGGACTGCGAGCGGGGCCGAGGTGCGCATTTCCCCCAGAGTTGCTTTCATCCCGGCACTAAACTCCTCTCCAGGCCGGGCTGCGTTTCCGGAGGGGGTGCGACCGCCGCTCAACTGCGAGGAATGGGGCGGGAGAAGAGGGCGGGGGGGCGGGGGGCGGGAGAGGGGGGGGGGGGGGCGGGGGGCGGGAGTGGGCCAGGGATTTCCCACAGGGATTCGCGGGCGCCGCCGAGCGCGGAGCTCCCTGCTGCGCCAGGCGCGGTGCCCGCCGAGCGCGCCTTCCCCGCCGCGGCGGCGGCGGAGGCACAGTCAAGGCTGAAGTAGCGGGGACAGCAATGCTGCGCAGAGGCTACCTTCCCCAGCCAAAGGGGAGACGGGGCGAGTTTCGGCAGGACTAGTCATCCACCCCATCCCACCCCCGTTTTCAGGTGCAAGAGGCGACAAAGGTGTCCACTTGTCCCCGACTGGCTTGGCTCGGGAAGAATGCAGCCCGCAGGCTCCCGGACCACCAAGCTGTTCCCCGAGAGTCGAGCCATCTAACTCAGCCCCTCTCGTTCGGCAGCCACTTGCAGGGTACCGGGGCAGAGCTTCTCCGGTCCCCGCGCGCAGCGCCAGCCTGCAGAGCCGAGTCCCGGAGCCTGCGGACCCGGAGCGGGGAAAAAGGAGAGGTGGCGCGCGGCCGCCTAAGGGCATCGGTCCCCGGGATAGGAAGGGAGCGGACAGACGCCCGCACTCCAGCGGCCGGACGGCCAGAGGCGCCCCTTCTCTCCCAACGCCCAGCTGCGCCGGAGCCAAGGAGCCCGCACCGCACTGCAGCGGGCTCCGTGCTCTCCGAGGCTGCGGGAGACCAGGGCTGCTAGGGAGCGCTGGAGCCAGGGGGCTTCGAGAACCAGCTGCGGGCGCCGAGAGCCAGCCGGGGGCGCGCGGGTGGGCGCCGCCCCAGCCCCGCGCTCAGTCGTGGCCAACGCTCTCCCACAACCTGGCCCTCGGGTCTCGGGATGAGGGCGACGCGTAGCAGCCAGAGACGCCCCGGGGATACAGCCGCCAACTTGCTCCGCGGAGGCTACGTTACCTTCCATCGCGGCCACTGCGGGTGCCAGGAGGAGCAGCAGCAGGAAATCCAGGGCCATCGCCGGCCGAGCCCGAGCCGAGGCGGCCGCGCGGGGAGGGCGCCGCGTCCCGGGGCGCCGCTGGGCTCCCCGCCGGGGGCTTCTCCGTGTCCTTTCGCGCTCGGGCCGGGACCGGACTTCCCGGAGCGCGGCGTGGGCGTGGGCGGGAGTGTGCGCGCGTGGGGCGGTGCGGGCGCGCGTGGGTGTGGGTGTGCATGTGTGTGTGTGTGTTTATGGGAGAGGTGGGTGTGTGCGTGCCTGTGTGTAAGAGAGAGAGGGCGAGGGAGTGCGAGCCGGGTAGAGCGCGCGAGTGCGTGTGCGTCCGGGTGTCACATTGCGAGCTGTATCCGAGCCTACGAGAGGACGGAGCCGGCCAGACTGCCGGGGGAGGGAGCGGGATCCCCCACCATCGGCTCTCTCCCCACCCCTAACACCTCCTGTCCAATCAAGGAATCAAACCTGCAAAATTCCCCCATCCAATCAGGCGCGAGCACCTCCTTACACTGGCATTGTTAGTTCAAGAAAAACTTTTGCTTGCAAGGCTGTGCGGGAGGGCTCGGAAGGCGCTAGGAGGGGTCGGGGCTCCCCCTGGTGGTGCTCTCGGAGAACCGCACCGGCCGGCCCTAGCTCTCCACGCCCCGATCTGGGAGGCCAAGGGAAGGAACAGACTCAGGCCCTTCCCCTTACAGCCCACCAGGTTTAGGTGAGCTTTAAATAATCAAAATTTTATTCTTTCATCTTCTCAGCAAGACTACGCTGACTACCCTATTTAGTGCAACCCCGATGGCACACCTTATTCCTCCTGTCCATAGCACTTCACCTAACATGTGGTTTTATACTTATCCTCTGTACTGTGGGTCTCTCCTTACTGGAATGGGGTCTTCATTCTTGGGATTCGTGTGTGCTTTGTTCACTGCGGAATGGCCAGTGCCTGGAACAGTGCCTGGCCAGTCGAAGGTCCTGGCGTGCAGCTGCTGACTGAATGAGTGAGGTTCAGAGAATCTGGGGGCAGTGTGCAGCCCAGTGTGCAGGGCAACAGGTATGCTTCCTATCCAGCTCCCTGCTGCTCTCTTCCCCAAGAAGTCCCTGACTTCCTTTAGTTCTCACTTCCCCATGTGTTCTATGAACATCCGCTGAGGGCCCCAATCCCAGAAAACAGGTCAGGTGGGAATGACCAGTAGTCACATAACCCCCTAGAGGGGCGTAATGCAATAGGGACAGTGGAGGGCTCTGCAAGGTAGTGGGCAGGGGAAGGCACCCGTACTGTGGGGGAAGGACTAGAAGGACTCCAGAGTGGGGCAGGGCATTGGAGACAGGAGTGATTCTCCCTAGCCCAGCTTCCCCAGCTCTGCTTTCTTTAGCCAGATGGTTTAAGATCAAGAACCTGCCCTGAGGCTGTAACGCTATGCTGGAGAAGTGTCCTCACTGTATCACCCCCTCTCCAAATCTGATGATGGTCTCCTCATTTAGGATCAGGGACGACCTGTTGGGTCACTCCTCCCCTGAGCAGTCACCTCTTTCCCACCAAGCCTTTCCCAGATTTGTCAGTGACTTGAGAGTGGGCAAATGTGATGGCCTCTTCCATGCTCCCTGTTCTCCTCTTACAGTGTTGCCAAATCAAGTTCCCACCCTGAAATGTTTAGTCTCTCCTCTGCTGGGACTGCCCCCACTCTGTCCTAGCCAGACTCCTATCTCCATTCTGACATTGTTTTGCTTCCCCTCTCTGACTCAGGCTACCTCCTTCTCCACTACCCTCCATCCCAGCTGCCCCGGCATCAGCCTTCACTCCATCCTCCTCCTCCACACTGTGCCAGCTGCCCTCTACCCCATCACACTGCATCGAGTACATCCCAACATCTCTGAAGCCATCATCCCAAGAAGAATGCACTCCCGTAACTCATAGTCCTCCTAAGCCTTCAGCACTCCTGACATTAGGGACCAGTTCTCCTGGAGCTCTTGCCTCAGTTTCCACGGTGCCCATTTTCCTCCTACGTGTCTTAGCACTTCTTACTGTTCCCTTTTCAGTTGTCAAAGGGGTTCCCCTGACCAGGCTCCATCCTTGGAACCTCTGCTTGCTGAGTTCCTCAGCAGCCTCACCTGCTCTTCTGCCTCCAGCCCTCCCCCCATGGATGAACAGACAGATGAGTCTCAGACTCCTTCTGTCCTTTGTTACATCACAGTCTTAGGAGAGACATATCAGTCAGAGTCCCCTCTGCTCCCTTGTCCCAAGCCCATGAGCCTGTCCTAGTGCCAGCCCAATGCCTTGGCCACCCAGCTTCCAACCCCTCCCTTCTCCAATCCTGCTGCTGCCAAACCAGTCCTCCTCAAGCCAAGCTTGATCTTATCTCTTCTCAGTACAGAAGCTTAATGGCTCCTCATTGTCTGCTAAAGAAAGACTGACCACTTTGGGCTGGCATCCAGACTCCTCCACAAGCTCCCTGGCACTGGCCGTCTCAGCCCAGACTCCACCAGCCTCCCTGTGGGCCGGGCTCTTCAACCTGCTTGATCCCCTAAACACAGCCCAGGCTTTCCTCCCCTTGCATCTGGCTAGCATGCACTCACCCACTTATTCCAGGGAAATTTATTGGATAATGACTACTAGCCAGACAGGTCTGCTCAAGGGTGTGGGGACACAGACACAGGCCCTGCTCTGAGGGAGCTCATGGAGTAGGGGACAAGGATGACCATAAGGAGGAAAGAGGTGTCAGGTAACGGGAAGGACTGGAGAGTCAGCAAGGTACCAGCTAAAGGGTGATGATGGGTAGTGAGAACAGGTTTTATTGAGCACCTGCTGCATATAGGCATTGTATCAGATGTTTTTGTGCAAACTGAAATGAAATAAATTTCCTGCCTTCAACTTCTTCCCAAAGCCCACCTCTCTCAGGAAGCCTTAGTGTCCCCTAACTGTCTCTCTCACTCACAATCTTATGCTGCATCTCCTTGTGTGGGTACAGAGTGGCCCTTCCAGACCTGGCTGAAGGCATTATCCAACAGCAAACCTCCCTCCTGGGAGGACCCTGGGATATCACAAGTACAGGAATGCCAAGAACTATGTCAGGCACTCTGAACCTGTGCCAGGATCGCAAGGATCACCAACCTAATATCTTCTGGCCCCTACAGCTCACCCTGAGGATTTTAAGTAGGTAGGAATGAGGTAGAGCCACAGATGTTTTTTGCAGTCCACACCCTGATGGATTCTGCTGCTCAGAGAGGTTTGGGGGCCACTCTCTAGGAGTTTCAAGCTGTGCTCTGAGGATCCCTCAGGGGACATGCAGGTGGGGAAGTTCAGGAGCAGTCAGAGGATGGGGCCTCAGACCTCACCTCTGTCTAGACAGCCTTTTGTTTTACTGGGCAGCTATATCAGGTTTTGTTTGAGGGAAGGGTTCTATGACAAGAAGAGAAGGAGGCAGAGGAAAAGTAAGAGGGGTGAGAGGGGAGAATGGGATTGAGGTGGGGATGGGCACGTCAGCTCACAGGGGTATGAGGGAACGACACTGATGACTTTTGGAACACACTGGTGGCTCAGGTAAAAACAGCTTCAGTTTGGGGCTTTTGCTAATTTCCCTAATAGCCCAGGGGATTGACTTTTCCTGAGCAAGTTAAACATTAATTTAGCCGTTCAGCAGATTGATCTCTTGCAACACGTTTTGCTCTGTAAATATCCCTGAAAGCACCATTGGTTGGGATTCCAAGCCTGGGCGCCCATTTTCCCCAAAGCATCTCCTAGGCTTTTTTTTTTTTTTTCCTCTCTCTCTGATGTCAAATGCTCACTTGTTTTCTTGATTAATCACCCCTCTATTTGATATCACTAAATCACTCCTTCAAAGTGACAGATGTTTGCCTCTAAGCCAGCAGCTGAGCACTCTCAGGCACCCAAGGGTGACTTGACCCTTTGGCTAGGACTCAGAGGCCCTTCTAGTTGTAAGGTTTGGGGGAAGCTAACTAGGTCACCCCCACCTCTAAACCATTTTGTGTCTAAAAGATTGAAAAGCATTTCTAGTGAAAGCAACTGCCCAACTTTCCGTCTATACATTATGAAGCTACTCTACTAGAAAGTTCCTGCTCACCTCCAACCTGTATCCCATTTGTTGTAGTTTTAGCTTGGTTTTTTCATTCTACTTAGTAGTGGGAGCATAGGTAAATAGTAACCAGTCTGAGAATGATCATATGGGTGTCTTCTACATAAGGTCTTAAGTTGCTCCTTTATCCCATCGTTTTCTTTCTAAGCATTACTTAACTGCACAAATGAAAGGTTTTGTTACACAGTCCATGACCCAAGCTACTTTTAAGTAGATTCTTAAGCTGCAAGACACATTTTCATCAATTCTTTGTGGAGAGGCAGGTGGATCAAGGTGGGTTATTTAAGGCATTTTAACAATGGATAATAGCAAAGAACAAAACTTTGAGTGTTTATTAAGGAGGGATTCCATGTTGGTGACCAACCAGGTGCTAAGGACCCAGTGATGTCTGTGACCCAAGCCCCCCTTTAAGGATCTCAGGGTCTTCCTGGGAAGACGGACACTGAAATGCATTGTGGGACTTTGTTACAAAATGGCCTCTGGCTAGTAGCTTCCAACAAAGCTTCTCCTTATTTCTCAGGAAAACGCCTCAGCAGATACAGACAAATATGAAGACTCAGAGTAACCAAGTGAATGAACACTGACAGACAACCTAATTGCCAGGATGTAGAAGGAACAGACGATCCTTATAAGGCCGATGAAGCTGGATGGAGAACAAGCTATCAAGCACATGCATGACGTATGCCAAATCCTCTTCTCTGAGGAGAACTCGCTTTAAAGAAATAGGTAGGAAGATATGTGGTCATTCCCATTCTGTCAGTACCTGACTCAGACATCCAGGATCTCTACTAACCAGAGAATGGAGTAAACATCCAGTACCACTACTGATTCAGCTCCAAAGCGAATGAAGAACAGTTTCCCTGAGTCATCGTCCTCCCTTCCCGAAGGTCTTCTTATACTCAAGAGAGTCTGAAAGCAAGCAAGACAACTGTGCAAACGGATGAGCTGAGGGAGACGCAGTGCATTCCAGAGGAGATGAAAAGTCAAGAGGCTGCAGCAGACAGGGCAATAATTGTGGGAGCAGTGCCCCTACTGAGTGCAGTTTTTGCTCTGACAGATCAGGTCAGAACACCAGAGAATCAACATGGTATTTAGACAAAGATGCCACTTCAGTTTGGCAGATGAAGCCTGTTGGCAACTGGCTATTGAACACCGGCTCATCCTCTAGATGCAGGTCTAAAAAGATGATTCAACTATCAAGCAAGGAAGGAGGAGAGCCCAAGGCCAATCCACTCCTCCTGCCTAGCATAAAACAGGACTGTGGGTCTTCGCTTCTCAGGGAGGAGTGAAAAGGGGTCAAGAGAGCCCAGGGACCTGTAGGAAATACTGCAAGGCAAGGAGCAGGGATGGTACCTCCAAGACCCAGAAGGGGAGCATGACTTAAAAAATGATGTTCTGCCCAGTCAGGAGACATTTCAGAAAGCTTCTTGGTATGCATGAAGACAAATTCCATGGCTAAGGAAGAAGCTGACAAGAAAACAAACTAAGAAAAAAAAAAAAAGGCAACCAAATGAGAGAAGGGAGGATAAAGAGAGAACAGGGTTTTAAGGAAATAAAAATGCAGGGCAGAATTAAGCTCTACACATGTGTGTCAGGAAAGAATAGATTTGTTGCTCCTGAGCATTGAATAAGTGATATGGAAGACAAACTGGGGAATCTTTCCAAGATGAACAGAAAAGGAAAAACACTGAAAAAGAATACAAAACATATGGAAGACAGAAGATGGAGGACCAACATATATAAAACTGTGTTCATACTTGAAAGGGAATGGGAACTATAAAGAATCCCCAGGAGCATTCCTGAAAGAGTTTAGAGTTCCTAAAAGAAATAGCAGTTCAAATGTCATCAAAGTAATTGCAAGGCTGTTAAAAAAACAAAACTTTTCTTAGCTGAATAAAGACCTGATACTCACATGTTTGTGATGTTTTTGAATCGTATGGATGTTTCAAGAAATCTTACATCTACCCGAGGATGCACATAAACAGACACATAGAAAAAGAGACTAAATTGCCTGTAGTTGGAATAAATATCATTAACTTCATAACACTGGATTCCAAAAGAAAATGGAGCCAGAGCTGTAGACTTTGAGGAGTGAAAAATTTGTGACACGGATAATATATTTCCAGCAGACTGAGAGCAACAGATATTTTCAGTTACATTTTAAAATCTCAGAAAATTTGCAGCAGTTTGGGAAAAAAGTTACTTGAAAATATATTCCAAATGACAGAGATGAGATTTGGTGACAGACGTAAAATCAATTAAAAATAGAAGTCTAAATATTTGCAAACCACTTCTAAATTTAATTAAAATGTCAAAAGTAGTCTCAATACAGAATGTTGTCAACATTCAGGTTACAAAAACCTAAATCTAATAGCTCAAATTGTATTAAGATCAAGGAGAAGGGGAATGTTAGGAGAAGGGGAAGATCGAGGTGGGGGGGGAAACTATATGAAATTCCTTGTTCACATAGGAAGGGTTCAGAAGCTTCTTGTTTTTTTTAATGCTTATCTTACAAGTACTGAAATTGGCTTGAAATAGTTGAAATTAATTTTTAAAAGTTTTAAATATTAAGTGTTTCTACAAATATAATTTAAAGACATATACAGACCTTCAAAAAGACCAGAGAAGATAAAAATAAAATACAACTCGTATATTTTTTAAAGGAATTGAAAAATTATTAAATGGAAGGTAAATTATTGTTGAACAATAAAAATATGGAAGAAATAACAGAAATAACTTCCAATAACAAATATGAATGAATTGAATATTGATTAAAAACTCTTTGGCTAAAAAATATCATTATATAGCATTCATAGAGAAAAAATAAATCATGAAAGAATAACTTACATTCACATTAATAATATAGATTAACCCACAAAATTGTTGCCAAACATATCTAGAAAATCATTGCAGACAGTGACTGCACCATGAAATTAAAAGACACTTGCTCCTTGGAAGAAAAGCTATGACAAATTTAGACAGTGGTTTTTTTTTTGTTTTTTTTTTTTTTAATTTTCTTTACTTTATTGTGTTGGTTTTGCCATACAGTGACATGAAACCGCCATGGGTCTACACATGCTCCCCCTCCAGAACCCCCCTCCAGAACCCCCTCTCGATTCCCTCCCCCTGGGACATCCCGGTGCACCAGCCCCGAGCATCAACCCTGGGCTGGCGATTGATTACACATATGATAATTAACATGTTTCAATGCCATTCTCCCATATCATCCCACCCTTGCCCTCATCCACAGAGTCCACGAGTCTGTTCTATACATCTGCTTTCCTTTTGCTGTCTCGCATGCAGGGTTCTCGTTACCATCTTTCTAAATTCCATATATATGCATTAGTATACTGTATGGTTGTTTTTCCTTCTGGCTTACTTCACTCTGGATAATAGGCTCCAGTTCCGTCCACCTGAGTAGAACTGATTCAAATGAATTTTTTTTTAATGCTGAGGAATATTCCATTGTGTATATATACCACAGCTTTCTTATCCATTTGTCAGTTGATGGGCATCTAGGTTGCTTCCATGTCCTGGCTATTGTAAACAATGCAGCGATGAACATTGGGGTACACGTGTCTCTTTCAATTCTGGTTTCCTCGGTGTGTATGCCCAGCAGTGGGATTGCTGGGTCATATGGCAGGTCTATTTGCAGTTTTTTAAGGAATCTCCACACTGTTCTCCATAGTGGCTGTCCTAGTTTGCATTCCCACCAACAGTGTAAGAGGGTTCCCTTTTCTCCACATCCTCTCCAGCATTTATTGCTTGTAGACTTTTGGATGGCAGCCATTCTGACTGGTGTAAAGTG